>CM042565.1:3322012-3807012 GCA_023630585.1 Cranoglanis bouderius
GCGGTTATACCTCGTCTTATGATTATTCATATGAAGTTGAACAAAACCCACTACATCCCACTCATTTTCTTCACAGTTAACCTTGAGGTTAGAGTGAGTTGCCTGCATTATCTCAAAATGTGTTTCTTAAAAATATATATATAAACATAACCTGCCTGAACTGGATACAGTATTTATTGGAAAAAATGTGTTTCCATCACCGTTAATTACTTTGTTTCTCCTTTTACAATGTTGTCACCTTTTGTCTGCTGTATTTACAACAATTAATAACAGAGCAGTTACTTGGATGCATTTATGGTCACCTTCACACCTACTCACATGGCAGCAGGATGCCAATTCGGTCGGCATTCGGTTTCCCATTTATGACAACTCGTAAACCAGAAAGGAATTACCCCTCACACATGCAAGGATAAACTCAAGCTAATTTGAAATTCTGCCAATTCCTGTGTGAGAAAAAAAGCAAATCCCCAGAGGCAGAGTAGGATTAGCATGGTATTAAATAATGACCAGAATTTGGCATGGTCTGTATGCAAAATAAGAAAAATTACAGGAAAAAAAAAAAAAAAAAAAACTAATGAAAAGGGGAGTTAAAGAGATAGAAGCGGGATGAGTGTGGTTGTTCGAGTGTTAATGGATTCATAAAGTAGCAAATTTCCCCACAATAACAAGGAGCTGCAGCTACAGTTATTTTATCAGTGATTTAATAGTGTTATTTGCATTGTTAATGTTTTTACGTTCATTCAATCATGTTGCAGCAGCACAATGCATAAAATCATACACATACAGGTCAGTTTATATTCACATCAAATATCAGAATGGGGGGAAAAATGTGATTGCAGTGACTTTGACCTTGGCGTTCTTGTTGGTCCCGGACACTGCTGATCCCCTGGGATTTTCACACACAGCAGTCTCTAGAGCTTACTCAGAATGGTGCAAAAACCAAAAAAAAAAAAAAAAAAAACCATGCAGTGAGTGGCAGTAAATACCTTGCCAGTGAGAGAGGTGAGAGGAGAATGGCTAGACTGGTTAAAGCTAACAGGAAGGCAACTAAAATAACCACTCTTTGCAGCCGTGCTGAGCAGAAAAGCATCTCAGAACACACAACATGCTGAGCCTTCCTCTCCTGTCAGACAAGAGCATGAATCTGATGCTACAGTGGACACAGGCTCAATGAAACTGGCCAGTTAAAGATTGGAAAAAGGCCAGGTAACATTACTGTGATGCTACACCACTTTAACCCTTAGGAGTCCACGGAGGCGCAGGCGGGATCGCTTGGATTTCTTTTCTCATAGCAACGGCAACGAGTTGAAACACTCCGTCATTTATGGTCATGATAGAAAGCTTGAAATGTCTACTTTTAAACGAACCAATTCAAATCCAAAACAAACATCCTCTGATTATGTAATCTACAACCCCAATTCCAAAAAATTTGGGACGCTGTGTAAAATGTCAATAAAAACAGAACTCAATGATTTGCAAATCTTATAAACCCATATGTTATTCACAATAGAACATAGAAAACATATCAAATGTTTAAACTGAGGAAATGTACCATTTTAAGAAAAAAAATAAGGTAATTTTTAATTTGATGGTCGCAACACGTCTCAAAAAAGTTGGGCAACAAAAGGCTGGAAAAGTAAGTGTTACTAAAAAGAAACAGCTGGAGGAACATTTTGCAATTAATTAGGTTAATTGGCAACAGGTCAGTAACATGACTGGATATAAAAAATAGTATCTTAGAGAGGCAGAGTCTCTCAGAAGTAAAGATGGGATGGAATCTGGATGCAAGCATATGTTGCTCTAAAACCTTCAGAATTGATGGGGCCTTTCCAGATGTGCAAGCTGCCCATTCCATAGGCACTAAAGCACCCCCATACCATCAGAGATGCTTTTTAGATACAGTACTGTATATAAACTCATGCATTATTTTGTCTCATTGCAAAGTCTTGCCAATCATTCCATGTACCCTGATATTGTCTTCTTTTGCTCCTTTGCCTATTCACATGTGTGTGTCTGACTTTGTTGAGTAGTTAGAAAATCCTAAATATTTAACACACATGGATCCTCTCTCAAAGTCTCAAATGTTACATCATATCACACAGCTCAAACAAGAAAACATGAAATTCCTGATCTACAGTTCAGTATGTGTGCGAGTGTTTGTGCTTGTGTGCTTCTTTTCTTTGCAACTGTCAGATGATTCACTCTGTGTATGATGTGCGGCTTTAGAACTTTTCTCTTAATCTCACTCAGCTCAAGTGTGTACATAAACAGAAGCACACAAGAAATAATTGCATGTCTGAAACCAAGATCCAGTTTCCTGTTATCCAGTCATCAGTGAGCTGTGGAATAAACAGGAGACCCTTTGCCCACAAACATCAGCACGGTGCCTACACAAGGGAATCACATGTGGCAAGACAACTGTGTCAGTTTGCACCGTATTCGAGAGGCTAATTCTATCTGCCTGTGCCACAGAGAGAGAGAGAGAGAGAGAGAGAGAGATAGATAAGCATCACAGGGTTGTGATTATTGCAGCATTTCTCATAAATGATAAGCATTAAAGAAGATGAAAGCAGTCAGAAACATTCTCAGCCTCCAACTGTGGAACAAAACCCTAATCTTTCAGCAGAAACAACATTAGTTCAGCGTAGCAATGGCCTGCAGGCGCATCGTAATGTACAGCATTATTCATCAGCACTGGAAAGCCACGCAAGGTTTGGTTCTGATTTGGTTCTGGCTCAAATCTGTTTACCTCCTTGTATGAAATCACAGAGGGGCATCAAAATGCATTTTTAAAATCAGAATATTAGCATCATTCGTTAAAGCAAGCGTTCAACCAGAAATTTAAAAAAACAAACAAACAAACAAAAAAAAAAACACTGTGTCTGTATTTCCCTGTGTCCCAAATTAACAAAGACATGTTTGAAATTAGCTTTTTTTTTTTAGTTTGTTCATAAATTGGAGCAATTCTTATCCTCAATAGAAAAAAAAAAAACAATACTTTGAGTGACTCATACTAAACACGGAGCAGGATCAGCATTTTGAGTGATCCTCGTCCCCAATTAAGGAAGGGAATATGCACTATTTCTAAGTACTGTCCATTACTGTCTGAGATGTGCATTTTGAGGACGTATTAGGAACCTCCGTGATGAATTCAATATATGGCCTCCACTCCTAATTCCAACGGAAGGTTAATTATCTATCCGTGGTTCTGTGACTAAGTCAAGGACTACCATTGGGGTCACTTTGGTGGTTGAGAATGGCCGGAGGATGTGTGTGAGGTGGCAGGGACTCTTTCTAGGCTACCAACATGGGATCAGGGTCACTGTTGCAAGATGATAAATTTTGGTAAGGAAGAGAGAACAAACACATCACTAAAATCCAAATGCCAATTAAAGCTAGTGGAAGCTAACAAGTTACCTGAAACAGCTACTGAAGACACAACATAACTAAACTGCAATGTACACCATACCAGGGCCACCTATAATCACCTGCATTTTATTCCAGCCAGTAACAGTTCTGCATTCAAACCTTTGATAGCGTCTGTACTGTGGATGGAAAATCATTATTAAAATAACAATATTATATTATTACTATTATCTAAAGATTCCTTCAGTCGTTCCCTGATACAAGGAATGTTACAAACAAGACTTAACTATGTCTGAGTACCTTCTTTAGTGAAGACACATCTGGTCGTTTCAATCTTTCTCTCTCTCTAAGATACTTATTTACTTTCTCTCTCTTTCACACAGATTCACACACATCGAACTCTCCTTCTCTCACTCTCACATCTCTTTTCTATGTGATTCAGTAGTTGGTGTGTCAAAAGGCAAAGGCTGTGAAATTGCCTCTCATCCTGCCAGTGTGACTCTGTTCCCCTGAATAAAACAGATATAATAAAAGGACCAGTGTCACTGATACCCTCAAACCTCTCTTTTCCTCTCCTCTCCTCTCTCATTCTTTCATTTTATTTTCCTTGATCGTCTTGTCTTCCTCTAATCTGGTTTCTTTGCTTGTCCTTTTTTTTTTTTTTTTTTTATCTCACTTATCCAGTCTTGATTCCCCAACCGAATGTTATACTCCCAGTACCAGAACAATAGGAGGTTCAACATGGCAGGAGAGCTTTACAGCAGCCAGGTCTTGTGCCTGATTGTGGTCCAAAAACCACATCATCAACATTATTAATCTAAATTACCAAAAAAAAAAAACCCAACCAAGTAAGAAATTATGCTGCAAAACAAAGATCTAGGTCTTTGCCGTGGTCTTCCAGTTTTTGTATATAACTGTATATAACCTAATGCATGGTGTCTCCTCATTTGGCCCGTCAGAATTCTGAATATCAAACGTGAATAAATCAATCAAGACCAAAGAGAATCAAGACCAAGGCCCAAACTCTTCTAATGTCTTCCTGCTCCTGTACCCAACTGTCTGCCCCCTACCCTATCCTAACGTCTTTCTCATCCTGTACACTATTGCATGGTTTCTCTGCCCTATACCAGTCTCACCTCAAACATTTCTAAAGCCTTTCTCCTTCTGTACCCTATTGCCTTCCCTCATCCCAATCTTGACCCAAACACTTCTAAGGTCTTTCTCATGCTTTACACTATTGTATGGTTGCACAACCATATTTCAGTCTCGGCCCAAACACTTCTAAGGTCTTTCTGATCTTGAATCCTATTGTCTCCTCCTATCCCAGTCTTGGCCCAAAACACTTCTAAGGTCTTTCTCATCCTGTTCCCTATTGCATGGTTTGTCAGCCTTAAGTCTTGGTCCAAACACTTGTAATGTCTTTCTTATCCTGTACCCTTATTGTCTGCCCCTGATCTCAGTCTTGGCCCAAACACTTCTATGGTCTTTCTCATCCTGTTCCCTATTGCATGGTTGCTCAGCCCTATTTCAGTCTCAGCCCAAACACTTCTAAGGACTTCCAGTACTCTATTGCATGGGTTCTCAGTTTCAGTCTTATCTGCACACTGTAGATACCAGTGTAGACCAGATGTCCCGTGTTTCTATATGAATAGTGCACTTGCGATTCCATGCATTCATCCATTTTCCATACCGCTTATCCTACACAGGGTCGCAGTGGAGCCTAGAGCCTATCCCAGGGAATTTGGGGCACAAGGCAGGGGACACCCTGGATGGGGTGCCAACCCATCGCAGGGCACAATCCCACACACATTCACACACTACAGACAATCTGGAAATGCCAATCAGCCTAGAACTCAGGTCTTTGGACTGGCGGAGGAAACTGGAGTACCCAGAGGAAACCCCCAAAGCATGGAGAGAACATGCAACTACATGCAAACAGGGCGGAGGCAGGATTCAAACCCCCAACTGTGGAGGTGTGAGGCAAACATGCTAACCACTAAGCCACTATGTCCCCACCTGCTATTCATATATGTATTTGTATTTAGAACATATTATATATACATATTATATGTTCATTCAAAATAATGTATTCATATTCAATTACATTCCTACTATATAATATATGTACTCCTTATACTTCATACCTGACTTAACTAATAATGTTTCCAGAAGCACTTGATTAGCTACATGACATATGATTGATTTTGGAATTAAACCTCCTGTCCAGGAAAGCAGACCTCCAGGGTCCAAAGGTCATAATCACTGAACTCAATAGTATCAGAAATCCCAATCCTCTCCTTACTTTTATCACTTGCTATTCCTTGTCCATCAGATCTATAACTGTCCTCTTTGACCCACAGTATCCCGCTGTCCCGAAACTCTAACTGGCTCATTCTTTTAACTTGTCTGACGAGGCGCTTTGAGAGGCATCAAGCTTAATGTGCATGAAAGTGGCTGTCATGTTGCCAAGTCTTGCTTGATTCTTGTTCTCCCACATTCTGTCTCTCTCAGTGTCTGTCCTGCCTTTTAGGCATGATGTTGTATTCTAGCCTGATGTGTTGACACTTCTAATGGAGCCACTTTTCTCCCGATCAGAAAGCTTTTAGCACCAAAACCTCTCTGAGAGCAAATATTCTTTCTCATAAAGACAATTCAAGGGCAATCCTTTAACCATATGAGCTTCCCAATCTATTCCTACATGTTGTCCTCTGTGACTTTCAGTCTTTCAAACTGAACCTTGAGCTGTTTTATTTTATTGTTTTATTTTTATAGCACTGGCAGATCAATAAACACTTTCAAAGCATTGACGAAGGATTGTGAAGAAGGTACACCGATAAATAGGGTAGAGTGAGTCCAATTTCAATTATAAAAGGAGAAAAAGAAATAGATTCCAGAGTGATGTGAGGCTTGGGAGTTTTTTTGTCTCACAACTCATGAACGCTGACTGTAGGCATCTTTGATTAGTCACAACTTTAGAATTCTTCAGATTTCTAACATTCAGACATTCAGTCCACACTGAAAAGCAGATAATACACTTTCCAAAACAATTAAATATGTACAGTCTACCTCAGGCAATGTCCAATGCTTTTCATTGTCAGTATATGTCTTCCATAAATATCTAGCTAGATAGTGAATGATTAAAAAATATAATAAAATATATTAATTAATGAAAAAAAGTCTAGCTTTCGTTACCTAGTGAAATTGTTTTAGCTAGCTAATATTAGCTGAGTAGGTGGCTAAAGCATACTGTATGTTTGATGTATGTGGGGTCTTTTTGTACAACCAGTTCACCATTGGTGCATCATAGCACTGGATGAACACAAATCATGATTATCAATTGATAACTCATCTAGCTAACTTCTTGGCCACTTTCTCACCATCAATTACTCACCCTCATGTCAAACCCATAAGACTTTCGTTCATCTTTGGAACACAAATGAAGACATTTTTAATGAAACCTGGGAGATTTCTTTCCCTCCATTTACATTCCATGTAACCAAAACTTTCAAGCTCCAAAAAGTTCATAAGGGCATCGTAAAAGTAATCCATGTGACACCAGTGGTTTAATCCCAATTTTATGAAGCAATGCGAATGCTTTGTGTGCACAAAAAAACTCAAATTAAGGTTTTATTCACAAAATATCTTCACTTCCGCATAGATCTCCGACGCGCATTCATGAGAGAACCACGAGGCATGTGTGCTGTGTTGATGCGAGAGCGGACAAAAAAATGTCCACGAGAGCGGACAAAAAAACGCAAGTCCTCCTCTTTGTCAATATCTGCAGACATCTTTGTTACAGATATTGATCTATGTGACTCAGTTTGTGTACAGCGTCCCTCTTCCTCTGCTGTAAACAGTGCAGCGCTTCCGGGTCCCTTTGTATCGTGAGAGCGGACGTAAATATCTCGATATTTTGTGAATAAAGACTTAATTTGAGTTTTTTTGCGCACACAAAGCATTCGTATCGCTTCATAAAATTGGGATTAAACTGCTGGAGTCACATGGATTACTTTTACAATGCCTTTATGAACTTTTTGGAGCTTGAAAGTTTTGGTTACATGGAATGTAAATGGATGGACAGAAATCTCGCAGGTCTTCATTTGTATTCTGAAGATGAATGAAAGTCTTATTGGTTTGGAACAACATGAGGGTGAGTAATCGATGACAGAATTTTCATTTTTGGGTGAACTATCGCTTTAAACTACTTTTGAACTGCTGCAGCAGGTTGTTTTGTTTTGTTTAGCTTTTCCTTTTTTTTTTTTTTTTAGTTCTCCATGGTTTGGAGATTAGACATTCGGCATTAATTACATTAACATTCTGCTAGTTTAAACAGGAGAGCTGTTTTTTTTTTATGCTAATAGTAAATGATACATCTCGTTTTATTCATGTTATTTTTGTGTACCACTTACTATGTATTTATGAATTGTGTTATTTATTTGCAAATTATATCCCTGATAGCAATATTTTGTGCCATGATAGCAGCAGAAAATTACATTCTTAAAGTCTCAGATACTTGGGCTGCATTATAAAATGGCAAACTACCATACTTAATAGTATGTGAAATTAATACACCATCAATGGTTTGTTTATTATTTTGGCATGCTATTTAATTAACTCACTGTATGTAGACCAAGCTTGTTTGGCTTGTATGGTTTGCGACTTTTAACAATCCGAACAGCAGAGTTTGCAAATCACTTACACTAATGTATATATATATATATATATATACCTCTGAGTATTACAAAGCGCTGATACTGGAGACTCCTTCCAAAAAAAAAAAAAAACAGTTAGGCACATTTTTAATTCTGTTGTCACACAGAGTGCAGTCACTACAATGTGAACTTTTATTTTGGTCCCAAACCTCTCAAGGCTGTGACAGATTGAACAGTCTTGATCAGTCGGTGTTCTGATGCAGTAACAACCATTTACACAGTAAGACACAAAACCCAAAGGACTGCTGAGAGGAGTGTGGAAAGTCACCATTGCTGAAACCTTATTGGAAACCATCCAATAATAAATAATCCTAAGACTTTAAATGGTAGTCTGTCGCTGACTCAATTGACAAGAAGGCACAGGATAAGACCAGACCACTGCTCACTGTCTGATAATCAGAGATAACAATCAGTCATAACCTGCCTGCCATCCAGAACCTGTCCATCTCCGGGATCAGGGAATGCGCAAAAACAGCAAGCTCTTTCCTCTGGGAAACAATTCAGGGCAATTAGAAGCAAGACCAGAGGACACAGAAACAGCTTCTTACCTCAAGAGACGTCTCTGATCAACCAAGCTAAACTGTTCAAACATCAAAAACTTTCAAATATTTGCTCTACATAATTATTGTGTACTATGATCAAACACATCTAATTGCACACATATACCCTATTTTTTTTATTCTTGGTACAGCTGTTACTTAATTATGCTCTGCCATCTATTTTATCAGAAACTACACAGATTTGCACATTTATATGTTTTTTTTTTTTGTTTTTTTTTAAATAAATCTCGCTAAATATTATTACTTTAATTCCTTATACACTTTGTGTGTTTGTTAGCAAAATTAGCCTCACAAATCCAGGAAGCAAAAATGCGCTTGGGTAATAAATTATTCTGATTCTGGTGCCTATAGGATTCCGCTACATGTTAGCAAAGTAGCCTCATAGCTCCTGGGAAAGAAGAAAGAACGTACTTGACTATAAACTATTCTGATCATGGATGCTATAAGCTTCACCCTATATGTGTTTGCAACATAAGCCTTGATGCTCCAGTTCAAAAAGAAAGAAGCAAGAATGTATTTGGGTAATGAGCTATTCTGGTTCTAGAGGCTACATGTTAGCAAAACTAGCCAGGTACCTCAAGTGAAGGAAGATGCATATCTAACAAACAATTTTGATTCTGGAGGACAAGACAAGACATAAAAAGCACTAAAGTAGCAAAACTCAGACAAGAAAACACGGTGGCTAATTTTGCTAGATCTGGGTTAAAGAGAAAATTGTGTGCATTTCAGTTTTGTTCGTTTGAGTAACAAATGATACTGTGTTGCTTGGAGAATATAACTGAACAAAAGTGTGTTATCCTTCTTAACTAAAAGCAGTTGGGAGTTGACGCAGATGTTTGGCCCCGTCTATATCTCTATTCACAGTATACCAATGCGCTGTTCAATGCTCGGAGAGTAGTTCCGGCTACAAGCCAAATCACAGGTTTGTATTAATTTGCTTGTTCTAATACATTATCGTTTCTACAGTAACAACTTTCATGGCAGATGCTTCAAATGAAAATCAAATAATCGTTTCTGATTATGATGTTTATTTAACATTTATGGAAGGAGTCTCCAGTGTGAGCGCTTTGTAACAGTCAGATGTAAAGCTGCAACTTTATGTTTTCCCAACAAAAGTTTTCAGGTTAGAGGAGACTTTGTGTTTTGTGTTTTCTGAGTAACATGTAAGCGATGGCAGGAACGTTTCTCTTTGGGAACTGGGTTTGGGAATCATCGAAAGGCATTGATTGGGATTTCTGCAAGTTGTACAGTGAAGAAGAGGGGGGAAAAAAAAAAAAAAAAAATCCCAAAATCCAACACACTTCCTGTTGCTTGCCGAGCCCGCCTCTTTTCATCAAGCCACGTTCGGTCAAGACAGCGAAAATGCAGTTTCAATTTTAGCAGAGAAATAGAATCAGCACGGGCCCGCCACTGCCGAGAACACTTTAATCATTTTCATCACACACACACACACACACACACACACACACACACACACACACACACACACACACATATATATATATATATATTTATATATACAGACACAAATAAGTACACACAAGCAAAAAAACAGCGTGTGCGCAGACAACCTCTTTTAGTATAGCATTATTTATTGAAAGGTTCTGCATTTATCTCTATTTCCACCTTCATGCATCTAGCACATAAAATTCTCATTCTTCATATAATAGAAACGACTCAAGGACCCGACATCTGACAGAGAATGTATGAAATAATACAAACATGGGACTAAACAAAGATCAAATGCTGTAATATTTGTAATACAAGGTCATTCCTGATAAAGATCATGCATCATACCTGCTGTGCTCAAACGGGCAAATCTGTTATACCTATTAATCTCAGATCATCAGCATAAATACCAGGTTTGTCTGGTTGGCTGTGATTTGTCATTTTCAACCCTAATTAATGCTTTTTTGGGCAGTGGAAAGCGAGTAAATCAGCAACAGGAGCATCGAAACGCCTCCCAGCATGCAGGAATTTATTCTGATCAGCTCCATTTTTTCCATCTTATGCTGCTGGGAGAATTAGCTTTTGGAAATGCTGCCACTTATTATTGCTGAAATGTTCAGCTCGGGCAGACGCTTAGTTCTCGAATATCTCCGAATATCTTCAGGAAAATCCTGCTGAATAAAAAAATCTCTAATATTTCTCCAATTATTATTCGATCATACAGTCAGATTGAACAGATCTCAAATATTATAAACAGCGCACTCTGAATAATTAAACCATCTCCTAATGTAAACCTACAGTGCTGCTTGAAAGTTTGTGAAACCTTTCGAATTTTCTATATTTCTGCATAAATATGACGTAAAACATCATCAGATTTTTACACAAGTCCTAAAAGTAGACAAAGAGAACCCAATTAAACAAATGAGATAAACATATTATACTTGGTCATTTACTTATTGAGGAAAATGATCCAATATTTCATATCTGTGAGTGTCAAAAGTATGTGAACCTCTAGGATTAGCAGTTAATTTGAAGGTGAAATTACAGTCAGGTGTTTTCAATCAATGGGATGACAATCAGGTGTGAATGAGCACCGTGCTTTATTTAAAGAACAGGGATCTATCAAAGTCTGATCTTCACAACACATGTTTGTGGAAGTGTATCATGGCACAAACAAAGGAGATTTCCGAGGACCTCAGAAAAAGAGTTGTTGATGCTCATCAGGCTGGAAAAGGTTACAAACCCGTCTCTAAAGAGTTTGGACTCCACCAATCCACAGTCAGACAGATTGTGTACAAATGAAGGAAATTCAAGACCATCGTTACCCTCCCCAGGAGCGGTCGACCAACAGAGATCACTCCAAGAGCAAGACGTGTAATAGTCCGCGAGGTCACAAATGAACCCAGGGTAACTTCTAAACAACTGAAGGCCTCTCTAACATTGGCTAATGGTAATGTTCATGAGTCCACCATCAGGAGAACACTGAACAACAATGCTGTGCATGGCAGGGTTGCAAGGAGAAAGTCACTGCTCTACAAAAAGAACATTGCTGTCCCTCTGCAGTTTGCTAAAGATTACATGGACAAGCCAGAAGGCTATTGGAAAAATGTTTTGTGGACGTATGAGACCAAAATAATTTTTTTGGTTTAAATGAGAACGGTTATGTTTGGAGAAAGGAAAACACTGCATTCCAGCATAAGAACCTTATCCCATTTTTGAAACATGGTGGTGGTAGTATCATGGTTTGGGTCTGTTTTGCTGCATCTGGGCCAGGACGACTTGCCATCATTGATAGAACAATGAATTCTGAATTATACCAGCGAATTCTAAAGGAAAATGTCCGGATATCTGTCCATGAACTGAATCTCAAGAGAAAGTGGGTCATGCAGCAAGACAGCAGCCCTAAACACACAAGTCGTTCTACCAAAGAATGGTTAAAGAAGAATAAAGTTAATGTTTTGGAATGGCCAAGTCAGAGTCCTGACCTTAATCCAATAGAAATGTTGTGGAAGGATCTGAAGCAAGCAGTTCACGTGAGGAAACCCACCAACATCCCAGAGCTGAAGCTGTTCTGTATTGAGGAACGGGCTAAAATTCCACCAAATTCCTCCGAGCCGATGTGCAGGACTGATCAACTGTCACCGGAAACGTTTAGTTTCAGTTATTGCTGCACAAGGGGGTCACACCAGATACTGAAACTAAAGGTTCACATACTTTTGCCACTCACAGATATGTAATATTGGAACATTTTCCTCAGTAAATAAATGACCAAGTATAATATTTTTCTCTCACTTGTTTAATTGTATTCTCTTGGTCTACGTTTAGGACTAAAACTGATGTTTTAGAAAACTGATGTGCTAAAAATTCAGCACAAGATGATAAAGTGAGCAGTGCGTAGAGTTTGTGCACTGAAAAAAAACAAAAACTTGTCCCACAGGATATAACTGACGCGTGCAGGCACACTGTAAAAATGACAGACGTGACGGATTCAGACAGGACTAAAATGATCCCATCCCACTAGTCCACATTTCCATGTAAAACTAGTCCAATCCAAATTGGATTTTATGTTTAACGGGATTGCTACATGTGTTTTTGAGTCAAACGTACCTCTTAACAGATCATATCTTAAGGCTGTCACTGCGACATTGAGATTTTCTGAAATAGTTTGCGATCCCTCACCTTTTAGATTCACCATCACCACGAAACCAATTTCCAGGGATATATTTTAGGAAGCACACTACGGATCGTTTTCAGAGCAGAAAGGATAACCAGAGGGAGGTTTATCTTTCTTTTCTTTTTGTTTTTTTCAACATGAGAGTGCGTAAAGCTGTCCAAAATTGAAAAGCGAGAGACAGAAAGAACAAGAGAGAGACATGAGGAGTACTAGAGGATGGATGGTGTTATGCAATCCTCTATCCTCTCTTTGTAATGGTGCCAGGCACCTCGGCTCTCCCGTCTGTTTCTGTTCGACCCAGAAAGTGTTGTCTGTCCGCAGAGGGAGAGAAAAGGAGGTGAGAAAAGACTACAAGGGTGCAAAAAGATCGACTGAGAAACAAATGAAGACGAGAGCAGGAGTGTGTGTAGCGACTCAATTCCACATTTAAAGCAGGTAAATTGGCATTAATGTGTGTTTATGGGTGACATGGAATATTTGCTTTTTTTTTTTTTTAGTACCAACTTACATAGGAACTTGGTGGACACTCCACTTCATGGATATCTCTCATATTTATTATTTGGACTTCACATAATATTGTGTTCAACCAACAAAAGCAGGCGTCTGCAAAATTAATACCTGCCAGTCACGTGTATTAATTTGCGCGTGCAACCAGTATTCCCAAAGTGACTTTGAGGCTTAGTAAACTGCACTGCTGGTGCAAAATGAATCCTAAACTTCACTCTTTATTTAGCTCCTTTTCATAGAAGTGCCCCAAACTGCATATTAATTGAGCCAAATGAGCAACAATGCAGTACGAGCTAATTCAACTTCAGAGATTTTGCTGTGCAGATGTTTAATACATATTCATACTCTAAACATTTCTGCAAACTCAATGAGTTTCACCTTGTGACCTCAATGAGTGACAAACAGTTGCACAAAGGTGTTGATTGTGCATTTTGCCAACAAATCTTTCTCTCATTTGGTCTCAGTAAAAGTCAAAATAATGAGAGAGTTCTTGCTGATGCAGCTTTTTCTCTGAGGAACCTGGCTGCATGGCTTAAGTAAATGAAACTCAGTGTGCAGTCGGTGTGAATTCATTCAATGGCCGAGTGAGTGTGTGTGCACTCTAAATCACTGTAAAATATTATAGCCCTGAATTTCCGAGCTCACTAATACTTGTAATATGTGAGTCCTGAAATGTTTCTAGCATCAAATTCAGACATAGTTGGAGTGGGAATGACAAAATACATTAGAAGAGCAACGAGTAGCAAAACAATTAGAATATACTGTATAGAGACACAGCTACACTATAATGCACATGTGACTGATTCTGATTCGTTAGTCTTTATCATATGACTAGTGGCATTGCATGTCACGTTGGTGAGTAATGATTTAATATAATGTTGAAAATGTGTCTAAAAAAAAAAAGACTGGAACAAACATACACACACAAGTGCACACATACGAATGTTTCTCTACTATCTGTTCACACCAATGAACAAATTGGTGTCCGTGTGTCTAAATCCATTATTGTCCTCCAAAATGTGCATTTTGTCTTTTTTTCCCTATTTTCATATTTCTGCACCAAAGAGTACACACACAACTCCGGGCAAGCTGCTCATCCATGTTAGAGTCCATTCACCTGAAAAGAAACAATCACTCCTCACTTCTGTTTTCATGAGATAACATTGCACTCTTTTCTTTTTTTTTTTTTTGGAAATCCCTCCAGGTGACAGTTTGTGAAGCTTGTCTGTTTTTGATTACATAGAACCAATATATTGACAGAACAACAAATTAAAAGAAGTAATGGTGGGTTTTATGAGCAGGACAGGGATTTTTCCCATGTTCCCATGACTGTACATAATGTGGGTTGAGGCTAGATATCCTGTATCGCATCACTCCAGCAAGGTTAAAAGGTGGGACTCAAAACATTGGATTCCATAACTACTGGCCACCAGATTCTTATTTCAATTATATTCCATAACCAGTAGTGTTCTGTAACCACACAGATTCCAATCAGCTTCTATATCCAATCACATTTCAATTCTGTTCCTTAACCACTTGGTTTCCACTCAGTTTCCATAGGAATTTGAGATTTTACCTGACTTCATAACCAACCGAATTCCCACTGTGTTGCATTATCACTCCAGTTCCATTCAAATTTTGTAACCAATCTTTCTGATCAGATTGATTTGGCTTTCATAACCAGATGGAATATCAGATTCCAGTCAGATACTTTAACCAACCGGATATTTTGTTCATATTCAATAAACCAATCATATTCTACAACCACTCAGATTCCAATCAAATTTTAGTAAGATTCCTTACTAAATCACATTATGACCAAATTCCAAGTATGTTCCTTAAGCACATGGATTCCAGTCAGATTCTGTAGCCAATCAGATTCCGGATTCCATTCCTGTGGCATTGTAGAACCAATCCAATTCCAATCAAATTTATTATAGAATACATCTAATCAAATTCAAAAATAGGTCAAATTCCAATCAGATTCCATAATGTCTGAAATTTTAAATCAGATTGTATAACTAGATTATTATTCGATTTTTTTTTAACAAATATGATTCCAGTGAGATTTTCTTATCAATCAGATTCTGTTTGTAATTCATCGATCAATTTCTTATAAGATTTCATAACCATAAAATGCCAAACACATTTGCCAACTAAGCAGATTCCAATCACATTTTGTAATCACACTGACATTCCAATCTGATTCCAGAATCCATTAGATTCCACTCAGACTCTAAACAGATTCAACAGAACAAATCCTTAACCAAACAGATTCTGTAAGTAACCAAATTCCAAATATGTTCCATAAACAACCGGATTCTAGTCAGATTTCAGATTTGATAATGGCATTGCAGTTACACCAGTCCTATTCCAATGAAATGTAATAATCTTTCTTTCTAATCAGATTCAATAATAGATTCCAGTAGTAAAATCCAATCAAATTCCATAATGAATGAGATCAGATTTTATAACTAACCAAATTCTATTCTCTATCCAATGTGATTCCAGATAGACTCCCTATCCAATAATCCAATCCAATATCCCTTTCCAATCAAATTTTATAACCACTAAAATTCCAGACAGCAATCATTTTCTCTAGCAATCAGATTCTTTAACTAAGCAAATTCCAATCAAATATAGTAATCTCATCAACTTTCCAATCAGACTCCATAATCCAGTAGATTGCATTCAGATACCAAAACTAATCTAGTTGCAGTTGTATTCCATGACTAATCAGTTGTTTTTCTAAACAGATTCTGTTGCTAGTTTGATTTAAAACAGATTCCAAACAAATCTCTAATAGCTAATAAGATTTGACTTGAGTTATGACTTGTCTTTGCCGTGCTCCGATCACAAATAGCATTACAGCCCGGAAAAACAGTGGTGCACCTTATCATCAAAGGCTGATGAAGTGATATTTAAACATATCTGCATTTTTTTTGAAGACTTGTTGTGACTGCACCTGTGCTGATGTACTGATCTCAGATCAGTATCCTGACTTTCTTTATCAGAGAGTCAAATGGATTATTGTTGATGATGAAACTGTATCTGTGCCATCAGAGCTAATATTAAACAGATACACACTCACCTCACACATACACCTCACAAAACCAAGAGGAATAGCAGAAAAATCTGATCTGATTTTTTTGAAAGGGAAATTTCCTTCCAATTTTCATCCTATCTTCGATCCCCAGTAATGTATCCGGAAAGAATCGACAAACACTGAATCAACCCACAAACTAATGAAGATGCCGTGTGTCTAAACAGATTTCACCCGCGGAGACAGACGTGACAAAGAGCCATGCCATCTGAAAGACCGAGAGGCACCTGTCAATCATTTGTTCACCAGCCTAATGGATATGTCAGTCTTACCTCTCAAAGGAGGGCTAGCCTCACACTAGCTTGAAACCCATGAGCTGCAGCGCTAATACGGGCTGCTCTTTATGAGCCATAAAGCCTGGGAATATTACACAAGCTATCATAATGTCATGAGCTGTAATGAGCTTTAGCAGGAAAAGGCAGTCAGTTTCTAACTGCATCCTGCTGGATGTAGTGACTTTCATTAAGAGCTCTCTTATGAACAGATCTGGGAAAGAAGAGCTTAGCATTTTGATGATTTTAAAGGTCTGTTAAAGGAAACAGGGAAAAAAGTACAGCAATCAGGACTCGGTTATAAATTTCACAACTCAACACAATATAATTAAAAAAGAGAGACTTGCATCACAAGACATTTGGAGTGGTAAGGGTTTATATGTTATTATTGCATTCAAGTGACCCCCTGATAACGCATACACACAAACCCTTACGTACATCGCTAATGCTAGTGCAGTAAGGGTCTGCTAGTTATCATTTATAATTGAGGGCCGAACCCCAACAATCAAACCCTTACTGCTTTAAATGCATTTAAACATATGGATGATCAAATTGGATTTAAATGAAAAAAAAAAAAAAAGATAAATGGTTTTCCTAATTAAAAAGCTATTTCAGTTCAAGTCTAATTGCCTGTAATGGCTAATAACAAAAGACATTAGCAATATATTTTATGGGATGTGCAAAAAAAAAAAGAAAAAGGCAAAAAGATGTAGAAAGAGCCGTCGTAAATCAAATGAAGTAAAACCCCAAGAGAAAGAATGCTCTGTTCTATTTCCAGACACCCCATTACAGATTTGTCCAGCTCCACCTGAGCCAGCGAAAGTCCACCAGGCTATTTGCTCCTGGAAAATGGAGTTGATTATTGTCCTTATTTGGCTTGGGACGTACAGCAATGCAGCGGCGCATGCACAAGTATATTGTTTATCCACTAGCTCTTAATGAAATGCTAAAGTATGGGCGTCCATTTGTCTGTTTTTTTTTTTTCATCAAGCTGGGAGACATTTAGGTTAAAGTGTGTTCGAGGTCAGCCATCTTACTATCTATTACGCTGATCACCACTTGCCATAATGCACGTAGTTCACAAGTGCTCACATTATATTACCTTTCTTTACCAAAAGTCCATTAAGTCATTTCTTTTCATGTGAATGGAGCCTAACACGGAGAGCAGATTGGTTGGGAGCTCATTTGTGCTGAAAGAGAAGCAGACAATAAAACACAAGTGAACGGTTGAGGAGACGAGTAGCGAAAATTAGCCTGTGCATGTTTCGCACTGTTTTATTACAAATATGAACCATTTGGAGATGCTCGTTTGTGTTCTCGCTGAAACAGTGTTATTATGCTTGGGTATGCCACCAGGTTTCTTCGACACTCCCATTGGATGTCGCTAATCATTAATCTGAGAACATGTGTGAAGTGAAATGAGCCAAGATTGTACTTATGAGCTTTAAACAGTCGTTCCCTCATCAGCCTCTCTTTAAAGTTACAGCTGACACCGGAGACCTATTCCATAAAAGGTCCAAAAAATCTCCTTAATAAATCTTCCCAGCTCTAACCAATCAGATTCGAGAATTCATCAGTGCTATGGTATGATATTAAAGAAAAGGTATAATATTTTCCTACTTGCATCTTTGCAATTTTACAAAACAGTTTTGTTAAAAATGAGATTATGTATTTTTTGTTAAATATCATTTGAAGTAAGTAGATGAAGATATAGGTATGTGTTTACAGATTGGTGAGATTGGTCTCACAAACCAGTCATCAAGCAGCTTATGCTAGAGAGTCTAGTATTTTTTGTTACTAAATGTGGCCTCTACTTTCACAAAAAGACGGTATTTGACATTGCAAGCCCATCAGGAAATTGTGTCGCAGTGTTTAAAGACTTGTTTACCCATTGGAAGCCATGTGTGCCTACTTGGAAGTCTAGATCTTCAATCAGATTACAACCTTCAAGATTCTGAAGCTTGTGACCAGAAAAGTGTACAATAAGTTACAGGTGATCAGTGTTGTGAGCAGAGAGTTTGTGGTTGAGATTAAAGTTGGATTTCTTTCTATTACTTGCTAGCTACATAGGCATTGTGGTTCCAGAGCAAACACTGGACACCAACTGGTGCTTCAGTTGGAGTAAATGGAAAAGACGCCAGCAGTACTACTGGGTTCCTTGCATTTGATCTGATTTTGGTTTAGTTCTTCCAGCACCAAGCCAAGTTTCATCCAGTCTTCTCCTAGTTCCTTCCCTCTACTGCCTGTTCCAAAACAAATGGTCTATGTTAGTGGTGGTTGAAAGTTTGAAACAATCTGTTATGGAGTGAGTAGACAGAGCTATTTGTGCTAACCGGGGATTTTTTATGGCCTCATAAATAGAAGCAGGGCTTGTAGTTGAAAAATTGATTCTGAACGTTGGCGTTTGATTGTGCATCGCTAATGCTAGTGTTCGCGTTTGCTTAACTTACGGGGAATCGATCCTGCCTTTTATTTACTGCTCACTAGCTCCACCGTCATAATTCAAGTAGACAGCAGTGTATTTTGTACTTCTTTCAACTTTTCAGAGGACAGAAGTGAAGCCATCAAACAAGCTCCAAGCGGATGATGCAGTTATTAGCCGATGACAACCCCTCATTTATCAGTACACAGTCATGTTTTGCGGAGATAATCCACCGACGGAGCAATTCAGATATGCCTGAATCAGCATGCTGTGGAAGTGACAAGCACTCCTACGCGTTCCGCGTTTCCCGGTGAAAACCATTTACCCCTGCGTAGGAAGAATCTCAACAGGGTTCGTCACATACAGCATCCTCACAATGGGAGCTGCTAACGATGCTAATTAACAAAGCGCTCCGTGAACTAGTGTGATGTACCGCATCAGCGCGTTAGACACCACCCACGTGAAGTTTGAGAACAGTCGTTTTAATTCAATTGTACTTTGAAAAGTCTCGGGGCAGCCCACGTTGAAATTTGAGAGGTCGCAGGTTGGCTCGTGATGCAGCTGCTGGCTGAACACGTCTGATTTTCGCACATTATCCAAATGAGAACACGGCTTGTGGGAGGACAGAGAGAAACAAAAAAGAAGGGAAGAGAAAGAAACAGGCCTCCCCCGACCTTCCCACACCACAGATATGATCTAATAGCACAAGCTGCCACATAAATAAGGCAACAGAAGCGCAGTGATGAGTACTCAAGTTAAAAAGGGTTTCAGAGATAAGTAACCAAAAATGGATGTTCCTGAATATTAATACATTATGCCGAATGTGTCTTAAACAGATACAAATACAGATATAAATATGACACATTTTTCTTCTTTTTCTCAGCATTTGCGTGGAAAACAAGTTCACCGTGGTGCGCACACATTTCTGTTTTGAAGTATCTACAATAGCCCATACCAATCATCGCCTGGTATGACCATTATCCACGCCATGATCTCCTTTTTCCGCTCCCAATTTTTGATGTACAGTACCGTGCAAAAGTCTTAGGCACATGCAAAGAAATGCTGTAGAGCAAAGATGCCTTCAAAATAATGAAATTAAATGTTTCTTCATATAAAAAAATACAGTAAAGAACAGTAAACAGTAGAAACAAAGTCAATATTTGGCGTGGCAAAATAAAAATAAAAATAAAAATGGTAGTTTCCAGTACAATTAGTGCAGTTTTATAAGGAAATGAGCTGGTAAGTTTTATTGAGCATCTTGCAGAACCAGCCACAGTTCTTCTGGACACTTTCGCACTCGCTTCTTATTTTTTATTCCAGCAGCCTTCATTGTGTTTTCTTGTCTGAAAAGTGTCTCTTACGTAATCTGCTGCTTTCTTTAATGACATACAAACAATTTTTCTGTAACATTTAATTTTGTGCTACAAAACTAATGTTTGGGAATGTTTAAATGTCTAAAATGTTTTTTTGTACTGACTTGATAATGTAGAAGTCATAAAATAAAAAAATCTATAACAAAGTTTGGTGCCTAAAACTTTTGCACAGTACTCTATATCTTAAAACAGAAGTGGTTGAGTACAGATAACTTTACCTTTGTTTGCCATAGCCTACTGTATGTTTCCAGAAATTGATTCAGTTTAACTATGATTATTTGCTTTAAACCAAGGTCTTGGATGGTCGCAGTCTATTTTTAAACTAGCCCAAAAATGAGACCTTGGCAGGCGGTTTTTGACTTTCATGCAGCCGCGAGCGAGTGATCAGATATAAAGCTTGCAGAACAAATAATGATGCATGATTCACATTTATAGCATTCATTCATTCATCTGCCTGGTTGGGGTCGTGGTGGTTTAAATTAAGGTAACTTGTTTATATTTTGGGATTATATATATTATTTTATTATTATTAGGATTATTATATGAGTTTAAATAAAAAAAATATTTATTTTTTTTAAATGTGCGATGTAGCTGAGGTTGAGGAATGGTCAGAGCCAGAATTCAGAGAGTCTTTCGGTTTAGGCCACGCCTAAATTTAGATCCAAATACAGATACAGATATTTCTAAACAGATACCGCATTACACCCCTAATGTACAGTATATACAGGCTTTCAACCACCAACCATTCCTTCCTGTTTGAAGATTCATCTGCACTAATGTCAGCGTCAGATCTTTCCTCCATTTCTTTTTTTCTAATTACACCCAAAGCCTTTTCACTTATCTTTACACATAAGTGTAACTGCTGCTTAATATAACATTGACAATTCCATTGATTTCATAGCAATTTCTTCTTCTTCTTCTTCTTCTTCTCTCTTTGCTCCCACTGTTTAATTCAATCTCATCACTTATACTTTCTATCCCAGTGGTTCGAACAGCTGCTGCTCCCCAGCTCTTTTCATTATCTTTAGAAAATGCTGCAAAATAAAGCTTGAGCCTGCTTGTAACAAAGCCACCAGACCTGCAGAAATGAAAGGAACATCTCCACGAAATCCGATGAGAGGCTTTGGGATTTGGTTCGGTCCAGGAGTTGATAAACTTTTGGAGAAAGTCATCCACTTGGTGAGCAGGGAGTGTTCTCATTTCCATGCAAGACCAAAACTAAAAACTCACCACAAACGCTATCATTTTTTTTTTTGTTGATTCTCACATAGTTAACATGCTTTGAAAGGTATGATGCTTTCCTAATGGACCTTTTATACCTATTGTTATCTTCTCATATACGCATCAAACACGTACAAAATGATATTTGTTCCATTTTCTACTCTGTGAGTGATAATAGTGAATTTGTTTTGTGGACATTCCACGATTACAGCATGTTAACGAATATGTTACAGTAAATAACGTCAGGTAAGGGAACCTTAATGTAAAGTGTTACCAAATTCTATGTAATTACACAACTGCAAATTTGTAAGAACTGACACAAACCAACTTGTATGTTAATTTAAATGGATAAGGCTTGGGGAAATGAAACAAGATTACATTTCAGACCCTTCGGGTAGGAGTTCATTTGTATTTCATTTAACAAAATAGAGTCGCTCTGCCTCATTTCAGTTCGGAAAATGCGCTGCGACTCTGTGTTCTCTAAACTTTTTGCATCTTATTGAGTCAGCCGGTAGCATGATAAACACTACCCTACGTGTGGGCTGAGAAACCCATTAGTAGAAAATGGATCAGTGCAGATCATTTACATGGAGATACGACATTAGCACAAGAACATTCACTTTGGAAAAGAACTTGCAACAGAACAATAAACAGCAGTTTAAACTACAGTAGGCTCTAGACAAGTCAGTTAAAGCAAGAATCACTCAAATCGAGGTCAGTCATTCTGGACAATAGAACAGAAACCCGCAAGTACAAGAACAATTCAGTTTTCCTTTCCAAGCTTTGAAGCAAAGGGATCTTTCATTCCTTTCCTTTTCATCACCTCCCACCATCTTGTTTTTGTTAATCCCTTGTGGAGCTAATCTAGCCAAACCAGCCCACTAAAAATCAGCGGAATGATCATCCAGGCTCAGTTTTGGGTTGGTAGTGAATTAATTCAGCATTGTTGTTATTCCTGCAATGATTCCTAATGGATCCGATGGGAACATACCTTAATTAGCCGCGTTGGAAACCATAGAGATCGTAAAACGAACTGAAATCCTTTTTTACTTTTGGCGGTAAGAGAGTAAAACCGTGACCGTGCACGCAATTCTTTAAACGTTTCTGCCGACCTCGTGTTAGCTGAGTGGCCTCGGTTAAAATTAAAACCAATTGGCCCCAGTCTTTGAGGAGACGAGTGCTCATTTTCCCTGTGACAGCCACTATCCGCTCAGGCTTCCCGGCTAAATTGAAACATCCTCCCAAAGCTGAGTGCTCATAATACATTTACTGCATGAGTGACATGGCCTTGAAATGCTAGCTGCACTCGGGTGTTTAGCCTTGAGTAAAATACAAGAGAAACGCATTTAAAAAAAAGAAGTCAAAGTGAAGTGAAGAATATATAGTTGCGCTCTCAGATTATTATGAGAAGCCACTTTCAAAGCCGTTTTCAAGTCATGAAATGAAGTCGAACGATGTCATTTCTCAAAAATATAGTTGACGTTTTAGCATTTACCCTGAAGCAGGCTGTATGAATTGACTGTATGATTTCGCTGTGGCAGATAAAAAATTGCACGTCGTAAAAGAGTTCTTTGGGCACGAGATGGTCGTTCTTAGAGTGCATAATCACAGAGTAGCAACAAATATGAAATGACGTGATGACGTGTAAGCAAAACAGGATAATGGACAAAAAAAAAAAATAAGACGTACAACGACCGAACGTTGTGTAATTTTTGTCTGTGGCAACAAAATATAGCCAGAAGTCATACAGTGTAAATCCGAGGGTAGGCGTGTACAAATTTCAGCATGTTTTTTTTTTTTTTTTTTTTTGCTTTCGCAAAAATTGCCCCTCATAAAAGAATTCTTTTGGTGCTAATGGACAGAACAAATATCCGTATTACCTCAAGCTCACCTGAAGAATGTTTTTGTTTATACAAGCCTATTTTATGCATGAACCCAGATCACGTAGATCGATGGCGTAAGCATAAAATAGTCAATTTCTTTAATATGTTATCGGACAGTCTGTTATACAATTTGGCCAAAATTATAAAATTAGAATTAAAATTTTCGCTCAGTGTTAAACCGGCTTTAGACTTAACATACACAGAAAATGTATAAGCATTTACCTTGTTGCTGAAATGAAAACATACTTGCACTGCCCTTGCATCACGATTAGGCAGGGCTTCATTCCTTAAATGTTTAATCAGGATGCTATTAATTTAATTTCAATTCATTTCATTTAACTGCAGTTTCAGTTAACAAGCTAGCATTGGTGCCTGAAGCGTTCCCTTCATTTTTGCCAAAAGTCTGTTTAGGGTTCATTAGAGCCTCCAGCTTTAAAGATTGGCGAAACCCATTAACAACTCCCTAAAAACACATACACCGTGAACAAACACTAACGAAACAGGGCTTATCAGATGTGTGAATCTTGTTAAATGTTTTTCTTCCCCATGATCCATGAGGGATTTACCGCAGTGTCGAGGGATGCCACATGAATCCTGGCAGATAAGAGCTTGTTTCTTTCTTTCTCCTCGTCCTGGAAGAGAATTGCCAGCTGTCTTGATTGGCTAAGATTAGACTGTCATGCTGTCACCTGATAGGCTGATAATTAATTGTCAGTGGGAGAGATGCTCAAACAGCAGACAGGCAGTTGGAGCTCTGCTGGAATGCTAAAGTGAAATCCCACACTGGAAAATACCCACCACTAACAGTGCGAATAACTGGACTGAAATATTGTAAGAAGACAGCTGCCTAATACAGAGCAAAAATATTCATAAATGTTTTTTTTTGTTGTTTTTTTTTTTACAAATCTCATTTTCAGTTATGAGACAAATCCATTTAGGAATCATCGTTTGGCAAATTCGCTAATAAAGAGAAGTGAGGGAGTAAGATGCTTACGGTGCGATGAAATCAGCATATTCTTTCAAATAGCTAAGAATTAGCACCCCACAACCATTTGGACACAAAGTGCACACAGCAAGAGGCTTCAATCTATACGCCAACGATTTCCTAATGAGCAACATAATTGTTTGCATTTTGTATTGTATGTTCATCCGGGGTGATCCGAATGCTGTACCGTGCACTTTAAATGACTACTGAATTGCAAGTGAATTTGCAAAATATTGTCAGTATCAGCAGTCACAGCAGGCAGTTAAAGTTAAATAAGTATAATCTGTAAACAAAATCATAGTCCAAGCACAGGCAAGATTCAAAAACCGAAACAAAGAGAATAAGAAAACAAGAAAACATGGCTAAGAAGTATTCGATACAAGATCGTGAAGCTACAAAAAAACAAACAAACAACAACGACAAAAAAAAAAAAAACAGCAGGGTATACATAGACAAAGTAATTAAGGACTAACATGAAACAGGTGAACACCATTAGTCACCAAATTAATGCCAGGACATTGGTTTTGTCTGCTTTAATGTTTCTCAACCCCTGTCCATGCTGTAATTTTACTGACCTGAATGTAAGAAAATCATAGTTAGCTCTGATAGTTATTTGTAAACCTGGCAGGAATTTTTAGTTCAATGTGGTCTGCGAAAACAGAATACTGATTAAAACACTAGAATACTGAAGGCTGCCAATAATTTGGGAGTGAACTGTAACACATTAACCCAGATAAGAAATAAGGATGGGAGACTTGCAGGATCCAAGAAGCATCGTTTCATTTTGTTTTGTTTTTTTTCCTTTTCATGGTTCATCAGTGAGTTTATTACAACTTGAAGCTTCATTCTCTCAGCAAAGCGAGTTTCGGGTCTTCCCTGTCAAGCGTATAATGATGACATGGCACACAGCGTGAGCTGGACCACATGCTGGTTTCTAGAGGATATTTCATGCAGATAGATCGCCTGCCTTCAAGCCAGTAAGTGGCTAGTGGAGTTACACGGGAGTGCCTGATTTCTCCCTGATGTAAACATCCTCGATTCAAACTCCTCATCCAAGAAACAAAACAAAGAGTACAGCACCAACAAACATTTCAGATGCAGACAAAACAGAAACACGTAAAAACCCAAAAGGCACCAAAACATAAACAGGGTGACATAACAGGAGATTAAACTATAAAATTCTAAGCAGAAACAAAACAGGACTAACTTCTCACACCTACAGTTAAAGGACAAACATGTACTTGGTGTGAAAAAAAAAAGGTATTGATGCACTGGTGGAATTACTGTTGGATTCGCAAAACCTTGTCAGCGTTGTGTGTTTCACACATAAGTTTGAGTAGCAGATCATTGAACTGTTGGCATGAGCTCTATTTTCAGTTTATCATCCAAATGTGATACTGAATCACCAAACATCTTGTATCAAACATTTCACACATGACTTTGAGTTAGAAATTGTTTACTACTTAGCCAAAATTCTTCTTTTAGCTCATCATTCATATGAGACAAAGTGCCATTAAACTATAAAAACATTTAGCTTACACCTACAATGAAATGACGTGAGACCAGCAGGACAAAAGAGATTTTGGTAACACCTGTTAGGAACTTGCCTGTCATCATAATACTTTATAATGCTTAACTTAAGCTTGTATAAATTCTCATAATGCATAACACATCAAATGTACATGTCAGGTAACATAATGTATTATAATAGCTGTTCCACACAGGCTCTGGTATAGTACAGAAATAGTATAGTACTTAATGCCATATACAATATAATAGTATATTATAAGTGTTCTTTACAGTACAGTACAGATACACTGCCAGAGCCTGATATAGTGCCTAGGAAGAAATATTATAATTCATTATGCAACCTGACATTACATACCATAAGTCATGTGGTATACTGACATTTGATAAAGTATGAGCAATTATACATGCATATGTCAGGCATTTTTTTTTTGTTTGTTCGTTGTTGTTTTTTTTTTTTTTAGAAAGTGTTTGGAGACGTCCCCATTGACCCCAGCACAAGTCACGCCAATGCAGTGGTGTACGAAAAAGATGCATGGCTTAGAAAATGGACTAGATTATGGATAAAATTTTGGACACATGCTCCATTTTCGAGATGCATTTCCCCAAAATGAGATGCCGGACGATACACGCTCTCATTCTGTGCATGCAAATTCCTCATTCTCGAGTGTCATGCCAAATTGCATTTGCACACATGGGTGGGTTCGGCAGCATGCAGGAGATTGGACAGCAGTTTCATTACTAAGCGTGATGGAATAGAAGAGTTTGATGTCAAACGCTGTGACCTTTTGTTGAAAAAAAAAAAAGTTGGCATGATACAGTTTGGTTCTCATATCTTCATATATATATATATATATATATATATGCCAGAACCATTCATCATTTAATTCATCATTATCGTTCATTATTTTCAAACCTTTCAAAGTAAGAAACCTGTGTCATCTCTACACATCTTGGGCAGGTGTCATATACAGTAGATCAATGATCGCGTCTTGAATCAGATTTTACTGTCCAGGTACTAATAAGAGAGGGTCCAGCTAATTGGAAATGCAATACACTACAGTTTTTGTCATAAAATTCTCTTTCTTGTTACCAGTGTCAGCAGCTCTTTTCAATAATAATACATTATATGTAAATCTCTAGACTTACTAGAAAACAAGTGGGCAGGACTGTGGTCTCTATATTGTGGTCAGTTAAAAATAATGGAGGAACTGCTTATTATTAATTAGCGTCCACATTGGACTTTTGCCTCACTTTTTTTCTAACTGTTGCTTGGTGCACATCTGGGGAAAAAATTACCTATCATGTCCAACACTACTTGGTACAATTCTGTTTTTTCCTTTCTGCCTGCTGGGATATCCTCATTAGCACTCCTCATTACCTCTGCTCAGGAATAAGAATAAGGATAACCAAAAATTAATTTATATAACCTGACCCCAGTGAGCTCAGAATACATAAAAAGAGTGTTTTGATGGCTTAAAAAAATCAGCAATAATGGACCTAATTATTTATCTGTTACTACTTATCTGGAACTTTTAAAGCAAAAAAACCCCTGAGCCCTGTTATTGGTTTAAGTGTGAAATGCAGCCATTGTAAGCAAAAATGAAGATATATAAGAAAAATTACACCACAATCATGGAATCAATCACAGTTGTTTCCACCGTCATAATATTGTTCGCCTCTGGCAATTTCTGAACACAAAAGATGCTGAAACATTGCTCCATGCTTTTATCACCACTCATATTCACTATTGCAGTTCCTGCTTTATAGGTCCCCAGGCAGAAACCATACAGCAGCTTCAGCGTATAAAAAAACTTACCCATCTGTTCACATCACTCCTATTCTCCTTAAGCTACCGGTTTCAGCCCACATCCAATACAAACGCCTGCTCGTACCAAATAAAGCCTTACATGGTCTTACATAGCTCATCCATATCTACAACCCTGTACATAGTCTCAGGATGTCCATAACTGACAAAAAATACTGCCTGAAATACCTGAAAAATCCTTTCCCATTAGTTTCACTGGAGTTACTGAATAATTCATGGTAGTTACTGAATATCATCTTCTCCCTGTGTCTGTGTGGGTTTCCTCTGGGTTCTCCCAAAAGCGTGCCATTAGGCAGATTGACTGCGTTAAATTGCCCCCTAGGTGTGAATGAGTAAGCGTGTGTGCATGGTGCCCTGCGATAGACATCTCAGGCACAGTGTTCCTAGATATACTTTAATATTAATAACTCAATAAGGTTTTTTTGTCATTGTGTTGTATTTCAAATTGTATCACATTCTATTCTAGATATATTAGCAGGACTCTTGCTGTTTTACATCAGCCTCAGTTTAGAAGGCAGAAGGTGTGCATCGTTTCCTACGATATGTGTGAAATTTGCCAGCTAACGAAAGGAAAACTGGAGGAAAAGAAAGATCCACATACACCAGATATCATTCATTCATTCATTTTCTGTACAGCTTATCATACACAGGATCATGGGGGAGCTTGGAGCCTATCCCAGGAAACTCGAGGCACAAGGACACCCTGGAGGGGGTGCCAACACAACTGCACACACATTCTCACACTACAGACAATTTGGAAATGCCAGACAGCTAGCCTACAACGCATGTCTTTGGACTGGAGGAGGAAACCCAGAAGCACGGGGAGAACGTGCAAATTCCACGCACACAGGGTGGAGGAGGGATTCGATCCCCCAACCCCAGAGGTGTGGGGCAAACATGCAAACTACTAAGCCACTTGTACTAAGTACTTGTGGTAGGGCTGTAGTCAAGAGCGCCACTGTCAAGACGTAATCGAGTCAAGACAGAGTCTTGGTCAAATCCAAGATCGAGAAAGTGAGACCGAATCAAGATTCAGACTGAAAACCACCAATGATTAGACTGTTTTCTAGAAGAAGGAATTACATCTTGTGAAACTTTGTGCATGTGAAATGAAAAGAGAGACCAAGGTCATGTTTAATGAAACCAATGTCAAAGGTGAGGCAGGTCCAACAACAAATGCCAAGTACAAAAGTCTGAGACAACTCTAAGTCAATACAGTAAATGTGTTGAGACAGACTCAGGTCCTACAGCCTTAACTAGCCTTAAATTCATATACTGACACAAAAATGAGTAACATTGCCATGTGCTGCTATCAATGAATTCCTTGTGCTGATTTTTTTCTTGTTGATGTTATTATGGCCTTCTAAAGAGAGTGCGAGGGCAGCCGACCTGAGGACACAGAGGAGTATCAGCAAACATGGCCATTAAAAATGAATGCTAGATGCTGTGAATTGCGCCTTGTTTCCTGGTGAAAGGAAGCATGTGTGTCTCAGTGCTCGGCGAAATGAAGTGCACTCACATTTTCTCTGCACACTTGCTTGACTGCTCCGTGCAAATACCTGTGTGTGCATGCAATGCACATAGTACAGCATATAGATGCTGTACTTCCTTCTCTTGATATTTTCACAGAGCACAGGTTTCAAAATGCTTTGGTTGCTTTGGTTGCCATCATTCATCGAGATCCAGATCGCTGTCATTTCATGTTGTCTATTCGTTTGCACAACTGTATACACAATTTTTATGTCCCATAGTATCACGTGGTATCAGATACTACAGTATCAGAGCAATTTTTAAGAGTACAAGTAAATAAGCACTGTATCAGACCAGCATCAGTAGTTATACATCCCTACTTTTCACAATATACATTACTGAAATTCAGACGATTGAAGAGTATGCAAGTAAGAAAAAAAACTCCCTGATGTTGGAGAGATGATCAAGTCTGGGATTGCATCATTGCCACAGATTAATTATCCATAAATCTTTGGGATTGCTTAAGAGGTTAATTATTTCATTAATTTTCGTGTCACTAAGAAAATTGGATTGTGTGAGCTTCATGTGGACTGTTTGGGCAAAAGATTAGGGGGAAAAAAGAAATGCGTCCGAAATAGGGTTTCGACTGCTATAAAGGTTCCCGTAAATGGTTTGACGCAAGCTTTAAAAAGCACAAAGTCTCATGATTTAGCCAAGATACCTAAATATGCTAATGTTTGCTATTCCAAAAGGTCCATTAGACTAAATAGACTAAAGTAATTGCATAACTGTTGGAGTGAATATTCTCACCAGAAATACAAACCCAAGTCAAAATAATTGCAAATAACTAGCAATTCTACACAAACTGCTCCCTCTTCCCTACTTTCACTGAGTTTTTCTCTCATTACACTTTTCTTTTTCTTTTTGTTATCTGCACATTATCTTTGTGCTGTCATTTGTGTTAAGTATGTATTGTTGTTTTATTTAATTGTTTAGTCCACGGAGGAATCTAGGAGGCAAATGGCCTTATCCAAAGAACCATTAAGTGTTCAAAGACCTACTTGAAATCTTATTTGAAGGTTATTTGGTTGTCCCTCTGGGGGAACCTATCAAGGGTTACAAATAGATTTTTTTATGAGGATAAAAACCCTAATCTATCTTAAGAACCACTGAAAAAGCGTTAAAAGTTTTTATTTTCTAAGAATTCAAAGATATTCTTCAAATTGCTTTGGTTGTTCCCTCTGGGGAATCCCTAAAGGTTGTATGGACAACCCTACAACTGAGTGCTTCCCTGTCATACAGAGGCCCAATTAGAACTCTTTTAGGAGACTAAAAAAAACACCTTAAGTATCCTAAGAACCATTGAAGAACCTTTGAAATTCAAAGACCTTCTTTAAGTCTACAGTCCTCAAAGGATTTTGGTTGGCACCTGTAAAGGTTGTATGGAGAACCCTAAAACTGAGTGCTTCCTTATCAGTAAGGGTTACACGCTCATTTGGGAAACTAAGAACCCTTAACCATCTGACAAACCACTGATGAACCATTGACTGTTCCTTTTTCTAAGGATTCAAACAACATTCTTTGGATGTCCCTCTGGAGGAAACTACTGTATAAAGCTTGTATGGAGAACCCTAAAACTGAGTGCTTCCCTATCATAAAGGCTTAGATATCTCGTTTAGGATGCAAAGAAACCTTAACTATCCAAAGAACCCTTGAAGAACAATTAAATGTTTTTTCTCCCTCAGACTTCAAAGACCTTCTTTAAATCTATAACCCTTAAAGGTTCTTTGGTTGTCCCTCTGGGGGAGCCAACTCAGTTGAAGCAACTCACTGCTCCTCTATAAGAGAGAGTTCCAAGTAGAATAATAAATACCCAAAAATCCCTTGAAGAACCATTGAAGGTTATTTTCTTTCTAAGAATGCAAAGACTTCCCGTTTAATTCCTATTCTATTTCCTGGTTATGTTTCCTGGTTTTCATGTTTGACCTGTCAGTGGACACAAGGCACAGTCTGTCCCATTTGTACACTCTGAGAAATATGAAAGGGTTCCTCAAGGGTTCTTTGGCTGGTTTTCAATTCTAGCTTGCAAGTAAATAAAGTTTCATGGACAAATCTACTTGGTATCTTTTCTGAAATGGAAACCTTCTATTGTAGGATTCTACACAGACCCTTTAAGAGGAAAAACTGAAAAATGACTTGTGGGATTTAAAGATTTAATAAGAAACTCAGATAGCACACTCGGGTTTGAACCCCGGCTCCTGGAGCTGTGATGCGGCAACACCACCTCCTGCACTGCTGCGCTGCCCTGATTAGATTATGAGTACAAAATAAAAACGTATGTCCTCTCTGTGTGTGTGTTTTAACCCTGGCAATCATGATTCAAGGATAAAGCACGATAAAGAAATGACACTTAACCACCTGATTCTTATCTAAAGCACCTTCTGCTATGAAATAAGTTATATAAAGAGTATTTATAGATATAAATGACTTATAAATGATTAATATTACACACTGCTCACTACCTTGTCTCTCCTCATCTCGTCTCTTACTTCTTATCTCTGAACACTTTCCTGTCCTCCATCAGCCTCTGCAGCGAGTGACTAGTGAAGCCAAGCGGCAGCCTCAATGAGTGTGTGTGTGAGTGTGAGTGAGTCTGACAGGGAGCAGTGCATTAGGTTCCAGCAGTGAGGGAGGATTAGCTGAAGAGACATGGTGCCAGAGACCTAGGGCTCACCACTGTGACACACACACACACACGCATTCACACATATACAGAAATGCTCGCTCCGACCAGCACAAAGCCCGGCTGCGGATCCTAACTTAGCCTTGCAGTAACAGAACAACAAGCACAAATAGTGAACTAAAACTCTGCATTGTGATTATACCGGAAATGAATGTGCTCTGTCCTTCAACTGCAGTTAATTTAATATTTTACTGCATAGAACGTTCCTGAAATGTGCTTTCTGCAATAAAGCGCTTAGGAAAGATTCTTTTTTTTAAACTGCCAAGCAGCCATAAATTATTCCTATGTTTTAATCCTATAGGATGTCACGCACCATTTTGTCTCACCTCATGCAAGGTCTTAATATTTTAAAAGCAGTATTACTGAAGTATATGCTTTGCATAAACATCACTGTATTTATAATTTTCAGGTTAAAGTTCAACAAGTATAAAAAAAATACTATAAAGTACTTGCATACATGCTGTTATAGGAAAATAATCAAGGACAGGGTGGTGTGATGCAGCCCCATGTGAGTTACTGTGACCACATTAAAGCTGATTCCTCTTATACCAACTTGCACCAATAATAATTACAATGTTTTATGTATTGTACCATGACACATCATAATTTTTTATCCGTTTGTAGTTACATTTAATGCTGTGGAACGTCCCTGAAACGTCTGTAAAGCACATGAAATTAATAAGACAAAAACTCAGCTCGTCATTGATTATGTGCAATGTCTGCCCCTGTGTAAGCTGTTACTATAGAAACAATAATGAATTAGAACATAAACCTGCAGCATATTTAAATACATTTCTTCAATAGTACTGACGCCTAGAGCCTACTCTCAGCGAGCTAAGAAAACCTGCTGGCAGATTTTTGGCTGGAAACTGGAGAGAGATTATACATCACAGCGCATGATTGTCCTTTGCTTGTTGTCTCTGCCTGCTCATCTGTAAAAGTACGCATGCATGAAATATTTGAATGCTCGAGGGGAGACTGAGATAACATCTCTCGCTTATGGTTCTGAGCGATGGCTGATAGACCTGGCTGTTTATTGCTCAGGGACCTCATGCCCGCACACAATCAGAAATCAGAAAGGGTGTGTTTATGGGAGTCATACTGACTAATTAAATAGTCTGCAACTTGAATAAACCTTTTGATTCACAAGGTACAGCATGGGTTACCCAGTAGTTACACGGGCATGCTTTTACCATCCTTATGTTCTATTGGGATTAAAAAAAATAACAAAATTGGAATGCTTCCCTGATATCTTTAATTTCTCTAATTGGGTTTATATTGCAGCATTGGAACGTTTGTTTGTTCGTTTATCGCTGTAAGAACTGCTTATATTGAGATGAAAATATAATATAAGGGGTCAAGTAATTTGTTAACAAATTAGAGCTAATCGCGGGGTTGGCGGTTCGATCCCCGGCCCGCATGCTTCGACATGCCGAAGTGTCCTTGAGCAAGACTGAACCCTAAGTTGCTCCCAATGGCAGTCTAGTGCCTTGCATGGCCATTGGTGTGTGAGTGTGTGTGTGTGAATGGGTGAGTGAGAAACAGTGTAAAGCACTTTGTAGAACCACTAAGGTTAAAAACGCGCTATATAAGTGCAGACCATTTACCATTTACATTATGAAAACATTATAGATTTAAAATACCAAGGAAAACATCAGGACTTCCTGATACATAAATGATTCAAACCTGAGCTCTTCCAAGAGGACACCAGCAGTAGTGTAAACTCTGAAATAGCTCAGAGTAAAACAGCTCACAGCAAGATGGTTTACCGTTTGCCTACTGTACATCCCTATAAAATGGTACACTATAATATGGCTTATTGTAAAACCACTCACTGTAAAATGGTTTGATGTTTTACACCTCACTTGAAAACCATTAACTGGAAAACCACTGTAAACAACTGTTTACAGTGGCGTACTGTGAAACAATGCTGTACAATGACTCTCTAAAATGGCTCACTGTAAAACCACTATGTTTCGCTGAAATGGCTTGCTGTAAAACATCTTACTGTGAAACAGTGGTGTAAAATGGCTCACTAAAATGACTCGCTATAAAATGGCCCACTGTAAAACCACTCACTGTAAAATAGCTCACTGTAAAATAGCACACTCTAAAATGACTTACTGTAAAACAATGCTGTAAAATGACTCACTAAAATGACTCGATGTAAAATGGCTCACTGTAAAATGTCTTTCTGTGAAACAACGCTGTAAAATTACTCACTAAAATGACTCACTATAAAACCACTCACTGTAAAATAGCACACTGTAAAACGGCTTACTGTGAAACAATGCTGTAAAATGACTCCCTAAAATGACTCAATGTAAAATGGCTTACTGTAAAAACGGTTTACTGTAAAAACGGCTTACTGTAAAACAACGCTGTAAAATGACTCCCTAAAATGACTCACTATAAAACCACTCACTGTAAAATAGAACACTGTAAAATGGCTTACTGTGAAACAATGCTGTAAAATGACACTAAAATGGCTCACTGTAAAACCAATCACTGTAAATGAATCCCTGAATAACTGCTCACTGTAAACTGACTCATTGTAAAACCACTGTAAACCAGCGCACTATAAAACTGCTTTGTTTTTGGCAGCAGCAGTATGTCAAAATTCTGACTTATTATCTCCAAATTCAGACTTATTTTTCTCAGAGTTATATGGCTGTTTGACCAGTTAGAAAATGTAAAAGTTCAACATAATAAATCATTATTTTTATATACAGTACCAAGTCAAAAGTTTGGCATAATTCGACGTAATCTTGCAGTAATAACTGCAAGAAAATAAGTCAAAATGCTGAGATAATAATGTCTACCTGGCAGAAGTGGGCTTGCATAGCATGGAGCAGATTTAACAAATCACTAATACACACTGAAGATTCAAATCATAACTGCAACAAAATTGTTTTATGACTTCCCAACCTGTTGTAAGAATTTGTATGACACAACTTGCATAAAATATTGAATGTTTATGAACATTTTCAGCCATCCACGTTTTTTTTGAAATGTTGTGTTGTAGTGCGTCATAGTGTGTGTATTGTACATACCATAAATGTATGTTGGGTTTAAGAGGGTGAGGAGAGCAATTAATATCATCATTACTCCACACTACTCACCTGTGGAAACTTCATGGCATTAGCTAGTGTCTCCTGTCTGAATGCTGACTCTGGGTTATAAGAGAAAATATTTTCCACCTTTCCACGAAGAAAGTAATTGTAAGCATCCTAATTATGACAACTATGACTTTCACAGGCTTTTTGGTGTAAACATGATCTGTTTAAAAAGGTTAACAAAATACATCAGGATAAGTTATGAGCCCCTGGAAAAAAACAATTTCTCATATTCTTGTTCAAAGGATTGGGTGATGACAATGGATCACTTATTGTTCAGTTATCTTGTTTGTTCGCTTTTGGAGAGATTCAAGACGCAACATCCTATAAGCAATGAATTGTATTCAGAGTTAGTTTGTGTATTATCAATATTTTGCTGCATGAATAGTCCTAGTTATAATTTTATAATTATGACATTAATCACAGCAGATTTTCAAATATGGCTGCCATCTTCATTGTATAACACAGCTTATAAAATAGCACTTGATCCAGCATGACATACTGTGGTTACTTCGAACAATCAGACAGTGGCGCTGGACTTGGACTCCTCACTTGAGCTGATGTCAGGTCAGACCTGCGTGTAACTGAGACACACCTTTGTTTTTACTCAACTCCATCCCAAGTGTGCAAATCTCGTGTAACCTCTGAATAGCGATTATGTCTGCAGTTACATCTGAGGTCTGAATACTGATGTGCGGTATTAAATCCTCACTGTGCACTTAACTCAACTCTAAAACACAGCCCAGTGTTTGTAATTATTAAAGAATTATTAAGGAAAACTAAATATCAGGATGGGATATGTATTGCATCACAGCCGGTACTCAGAAATCTGGTATCGGTATTTCATCAAAAATGTAAAAAATAAATAAATAAATAAATAGAATTTAAAAAAGGTTTGGCCCATAACTAAAATGTGACAGCTATCAGATGACAACGTTCACGCCAGGAAGATAATTAGTCTGGGAATTGTCTCTGTGCCCTCTATCACCTTTTCTCATAGTAGTAGAGATAATTTCATTACTTTACATTGCTTTTAAAGTGGACACATGAACTTGATGTGTGTCATGGTGGATTCAGATATCCACAGCCTCAGATGTGTGTGCTTGAGAAAGATCTTGACATATCTTCTTTGATATTAACAAGGAATATTTAACTGGTGCTGTGTGTGGGTGTGTGTGTGTGTGTGTGTGTGTGTGCATTTGAAGTGTTCACATAGAAGATGTTCCCTCAAGCACAAGCTGCTGAGAACGAGCTTCAAGATGTAGCCCTGATTTCCAGAAGACAGCATCATTTTGACGCATTGCACAACTCCGTTCCAGCATAAAACAAATCAAATAAACACAGGTAATGGATTAGGTCAGGATCTGATGGCTTTTGTCGTGCTTTCAGTCAGGTCTTGTGTAAAATAGAATACAACATGCTGCACTGTAAATACGTTTTAAAAGATTTTCCACATGTTATCACTACATTGATCAGATTTAGTTTTAGATTTAGTTCCACTGGTCAGATTTGGAATGAAACTGGAAAGTGTGTGTGTGGAATTCACAGTATACACATTCAGAGAAGCAGCTAGATAGATGGGTGGATGGGTGAATGTATAGGTGGATATTTAGGGGAATGGATGGATGGATGGATGGATGGATGGGTGAATGAATGGATGGACTGGTGGATAGATTGGTGGATGGATAGGTGAATAGTCGGATGGATGGATGGATATACGGTATCTCACAAAAGTGAGTACACCCCTCACATTTTTGTTAATATTTTATTATATCTTTTTATTATATCTTTGCTACAATGTAAAGTAGTGAGTGTACAGCTTGTATAACAGTGTAAATTTGCTGTCCCCTCAAAATAACTCAACAACTAGCCATTAATGTCTAAATCGCTGGCAACAAAAGTGAGTACACCCCTAAGTGAAAATGTCCAAATTGGGCCCAAAGTGTCAATATTTTGTGTGGCCACCATTATTTTCCAGCACTGCCTTAACCCTGTTGGGCATGGAGTTCACCAGAGCTTCACAGGTTGCCACTGGAGTCCTCTTCCACTCCTCCATGACGACATCACAGAGCTGGTGGATGTTAGAGACCTTGCGCTCCTCCACCTTCCGTTTGAGGATGCCTCACAGATGCTCAATAGGGTTTAGGTCTGGAGACATGCTTGGCCAGTCCATCAGCTTTACCCTTAGCTTCTTTAGCAAGGCAGTGGTCGTCTTGGAGGTGTGTTTGGGGTCGTTATCATGTTGGAATACTGCCCTGCGGCCCAGTTTCCGAAGGGAGGGGATCATGCTCTGCTTCAGTATGTCACTGTACATGTCACAGTACACTCCCCAGTGCTGGCAGCACTCATGCAGTCCCAGACCATGACACTCCCACCACCATGCTTGACTGTAGACAAGACACACTTGTCTTTGTACTCCTCACCTGGTTGCCGCCACACACGCTTGACACCATCTAAACCAAATAATTTATCTTGGTCTCATCAGACCACAGGACATGGTTCCAGTAATCCATGTCCTTAGTCTGCTTGTCTTCAGCAAACTGTTTGTGGGTTTTCTTGTGCATCATCTTTAGAAGAGGCTTCCTTCTGGGATGACAGCCATGCAGACCAATTTGATGCAGTGTGCGGCGTATGGTCTGAGCACTGACAGGCTGACCCCCCACCCCTTCAACCTCTGCAGCAATGCTGGCAGCACTCATACGTCTATTCTGCAAAGCCAACCTCTGGATATGATGCTGAGCACGTGCACTCAACTTCTTTGGTCGACCATGGTGAGGCCTGTTCTGAGTGGAACCTGTCCTGTTAAACCGCTGCATGGTCTTGGCCACCATGCTGCAGCTCAGTTTCAGGGTGTTGGCAATCTTCTTATAGCCTAGGCCATCTTTATGTAGAGCAACAATTCTTTTTTTCAGATCGTCAGAGAGTTCTTTGCCATGAGGTGCCATGTTGAACTTCCAGTGACCAGTATGAGAGAGTGTGAGAGCGATAACACCAAACTTAACACACCTGCTCCGCATTCACACCTGAGACCTTGTAACACTAATGAGTCACATGACAACGGGGAGGGAAAATGGCTAATTGGGCCCAATTTGGACATTTTCACTTAGGGGTGTACTCACTTTTGTTGCCAGCGGTTTAGACATTAATGGCTGTGTGTTGAGTTATTTTGAGGGGAGAGCAAATTTACACTGTTATACAAGCTGTACACTCACTACTTTACATTGTAGCAAAGTGTCATTTCGTCAGTGCTGTCCCATGAAAAGATATAATAAAAATATTTACAAAAATGTGAGGGGTGTACTCACTTTTGTGAGATACTGTATATACACACACACACACACACACACACACACACACACACACACACACACATATATATCTATATGGGTGGATAGCTGTATAGGTGGCTGGATGGATGGATGAATGGATGGATGGACGTGTGGTAAAGTAAGTAAGATGTAGCTAATTGAAATTTCCTAGGGCATGAATAGAGCTGGGAATCTCAGAGTGGAAGTACAAGCCTGCAAAGAATGTTAGGGGTCTGAGAGTGAGGCTTTGGAGATGTGTTAGCATCTGATTGGGATTTAAGGGTGGTGCAGTAGCCGTGGGTGGGAATTTAAGGGTAGAACTGGGTTTTAGGGTTTAGTCTTGGGGCATAGAAGAAAGGGTGACCTTCTGGAGTAAAGCTTCAGGATGTAGGAGGCTGTGAGACACCTGCCTGCTTGAATGAAAGTCTTCCATTTGGACACACACACACACACACACACACACACACACACACACACACACACACACACACACAGGTCAGAGGCAGCTCTGAGTCCAACTCCCTGTGTAGTTATCCATGCTCACACATCCCATTTACCCTCAGCACACAAGTCATGCAATATTTAATGGCTATGAACAGGAACACCACACACACACACACCCACACACACCTAAATACACACACACACTTGTCAGAGCAGCCCAAACCCATCTCTGCCTGATCCAATCCACCGCCCCCAGACACTGAGACTCTGTTCAGTACAGAAAGGAGTAAAAAAAAAAAGAAGAAGGCTGGAGAGAAACAATGACAGAAATGGAGGGATTTCCTCCATCCATGAAAACCCTGCTGAGAATCTGTGACATGGCTGTTCAGCGTATAAACCAGAGCATGTATTAAACAGAGACTTCAAAGAGTTGCCCGTTTCAGAGCACGGGGAGAAACTAATTTCAAATCCTCCAATAAACATCTGGAAAGAGCGGACAGAAAATTGTCCATTAAAAATACAGCTGGAGTGAGAGAGATTTCCCCAAATTAGTAATTTTGCACTCTTTACAGGAATCGATAAAGAGGATGGGACAGCCTGCCTTTCATTTCCTCATTTCATGCTCTTATTGTGCAGTAAAAGCAGACACACTAGTTTATCCTAGAGAGCAACGTGGAAATAGAATTAGTCACACTGCATTCCCTCGGTCTTTTACAAGTCCTACATTGGGATGGGCCGAGTGGTGGGATGTTGTTCATGCTTGTTAGATGTACCTTTGGGGAAGATTTAGGCTTCATAGTCAGGAATATATTTGTGGACTAAAAAGGACAGAGGACACTGGGAAGTTTGTTCAAATCTCAGAGAACTCCAATGCACCAGTAAAGCCTGGCTGTGGTAGGGGTTTTGTAACCCAGTAGCAACTCAAGAGACTCAAGTCTTCATCAGTGAACAGTTGATAACGTCAACATAATAGACTTCATGTGAAAACTATACTGAATTTCCTGGTTACATAATTGCACTTTTTGAATATATAGCACACAGTTACAGATGGGAATTATTTATAATTGCACTATCCGGTGTCCCTTTTGAGTCTGGTTCCTCTCAAGGTTTCTTCCTCATATCGTCTCAGGGAGTTTATACAATTTATACATTTAAAATCTATATATCCGGAATTCATATATTTCCGAAAAACTGCATATGTAAAGCGCTATACAATAAAAATTGAATTGAATTGAATTAATTTGCATTAAAACTGAAATGCAATATTGAAAGACAGCAACTTTAAATTCAAGTGCAGTCATTAAAGTTTCCAAGCTGCCATGTTTAGCAATATTGAGCAGATTGCTTGTTTACTGCTATTTAACGCTATAAAATCAAACTTACATAGTGATCACTTTCCAGACAACTTCCTGATCATAAGCCATCTTTGTTTTTGTTTTGTTTTTTGTTTTTTTAAGTCTTGGATGAGTAAATAATTCATGAATTAATAGCGCTGTTGAATTCTGGAATAGGCTCCAGGCTCCCCACGAACCTGTGTAGGATAAGCGGTACAGAAAATGGATGGATGGATGGATGGATGGATGTAATTGTTTGGAAATTGCTATGGTGTATGGCGATTTAATATATTTTTTACTTAATATATCTATTTCTAATAATATATTTTTATTCTTTGAATAATGCAGATGCTACATTTGTCAATTCTCAATCTAGCAGTGTGAATTCTATATACACTTATATATGTATGTATGAAATTAATCTGCAAATATACAAAATGAAGAATGCATTAATGAATAGTACTGTGTATCTATTATAATAAATTGTCTGGAGTTGGGATTATGGTTCCTTCCCCATTTTTAGAAGGGATAATGGGAATTTGCAGCGATTAATAATGGTGATTTGGTCTGTCGAGTCAAAAGCTGTTACTCTTTGAAAGAAAAGAAAATGTGTGTTTCTCTTTGCAGCTTGGAATTATAAAATGGCCTCCTTATCTTAAGATCTATAACGAAGCAATAAACCTTAAAAGCACAGAGATGCACAGAAGTATTATTGCATTACAAGCATGTATTCATGGAAGCGATGCAAATATGTTGTAGCTGAATGGGGTTAATGCTGCTTTCTATACTTATATGTTCAAAGCCTGTGAATAACTCATCAAAAGGCCCAAGTCTTTATTATTTAGACTTCACTGATCAAAGACATGAGGCCACACCATGTCTTCAGAATGTCTCGCAGGACCATATTACCATATCTTTACTGATGATAGAAGAAAGGAGGAAGCTATTGTGAATTTTCAGTACTAATGAAGTGATTGTTTAATTTCAGATCAAGCTACACAGATATATTGGGCATCAGTAGCAATTAAATGCAAATCCACACAAGTAGAACCTAAAATTGCTTTACCATGACTTAATTTGTCATTTTATTTTGTTGACTGCATTTCTAATCATGTAGCATATTATTTTAATAATGGTGATAATAATTTGTAATAACGCAGCTTCTACTTATAAAAACTGTTGCTTGCACTTTTAATAATGTATTTATTTTGATGTCTTCTAGTGACCATAAAAATAGCTTGAACATAGGCACTACAACTAATATTTCAATTTATTGGGGGTTTTTTTTGTTTTTTTTTTAAACAAACATAAGATAATTAAAGCTATTGTCTAGGAATGTTTTACTAATTTCAAGCCTGAAATTGTTTCATTCTAGTTGCAGATAATTTTGCTTATTTCAAGAGAATTTTATTTTTAGAAAGAAGCAAAATGATCTATAATTTTAAGCTTGAAATTAGTAACTATGTCCTTTATTCAAGATATCTTCACTTGCTAACATTTGGGTTTGTTTTTCAGTGTAATAAGGTCTATTCTGCTTCCAATATTGCAGATTCTACTAAAATAATGCTATAATAGTGTAGAATCTACTTGTGGGTGTGGGTGGCGGTTTCCATTCCAACGAAGCAGGAGCCACACCTGATTCCACCTGTTTAAATCAATTGATCTTCACTTTCAATGGACTATCAGGTGTGGCTCCTGCTTGGTTGGAATGAAAACCGCCACCCACACCGGCCCTTTGCGGATAAGATTGGACACCCCTGAATTAGACTGTATAGGAGACTGGGAAAAAAGTGCCAAAAAACCCAAGAGAGAACCTTGGATAAATTAGAAGAGAAAAAAAAATGCATCTGGGTGTCAAAATAAAAGGCAAAAGGCGACAACTAGTATATAATTCAGGAACTCTCTCTCTCACTGTGTGTGTGTGTGTGTGTGTGTTTGTGTGTTTCCATATTTTACTCATCATCCTCTATGTTTCAGAAAGAAACAGAAATAAGATTGTCACTACAGGGAAGATGCTGTCAGACCGGGAGAAGGGGCTGATGTTTTAGCGTCTCAAGACATTTTCATCAGCTCTTCATTTGGTTTGCGAGCTAATTGATAATTTAAATAAATGAGGATCCATCCGAAAGCAGTCTTAATTATTCATCAGGAAACTTGGCGAAGTTAAATAGCGCTCTGCTAAATGCAAAATGAACATTTGCGGAAATGAACAAACGCTTTGGAGAAAGTGACTGTCAAATCCAATTACCTCTAGAGCAATTTCTATTCTATTAGCTAGGGCTTACAATAAATAAGTATGAAATAAAGTACATTTAAACTGTTAACTATAGGCGCAGACAGAAAGAGAGAGAGAGAGAGAGAAAGAAGTGGGTTCTTGTGTATGTGTTTGTGTTCTGTCCTCTTTCTTGCTTTCACGTCAAACCACATGAGTCTTTACCCAACACACATACAAATTAAGCACTAAAATAAACACGTCCCCAAGTTTCCCTGATGTAAATAACTGCAGAAAAAAAATGCTGACATGCCAGTCTTACATGGTGTGCCAGTGGCGAGCTGATTCTGTCTAAATGGCTAAAGTCGGGTTTTGGTCTAAATTGTTTCTGAAAATTTAGATTATTCCAATAAGCAGGTAAAAATGATGTTTTGTTGTTGTTGTTGTTTGTCCAATATGGCAACTCTCTTTAATGGTGTTTTCATTTCTACCACATCTTCGGAAAATAGTCGCTATGTTTAAATCTAAAAATCAAAAGTGCGTGCACTCATGCATTAAAGGAAGGCATTTTGTGTCTACATTACCGTAGCATCAAGAGTGAAACAAGTAGCTAATATTTCCAATGTTTGAGTTTTCACATTTTTAATGACGTCCAGTTCATCTACTCCTTTGTTTGCTTGTCTGTTTGTACTCTCAGCTTTGTTGAGCTACAGTGCCTATAGAAAATCATCATACCCTGTCAAAATCCTTACCTTTTGTCACATTATACCCTGGAAATAAAAATTAATTAAATCTAACTTTTGACAGCTGTATTTACACATTATAACCCTCGACATCTAAGTGGAAATAACATTTTTAAAAATTCTGAACAATTATTAAAATTTAATTAGTGAAATACCTGGTTTGGATAAGTGATCAGCCCCTTAGAGTAACCATTATAAATTTGCTCACGTAGAACCAGTCACTTCCCAGATCACACACCATGCTAATTGCCCCCCACCTGACATCAATTGCAGTGGTTTTGATTACTTCATAAGAAAACCGGCTGTTCCATGATGATTCCATTACTAGTACTGCATGGCAATGCAAAGAATACACCATGGTTGGAAAGGTACTTTCAAAAGGGCTCTGGGACAAAGTTGTGGAAAGGCACAAGTTAGGAGAAGGATACAAAAAGATTTCAAAGGCTTTAACTGTCCCTCTGAGTACCATTCAGAGCATTATTAAGTAGTGGAAAGTGTATGGCACCACCAACACCTTGCCTAGATTTGGGCCGTGCCTCCAAACTGGATGACCGAGCCAGGAGGATATTGATCAGGGAAGCTATCAAGAGGCCAATGGCAACTTTGAAGGACTTACAAGTCCTTATGGCAGAGATTGGTCAGTCTGTGCATGTGACAACAATCTCACAAGCTTTACACAAAGCTGGCCTGTATGGCAGGGTGGCAAGAAAGAAGCCTCTTCTGAAAAAGCTTTGCAAAAAAACACTTGGAAGATTCTAATGCCATGTGGCAAAAGGTTTTATGATCAGATGAGACCAAGATTGAAACCAAACACAGCACACCATCCAAAACACACCATACCTACTGTGAAGCATCATCTGTTCGGCTGAGGGTCTCGGTCATGTGCAGCAGCCTCCAACTCCGATAAACAAGTCCTTGTTTATGAGGGTTCCAATGTATTGGTGGTAAAGACGGGTATGAATCAATCTGGATGTTTTACCATGTAATGGAGAGTATAAGGCATACTGCTGAACTGGCTCATCAATGTTCCGGCGTAGGCAGTGGTCAATGAATTTGAACTGACGTTCTTGAATGGTGAACCTTAATGGTTGTTGACCGACCTGGGAGTATACCGTATCGTTGGATATACGATCTTCTCGTTTGTACCCCAGCATGATACGGTAGCATGATGTTGCAAATGCGTCTGCCTTTTTGAAGAGCACCTCCGTAAGAACCCATGATTCACTACCGTACAAGAACACACTCAGGACTGAGGCTTTGAAGAGTTTGATCTTTATAGATGATGGAGTCTTCGACTTCCACAGCTTTTCAAGTGTCCAGAAAGCACTCCACGCTTTAGCCTTCCTTATTTTGAAGTCCCGCTCAGAGGTGGAGATGTATGATCCAAGGTATTTGAAGTCGTCTACCTTCTTAATGTTGGTATTGTTGACTTTGATTTGGGCTGTATCATTGCTGATGTTGTGAGTGATAAATTCTGTCTTCTTGGTACTTATTTTCAGTCCCGCTGTCCCAGAGATATGGCTGAGGTTTGTGATTTGGCACTGGGCCCCTTGTATAGAGTCAGCCAGTAGGCAGATGTCATCTGCAAATTCCGTGTCGGCTAATTTAGTGGCCGGGTGTCTGCGTGACTGTCTTGGCTTGGTAGTAAAACCATCGCTGTCGACTGAGGAGTGACACATAATCCAGTCAGTGATGACAATAAACAGAAAGGGGGCTAGTACATCGCCTTGTAGGACCTCAGTGTTGACTGGGAAACTGGCGCTATTTTGCCAGTCTATCAGAACAGAGAATTTTGTGTTTTTGTAAAGGGCTGTTATAGCATTCACTATATTCTCTGGGATGCCATAGTTCCGGAGTATCAGGAATATCTTCTGACGATCAATAGAGTCGAATACTTTGGAATAATCAACAAAGGTGGCCAAGATTGGGAGGTTGTTATGACTAGCCCCTTCTAGGAGTCTCCTAATAATGTGGATTTGCTCTACACTACTTCTGTTCTTCCTGAAACCAGCTTGATTGTTTCTCAGCACAGCATCGACTTTGTCACTTATTCGGTTTAAGATCATACGGTTATAGAGTTTGGCACCGGAGGACATCAGCGTGATGCCTCTATAGTTGGTCATCTGGCATGGGTCACCCTTATTAGCAAGTGGAATGATGAGGTTACTTGTCCATTGTGAGGGTGGGACACCACTAACGTATACACTGTTGCAGATGTCAAGCAGTTTACTGTAGGCAACATCACCGCAGTGCTTTAGCCCTTCAGCAGTGATGGCACTGTCACTCCCAGGTGACTTGTTGTTGTTAAGTTGGCTGGCCGCTTGTTTGAGTTCATCAAGGGAGAAGTGGTCTGTGATAATATCAAGATCTTCTTCGGCAGGTGGTATGTCAATATAGTCTTGGTTTGTTACTTCGCTTGCATTTAGAAGCTGGTTGAAGCATGGTGGTGGAAACATTATGTTGTGGGGGTGTTTCTCTTCAGCAGGAACTGGGCAATTGGTCAGGATTGAAGGGAAAATGGATGCAGCCAAGTACACCCAAATTCTTGAGGAAAACCTGCGGCCCTCTGCTAGACAGCTGAAGATGGGCAGGTGTTTCATCTTCCAGCACTACAATGACTCTAAACACACCGCCAAAAAAACTACACAGTGGCTTAAGGATAGGAAGGTGAATGTCCTTGAGTGGCCAAGTCAGAGCCCTGACCTAAATCCAATTGAAAATCTGTGGATGGACTTGAAGACAGCAGTCAATCGCCACTCACCACGAAATGTGCCTGAACTCGAACAATTCTGCAAGGAAGAATGGGAAAATATTCCCCACTCTGTGTGCAAAGCTAATAGAGATGTATCCAAACAGACTGATGGCTGTAATTAAAGCAAAAGGTGGCTCGACAAAGTATTAAATCATGGGACTGATCACTTTTCCAACTCTGTTATTCTAGTTTTCTTTTTTTTTATGTTTATGAACTGTTGCCTTTTTACGTTACTTGAATGTTGTAAGGCAGAATGTGTAAATAAAGCTGGAACAAACAAATATATTTTTAAATGGGTTTTGATTTCAGACTGTAAGACAAAAAAAGTTTCAAACGGGTATGATGATTCTCTGTTAGCACTGTATACACCTTGTAGTAAGCTAAGCTACAAGTTAGACTATTCTACAAAAAATGTATGAATTTTTTGATGCTAGCTATATATATATATATATATATATATATATATATATATATATATATATATATATATATATATATATATATATATATATATATATATATATATATATATATATATATATCTCCCCACAAGTAATCTTCTGCTAATTACAAATAATACTGAAAAAAGCTGACCAATTTTTTTTCACAATGGCTCCAGTGATTCCATATTAAACATCTCAATTATATTGAATTAACAGACAAAAATGCCTCCAGGCAAACAAACCTGTTATTCATATCCACACTATAGTTAGAGCTGCTGTCATGATGAAAATGGATCAACCTTCTGACCAATCAAATTCAAGATTTCGACAATGCTGTGGTATAAAAATTAATATTATTTAAGTGAAGAAGATGAAACAATGCTACTTTGTTGATATAATAAAGAAACGGCTTAGAAGCTACATGGTTTATAAAAGTAAAATGCTACCACCGCTCAACTAAAAACCGCTGGCCAACATTGTGTAATGGAGTTGAAGTCCCTACCAACTCACACTCCTTTATATGTCCCGAGTGGCCAAGTGCTTTTCCAACTTTCTGAAGACTTTAAATTAGGCTGTTTAGAATGACAATAAATCAGGTTTAAGTGTTTCTTCTCCTTTTCACTTCCCCCATTTTCTCTCTGTCTATCGGGCTACTCTCTTGCTGTTAAATGCACTCTTACTCTTTATCTACTTCAAATACATATACTTTAACCACACATCCATCCACCCACTCATCCATCCATAATCCAATCCACCCATCCATCCACCAACTCACCCATCCATCCATCCACACATCCATCCACCAACCCACCCATCCATCACATCCATCCACCAACTCACCCATCCACCAACTCACCCATCCATCCATTCACACATCCATCCACCAACCCACCCATCCATCACATCCATCCATCACATCCATCCACCAACCCACCCACCCGCCCATCCATCCACAAACCAACCCACCCATCCACCAACTCACCCATCCATCCATCCACACATCCATCCACCAACCCACCCATCCATCACATCCATCCACCAACTCACCCATCCATCCATCCACACATCCATCCACCAACCCACCCATCCATCCATCCATCACATCCATCCACCCGCCCATCCATCCACAAACCAACCCACCCATCCACCAACTCACCCATCCATCCATCCACACATCCATCCACCAACCCACCCATCCATCACATCCATCCACCAACTCACCCATCCATCCATCCCCCAACCAAACTGGTTGCATGGCCTCTTTATTCCTCTATCCCACTTTTTCCATTGGCAATCTCTGTCTCTCTGTCTTTTCTCTCTCTTTCTCATCCTCTTGTTCTAAATCTGTGACTCTCCTTTCTAGCATTCAAATTCCCTTAAACTTTCTGATGCTATCACATTCTTTTCCTCTTACCATGTCTTTCTCTCTTACATTCCCACTCTTCCCCCCCCCCCCCTCCGCGTGGGTCCTGGCACCATCCAGGTATGCGCTTGTATCTCGTTCGTCTTAATTATCACTGAAGTGACAGAGTTATCTAACCCAAGGCTATTTGGGCTAAAGCTACTGCAATAACACACCTCTCACGCTGTCAATTATATAATAGATGATGCAAAGCTTCATGTATACTGGTGTAACACACAAGCACACACACACACATATCTATCGGCAAAACACACCAGTAAAAAAGCTGTCTTGGATATTGATGCTAAAAGGGTGAGATTTCAGATAATACAGTATACAGAAGATTGATCATTGATCCTGGTGTCGAGGTCACACTTTTTATCTTGCCTTCATATGTAGTCAATTAGATACTTCCCATGCTTGAAGTAAGCCCAGGATCTATTTCAAAGTCTGCTTTGGATCCAGATGTCAGTGCAGAACTCTAGATCCAAGGCAGTAAAGTTGAGCTGTGGTATTTGAGACAGGTTTTGGTGCTATGTTGAAAAGCATCCTGAGTTAAGAATATTTGCTCTTGTACACAGACCCTATAAGTACAGCTGATTTATTGCAAACGATGCTTCATTAATAATGGAGGATGCCATAAATTAGATTAGACTGTGCCTTGATGGTCACCTCTACCCAGGTCTACCCAGGTCTAACTCTAATTTCCTCAATTGTATCTTCATTATTGTTTAATTAGCAACTGGAAGCATGAGGGTTCACTTCATGGCCAATAGACTTTTGTCTTATCAAGAGGTGAATCTGTTTTCATTGGGATACTGCTACTTATTTATGATGCAACCCACGTTCTCCTGTTCACCTCACACAGTTCTTGGGTTATTGGGACAGGCACGAGTCATCTGAAAGTCCAAACCCATCAATGCTTCCCCATCACCACTTGCTAATCACATAAGAATTTATTACCCATGCACCCTGAATGCCAATATCACATCCCATCTAATGATAATTGGTAAATTGTAGTGATACACTGTTTAAAGACCAACATCTACAGTATAACCTAAAGTCCCAAGTAGCAGGATCAGCAGATGTTGGCATGAGTGGGCCTGAAACTAGAGGGCCACCATACAGAGGTTGGTTCCTTGGGGTTGGTCCTACAGGGGTTCGTTCCTTGAGCAGGCCCCTAGCCCCCAACCCTAAGAGTACTCCACAGATTGATCCTGCACTATGACCCAATACGTTTTTATATGTGAGAAAGGCTATCAGGATATGTAAAGGGGGGTGAAATTACATTTACCCTTCTGGGGAAAAGGGTTCCTCAAGGGTTCCTCAAGGGTTCTTTGGACAGGTAAGGGTTTAAATCTTCCTAAAGTGTTTCTACTCTCTGATAGGGAAATACTCTGTTGTAAGGTTCTACATAAAATCTGACATCATTCCTCCAGAGAGACAAACCAAAGAATGATTAGGTTTAGGGTACTAGATTAAGCTTTTTCCACTCCACTATACATTGGCCAATAAAGCTTCTATAATGGAAGCTTCTATAACTGGTCACATGATCGTGTCCTTTTGTCTGCACCATGACTGATCACATGACCAACATGCATTATAGGTTACAAGGTTACACAACTATGTTAAAACAGTTCTTCAGTAGCTTTCAAACGACACCAGCCCCGTCCTGCTGAGATCTACAGTGACCGAAACGAGGCAGTGGAAATCGGGCATTTTAGCTGACTTTGGAGCTCTATTTCCGGTTAAAGTGTCGACTCAGGCACTGCTACGGAGCTCATTATCTTTCAGTCAATCATTTTCCCCAGTTCAGAAACTTTGTTTATTAAATCAAATTTTTGGGAAAATGTATAAAGTTATGTTTGTTTGTTTTATAAGATATGGTGAACGTGTATGAACTTGTTTGCAATATTAAGCCCCTAGTCATAGCAATTTTTGATTTATTTAGTTTTATACAGACAAAAATGCACACTGATTTGCATTGTTTATGATTCAGAAATTAAAAGGAGTCTTTTCAGTCATAATTTTTTCTTCATTAGAATTTTGTTCAAAACATTCAGACACTCGAATCGTGAAGCCAGTATAGTGAATTGAATCGAGTTGTGACCAGAGTGTATTGTTACACCCCTAATAAGCAGTGATACCTTTATGTAGATCTCGTTACTGTATTATAGTATAATGGCAAATTCTCATGAGAACCCAATTTTCAGAATATTTAGTGAATCTAAAGTGCATTGAGTCCTGTATTGGTGAAATTGAAAGACCTCACAATAATAAACATTTTTCATTCACACTGAAAAGGAAACACACTAATAAAACCATGATACCCTGATAACTTTCTGTCCTCTACCACTGGTCTTCAACCACCTAGCAGCCACATTAATGCTTCTCTGAAACCCCCCCTTAATCAAAAACCCCTCCAGGATCATCTTCTCTCACCTTCTGACGCATGACCTGCATCATGGCTGTTATTTTCAATTTTCTCACACTCATCCCCCCAAGGGCAATTACAATCACATCTCCAGTCAGAAGCAGAAAAGTAACCATGGTCCAGAAACACCAACAAATCCATTAGTTAATTTGTTTCTGTAAACCTTGAACCCGGAAAATAATTATCCTGTTTCTGATGATTGTGGTGGGAGTTTTTGTGGTGTTGCTGCTGCAGTGTGCAAAGACAAAAATAGGCATGTGTGTAGGAATGCACAGATTGTTTCAGGTAGGTGAGCAAACCTGACAGACCATAAACACTGCTAATGGCCATTTATAATTGAGCATATTTGATTATTATTCAATTATGAGGAAACTGTGCTGCCAATATTAATACAAGCTTCCTTCCACCTGCTCTCTCTGCCTTCACCTGGACATTTCTCACTCTGATGAGAGAAACCCAGTTTCCTCTCCAATCCGTGCATTAGGGGGCATTCTGGCAGACCTCAGAGACGCTGATTTACTTTTAGCACGCTTGAAAGAAGAAGAAAAAATCTAGAGCACCATGAGTGAAAAAGCCTTTCGTTCTGCTCTACCAGTCTGATTTATCTCAAAGTTTTGTTACACTCACCGAGAGACACTTAGCCCCAGATAATCACGAGAACATCATAGGAGAAGGTTTTAGAGTACAAAAATGAAATGCCAAAATGGTTATTTAAAAAGCTGTTGATGACACAGAACCTTAATCTTCACCAATAAACAGCCACTTAGGAGTCTCCGGGTCCTGTGAGAAGCATGGGACAACTTTCCAAAGAGGATGAAATGGTGTTAATAAACTATAATCATAATAATAACTATAAATCAACCAGTTAACAGCATCTGTTCCCTCCCTGAAGCTTGCGCATACCTTCAGCAGGCGTACAGAAGGCAGGAAGGCAGCGTGACACAGTTTTCGGATGGTCCAGTTGAGCGGGCGCGGAGCATCCAGCTGGCCGTTCCCGGCATCCGGAAAAGGGCCCCACATTGCTCCGGCCAAATCCTGATAATCCCGCTCGGCTCAGGGAGCATGACCCTCCCTGAATCCAAAGATGGAAAGATCCGTAATGAGCGCGGGATCTTGAAGGAGCGGCGGATCCTGGAGAAGCGATGGATCCCAGAGGAGTGTCTTGACTCCAGAGCCGAATGGAAGCATGCGTGTTTTTTTTTTTTTTTCCAAGAGAACCGACACGAAAAGATAAGAGCCAGTAGAGGAAAAAGAGAGAGAGGGAGAGAAAGAGAGAGAGAGAAACAGGGAAAGGGAGGGAGGAAGTGCGAACAAGAGCGAGGGGAAACAGGAGAGCAGCTGTAATGTAGAGCAGCAGAGCGCTCTTTCCATGGACGGTGTGTCAGAGGAAGGAAAGAGAGATGGAGAAGAGGAGGGAGAGTGAGAGAGTGTGTGTGTGTGTGTGTGAGAGAGAAAGAGAGAGAGAAAGAGAGAGAGAGAGAAGAATTTAACAGATTATTGTGAAGAAGAAATGGGAGATATGACGAATAAAAACTAACAAAGGTTCTCCATTTGTGAGTTTTTAGATAAAAATGATGCAAAGCATAATCAACTGTTTCACTTATAGTACAAGGCAACGTTTCAAATCCTCCTCCTCTCTCTTTCTCTTTAACTCATCAGAGACCTTTTTCCACCTGCATGTCTTTGAGGTCACAGATAAAAGGATGAGACGTGCCTGCTTTCACTCCTCTCCCACTCCCCTACTCCCACTCCTTCTCTTTATTTCTGCCCAATTCTCTCTCTTTCTGTCACTCTTTGATCCCCCTCCCTCCATCTGTCTCTGATCTGCCGAACTCGCCTCCTGACTGAGTGTACAGTAGCGTCCAAAAGTCCGAGTCCACCATCTTCGTCATTATCAGTTATCAGTTGCAAACTTTCGAAAGGCTTCAAGGTTGATTCCATGATTGGGGGGAGCCGATTAGCTCTTAAATATTAAATTCAAATTAAAATGTCAAGCACTATTCAAAAATGTCTCACTTAAAATAAGTAACAGCGTTGAAAGTAACAAGACGTTAAGGACATCCTAATGATTTACATCATTCTTAAAGTAATCATTTACTTACAGTTTACAGTTTACAGTTTTGAATTTGTGTTGTAGGGTTAAACTTTCAACATGACCTCATCAGGTAATATCGCAATAACGATGAAAAAAAGTGTTGTTTTTTTTTAAATAAACAATAAGACAATTTTTCTTCTTCCCATGAGCTACAGAAAATTCAGATGATGCAACTTCCTGTATACGGTAATGTCTCAAGTGTGAGATGTTAAACAGATTTGCACATTAGTGAAAAAAGAAAAAAAAAGATTTCTGAAGTGTTTTAATGATTATATTTCAAAGTAAAAGTGTATTTATAGTGAGCTGGAACACAAAAATGATATAAGCACTGTGGAGGTTGTAAGTGATTTATCTGAAACATGCACATAGGTTGTTGTGATGGACACTTTACCTGTATTTAAAATGTCTTTTACCTTTACTTTACATACGTATTTGTAAATGTAAATATAAATATAAATATCAGTGGGACGCAAATGGCACCTCAATCGTGAAATCGACTGCAACCTAACAACGAGTGACGTCTCGTTATAAATTATATCATTTTTTTTTGTTTGTTTTAACTCACCATACATTACTTGTATTACTTGGATACATTTATTCTCGGCTTCAAGTCCAAACTAAAGTATCTCATCTGTTTCGAGTCCTTGGCGCTAGTCAAAAGTGGTAACGTGAAGCGCTAGTGTGGAAAAATAAACCCAAACACATCGGATTGATCAGTCTTATTTATAGCCATAAACTAGTCGTTATTGGTTAAGCATTAAAAGGTGAATGTTGTCACCGTTCAGTCACGTTAGGTGATTAACAAGACTTTTATAAGCAAGGAATTTACAAAGTTGTACCATCAGAAATTTAGTTTTCTTTGTTCGACATTTTGTAATTACCGCAATTCCTTGATGATGTGAACGCTTATCGAAATAAGTTGTTCTTATTAATAGTAACAACTATATCACATGATACAGTATAAGTGTCATTATTATGGCAAAAAATAAACACGGATTTATGGCGGTACAGCAACAAAGCTAATGGTGTGTGAACAGGAGATTCATATTGATTTAAATTGTAGCACCATGAAGCATTTCTCAAACAGCTAAAACGGTCTCAGTGTTAGATAATGTATTCAAACTGACTAAAGTTTTGTTTAGAGTGCACTCGGACTTTCGGACCCTACTGTATCTTTTCCACCTCCTCTCGTTCCTCTCCACCTACACACATGCTCACACATACACACACACACACACACACACACACACATGCACACACACACACACACTGTTCATCCTCTTCAAACATATGCTGCATTACTGTTTTCTGAGAATAAGGGCCAGCAGATGGGGAGCCGAGAAACAAACGCCAGCCTCCACCTGTTCAATATTGCACCGAAGGCAACGATTCCCCAAAGCCATGACTGGTTTCACAAGCACACTGTACTTTATATTCTCTCTTTTCTGAAGTGCACCGGGAGAGGCTATCCCTCAGGTGCCCACAAGCAGCATGAAGTAATAAGGACAGTGAGAGAAGCTGAAATACAGACACTCAAAGTGCGTAAGACAGAGGAGAGAGAGTGAGGGAAAGAAAGAGAATCTAGCTCGAGTGTAAGATAAGTGAGACTGAAGTGTGCACTCTTTTCCGTGGTACAAAGGTTGAATTCACTGTGAAATAATTACACGGCATGTTGGGCAGAGTGACAGACTGCAGCTGGGAGGTGTGTGTTATAGTGTGGGACAGCCTGAGGGACGCTGAATAAGATCATTAAACCACCTAAAGGCATGTGGTGGTGTTGAGCGATGGATCATACACTTGCTCTCGTTCTCATTGTTGAATCTTGCTGATAAAACAGTGTGTGTGTGTGTGTGTGTGTGTGTGTGTGTCTGCAAAAAGAAGGTAGTTTCCCAGCAAATTCCTGTGCATAAATCAAATGACTGAATGAAAATAAGTTTAAAAGTAACCCGATGTGGAAACACTTTGATGTACAGCAAAAATGCGCAATATGTCTTTGGAAAGCTCCAAAGAAACAGCAAGGACTAACACAGAACAGGTGAACACAATCAGGTAACAAACTAATGACAGGACAGTAGTGAAACTAAAACCGAAACCCAAAACAAAACACATCATGCTAATTATTATCAGCTGAATGCTTTCTGTTTGGTTCATGTAAATTAGACATATACGTACAGTATGTGAGTAAACTGGGACGTGCCACATGCAAATGATATGTAAATAAGGCACTAGTGGGTGGGGGTTTGGTTCCACGCAGCTGAAGCTGATCCATCATTTGTGGTCAAATCACTGCATGTTTTGATGTCCTACAATATGAAATTTACATATCGTTTGCATGTGGCACGCCCCAGTTTTTTCTCATATTTCTAATTTACAGCCGTGGCCAAAAGTTTTGAGAATCGACACAAATATTAATTTTTACAAAGTCTGCTGCTTCAGTTTTTATGATAGCAATTTGCATATACTCCAGAATGTTATGAAGAGTGATCAGATGAATTGCAATTAATTTCAAAGTCCCTCTTTGCCATGAAAATGAACTTAATCCCAAAAAAACATGTCCACTGCATTTCAGCCCTTCCACAAAAGGACCAGCTGACATCATGTCAGTGATTCTCTCGTTAACACAGGTGAGAGTGTTAACGAGGACAAGGCTGGAGATCACTCTGTAATGCTGATTGAGTTAGAATAACAGACTGGAAGCTTTAAAAGGAGGGTGGTGCTTGAAATTATTGTTCTTCCTCTGTTAACTATGGTTACCTGCAAGGAAACACGTGCAGCCATCATTGCTTTGCACAAAAAGGGATTCACAGGCAAGGATATTGCTGCTAGTAAGATTGCACCTAAATCAACCATTTATCGGATCATCAAGACCTTCAAGGAGAGAGGTTCAACTGTTGTGAAGAAGGCTTCAGGGCGCCCAAGAAAGTCCAGCAAGCGCCAGGACCGTCTCCTAAAGTTGATTCAGCTGCGGGATCGGGGCACCACCAGTGCAGAGCTTGCTCAGGAATGGCAGCAGGCAGGTGTGAGTGCGTCTGCACGCACAGTAAGGCGAAGACTTTTGGAGGATGGCCTGGTGTCAAGAAGGGCAGCAAAGAAGCCACTTCTCTCCAGGAAAAACATCAGGGACAGACTGCTATTCTGCAAAAAGTACAGGGATTGGACTGCTGAGGACTGGGGTAATGTCATTTTCTCTGATGAATCCCCTTTCCGATTGTTTGGGGCATCTGGAAAAAAGCTTGTCTGGAGAAGAAAAGGTGAGCGCTACCATCAGTCCTGTGTCATGCCAACAGTAAAGCATCCTGAGACCACTCATGTGTGGGGTTGCTTCTCAGCCAAGGGAGTGGGCTCACTCACAATTTTGCCTAAGAACACAGCCATGAATAAAGAATGGTACAAAAACATCCTCAGAGAGCGACTTCTCCCAACCATCCAAGAACAGTTTGGTGACGAACAATGCCTTTTCCAGCATGATGGGGCACCTTGCCACAAGGCAAAAGTGATAACGAAGTGGCTCGGGGAACAAAACATCGACATTTTGGGTCCACGGCCAGGAAACTCCCCAGACCTTAATCCCATTGAGAATTTGTGGTCAATCCTCAAGAGGCGGGTGGACAAACAAGAACCCGCAAACTCTGACAAACTCCAAGCATTGATTATGCAAGAATGGGCTGCCATCAGTCAGGATGTGGCCCAGAAGTTGATTGACAGCATGCCAGGGCGAATTGCAGAGGTCTTGAAAAAGAAGGGTCAACTATGCAAATATTGACTCTTTGAATAAACTTCATGTAATTATCAATAAAAGCCATTGACACTTATGAAATGCTTGTGATTATACTTCAGTAACAGTTAGTAACATCTGACAAAAAGATCTAAAAACACTGAAGCAGTCGACATTGTGAAAATTAATATTTGTGTCATTCTCAAAACTTTCAGCCATGGCTGTACAGTATGTCAGCACAACACATCAGTGAATGCTATAGTGTGTAGAACTTTCGGTTAAAAAGAATTAGGGAGTCAGGGATTTAAAAAAAAATAAATAAAACTCACAGTAATTCACAGTTTTGAATTGGTGGAAAATTTTAACTGAATACTTCATACAGCAGCTCGGATACATCCCAGATCATCGCACCTGAAAGTAGTACAGCCAAAGACAAGACCCCAAATTTCCAGTATGACTTATGCTGTGTTCCGAGGTAAGTCGGAAATTAGAATTACATCCTTTTCAACCTCCGTGTGTTCGAGCTACAAAGAGTCTCCATGTTTGTCTTTTTTTCAGCAAACGATGTATATTTACCTCCTCAAAACAGCGAGTGTTATAGATTTAACAAGTGAATATGTCTGTATGTTGATTGGTCTAAAGCAAATATACATCGTATATACAGTATAACCCTTTAAAAGAGAATTAAAGAAGAAAAAAAGTGCTATTTTGTTTACTGTTGATGCTGTGAGCAGCCATGTTGATTTGTCATCATATGGTTGAGTTAGCAACTCAGGGTTAAGGAGACATCCCCAGCTTTCCAGAGTAATCAGTTTTAATTGAAGACAGAGTTAATACGGAGCCTCAGGAATCATAACAGAGAAGGATTGTTTCCCTTCAGCTGCCTTTGAGCTCATGATAATCAGCCACAAAGACACAACACACCCCAAGAACAGCTTGTAAACTCACTCCACAAAACCTGTACAAGCAGCATGCTTACGGATCATAAATTTTTCTCATTCAACGATACATTGTGGGGGTTTTTTTTAGCTAGCATAAATAATTAATGTATTTTAATCACTGCCTCTCACTGTATTTCGCACACTTGATTTTTCAATTTCAATCTTAATCAGATTAATGACAAAAGCCGTACAATAAGCCATCAACGCAGGGATTGTGAACCTACTGAAGCAGCGTTCTGTATCATGTTGTATTGATTGGTTTATGTCTGACGGGATCTGTAAACGTACACATGATTGTCTGATTGAAGTGTGATCGAATTGGATGTTTGGAATGTATAAAGTCATCTCGTGCGCTGTGAGCTAGCCACAGCAGCTGTCAGTATAAGAGTGCACATGAAACTTATTATTGAGTGCACTATAAAGAGTGCACTGAAAATTATTATTGAATGAAACTCAAATTCAAAGAGAAATAAAAGTACTCCAATACTTCAATACGTATTTTTTTTTTGCCTCCCCAATAAAAATGGCCAGCTGAAATATGAATATGGAATGACGGTTGCATAGTTTTTCTTACATCCTGCGTTATTAACTGACACCCTGAAAGTCCCGCCCCCTTTCTCCTCATCTCACTTTAGTAATCGTTTTGTTTGGTGCTCTCGTCTCGACCCGATTTTTCTGCTTGAAGCATGCAGTGACACGGCGCCCTCGCTTTGTGGTTTTGAGTTCATTCATGTGGAATAAAAATCTGTTTTTACGTATTTGACTTAAGTAACATCAAACAAATCAAACAAGTGTTGGAAAAAAATTATGGCCAAAAATCTTTTTGGTTGAAAAAGAAAAATGTAAGAAAAATCAAAAGTTTACACCTCTGTGGCTCTTAATGTATCATGTTGTCTTCTTGAGCATCAGTGAATGATTGCACCTTTTGTAATAGTTTTGTATGAATCCTTCAATTGCCCTCAGTGTTGGAAGTGTTTACACTGTTGGAAAGGGGTCAAATATGCAGATAATGCTAGAAAAACAAAGAATGTGCAGGACCTGGAGGATTTTTCTGAAGAACAGTGGGCAGTTTAACTGCTCAGGACAAACAAGGGACTCATGAACAATTATCACAAAACATAAAAACAGTTGCTGATCATCCAGGTAACAACACATGTAATATTTACATACGCAGAATCAAGCGTATGCAAACTTTTGAACTGGTTCATTTGTGTAAATTCAGTTATTATTGTGTCTTGTGAACTATATGTAAACAAATGTTATGTGAAATAGCTTATTCAGGGCAGTAATAAATTTTTAAAAAAAAGAATTACAATGCAATTTTAATGATTGCTGTTTTTTTTTTCAATTATTAATATTTTGCAGATTCTATATAATGTGGAATATAATGTAATAAAGACTATATCTGTTTATATATATATATATATATATATATATATATATATATATATATATATATATATATATATATATATATATATATATAATGAAATATGAACAGCTGGTGATACTGTATATTCAGATTTTTGGAGCATGTATTTTTGGTGCATGTACATTTAATCCTCGTTTGTCCTTGAGCTTTCTGATGAAACACCTCTGACGGCTCACTCACTCAGCTCAATAACGCCATATTGATCTGTAATTCTGCTTTTCTTTTCTCAGGGTAGGGATAATAGAGGAGGAATGAACACTTCTGTGAGGATCAGGAGTCATGTGATGGCAACAACATGAGAAAGCAAGCATGTCCGCGTAGACATCACAGACATCATCTGATATAACTTTATACAGTGGATCTAAAAAGTCTACACGCCCCTGTTAAAATGGCAGGTTTTTGTGATATAAAAAAAAAGAAACCAAGATAAACTATGTCAGAACCTTTTCTATCTCTATTGTGATATTTTAACCTATTAATTGAAGTGAAAAATAATAAGAATCATTTTAGGGGGAAAAAAGAACAACAAATATTTACAATAACCTGGTTGCATACAGTTGCAATCAAAATTATTCAACCCCCATTGCAAATCAGGTTCATTGTCAAAATTTACAGCTGTTTGCAATGAACTAATCAAACAAAAGCAATTGAAATAGTTCAACACAGTGGATGCTTCAAATGGTTTCCTCAAATTTAACTGAAGATGCAACTTATAATGACTTCTCCAGTCTCAAAATTATTCAACCCCTTCATGGCAAGCATCTTTAATACTTAGTAGAGCACTCTTTTGCTGTTATGACCTGCTGCAAACGAGATGCATAGCCAGACACCAGCTTCTGGCAGCGTTCCTGAGGAATCTTAGCCCATTCCTCATGAGCAATGGCCTCCAGTTCAGTAATATTCATGGGTTTGCTGCAACCACCTTCTTCAAATCAAAAAGTCAGGTGACTGTGATGGCCCTGTAGAATCTCCCAGGACTTCTTCGGCAACCAAGCCTTGGTGGAATTTGAGGTATGCTTGGGATCATTGTCCTGTTGGAAGGTCCAATGACGCCCAAGCTTCAGCTTCCTCAAAGACGGCATGACGTTTTCTCCTAGGATTTCCTGATACTTAAATAAATCAATCTTGCCTTCCACACACTTTAGTACGCACCATACTGTGCTCACTGAAACCTCAGTGCCTGCTGCCACCAAGTCTTGCTGCAGGTCTTTTGGAGTCACTCGAGGGTTTTTCCCAGCCTGCCTTCTCAGAAATCTGATTGCAGCCGTTGATAGCTTCCTTTTTCTGCCCCGTCCAGGTATTTCATGTATTTTCTGCCCCTAGCTAGTTCAGGTATTTCATGTGTTCCAGCTCAAGCACACCTGATGCAACTAATGAAGCCCTTGATTAGTTGCATTAAGTGTGCTTCAGTCAACACTGGTTTTGCATATTTGTGCTGTTGTGAGGGGTTGAATAATTTTGAAACTGGAAAAGTCATTATAAGTTGCATTTTCAGTTGAACTCTTTCAATTGCTTTTGTTTGATTTGGTCATTGCAAACAGCTGAAATCTGTAAATTTTGACAATAAACCTGATTTGCAATGGGGGTTGAATAATTTTGATTGCAACTGTAAGTGTGAACACCCCTAAACTAATACTTGAAGCAGCTTTAGATTTTATCACAGCATTCAGTCTTTTTGGGTAAGAATCAATCAGTTTGGCACATCTTGCCATTCGTCCTTGCAAAAGCATTCTAACTCTGTCAAATTGGCTGGGCATCTCCTGTGCACAGCCCTCTTCAGGTCACCCCACAGATTTTTGGCCAAAACCTTGAACTTGTTTTGGTGAAGCCATTCATTTGTTGATCTGGAGGTTTGCTTTGGGTCATTGTCATGCTGAAAGGTGAAATTCCTCTTCATCTTAAGTGTTTTAGCAGAAGCCTTAAGGTTTTTAAGGTTTCCAGCTGAGGAAAAACAGCCCCAAAGTATGATGCTGCCACAACCATGCTTCCCTGTTGGGACGGTGTTCTTTTGGTGATGTGCTGTGGTTTTTTGTGCCAAACATATATTTTGGTATTATGGCCAAAAAGTTTTTAAATAAATAAATAAATAAATAACTTTGATCTCATCAGACCATAACACATTATTCGACATGGTTTTGGGAGATTTTTTTTGTTTGTTTGTTAAAACAGGCTTCCATCTTGCCACCCTACCCCATAGCCCAGAGATATGAAGAATTCCGGAGATTGTTGTAACATGTAGGGAGCAACCAGTACTTGCAAGAAATTGCTGCAATTATTTTAATATTGCTGTATGCCTTTTGGCAGCCTCCCTGACCAGATTTCTCCTCATCTTCTCATCAATTTTAGAGGGACGTCCTGTTCTTAGTAGTGTCAATGTCGTGCCTTATTTTCTCCACTTGTTGATTACTATCTTTACAGTGTTCCATGGCATATCCAATTCCTTGTAAATTTTTTTGTAATTGTCTCCTGATTGATATTTTTCAACAATGAGATCCTGTACCTGCTTTGTAAGCTCTTTGCAGCCCATGGCTTTTCCAGTTTGTTGTTATTGATTAAAAGTAGTGAAGAACTTACCAAATCAATATCAAGTGATATTAATCATTAAGAGGCGATAATTAATAAGGACCACAATCCGTACAACTGAAGTGAATAGTAAGTTGAGTAGTAAGACATCAATATCAGTTTGACTTTGCATCACTCCAAGAAGAAAACCTCTCAAGAAATTAAACCATAAGAAACACTATAGATGATATATACCAGCTGTGACACATGCACATCTGTATTCATTAGAAGCTCTATGGATCTACTAAGTTCGCTTATTATGGAGGCAGAGCGGCTGTCATTGAGACGGATGCATTCGGCACTGATGACATGCTCCCTTCATGCGCATGCGATCGTGCTCTTAGGAGCAAAATGTTTGCGTGTTTTGGGGCTCAAACCTTGATACACACATGGTATGTCCAAATGATCAAAATTTCTAGCATGTAAAATGTTGTAGGCTGGCATGATGGAGCAGCGTTCAGACAGGAAGTAAGCAGGACACCTCGTCACCTTGTCATGTTTCTGGGATTATCAGACTCACTGTGCATCCAGCATAGAATGTGAGATCAGATTACACTAAGGTCTAGCTAGATAGCTAACCTTATCACCAAGACAACAAGATAGCTACGTTTACAGGTAATCTGAAACAATTTTGGACACAACGAGGACAAAGAACATGGACAGTTAACTAGCACTGTTAAAATAAAACAGATTTTATGATACAAATTTTAATACTAATGATACTAATTTGATAGTGATAAATTAATCATTGAATTGAAGATGATGATACGCAGATACGTCCCACATCATCACAACTAAAGGTAGTATGCCCAAAAACACTTTTGGATCAGATTTAATGCACTGTGCTGTCATTGTTTATTTTTGGATTATTATATTGGAATATATTGGATGTTTCTAAGTATAAGCCTGATTTATGGTATTTTCCATAAGTTTTAGTTTTTATATGGGTATGAACTTGAAACTCACTTAATTTCCAGATCTCTACTGTCTCTCATAAGACATTTGCACAAATTAGAACCAATGAGATTGGATGTTGTCTGATTTCTAATCAACCAAATATAGGAAAACATGTGAAGGATTACCCCGGCCTTAACCCCAACCCCAAACTGTTCATATAAATCGCCTCGCGAATTTGCATGTGTGTGTCACAATGCTGTAAAACATAAGCAAGGGTAGTGTTTCAAATACAAGTTAATTATCTCTTAGCAAATGAGATGATAACTGAACATGACCAGGCATGTTTTCATGGGCACTTTATCAGTGGTTTGTTTTCTGTTGTTTTTTTTTTTTTTTTTTTTTTTTTTTTTTTTAATATGTTCAATGTTTCCTCATTGATTTGACCTAAAAATCTCCCTACGAAGCAGTCCCCTTGAATATTCTAGCACTTTGTCTGCTCAAGTGATGTTTATTAGGTCACGTCTTGGATCACTGAGGGATCGAGTCGATATGATAGTGAATGTCAGAAGCAGAAATTACTTAATCTGATGCAATTGCCTTTTTAAAGTTGCTGTCACTAAGTGTAAAATTGAGCAAAAGCCAAAAAAAATGGTTTGTCCCACTTTGGTTCTATGCCAGACCCTACAACAGAGGGATTACTATCTCCTAATAGACTTCCCATATAGTATCAGTTTAGATTTCAGTAACAGCTTTATCCTGGTCAGGGTCATGGTGAATCGGGAGCCTATCCTGGGAACACATCTATACATCTATTTTTCATTTTGTGACTCATCTTGTGACATATGGCAAGAAGCATCAGTCAAACATCTTTTTTTTCGCAACATGATGCTGCATAGAAAATCACAGACATGTTCATCCGGACTAAAATAATCAGACGAGCGCTGATTTTGAAGAAAAACAGTAGGTAATTCGCCCTGTAATTTTCTCAGAGGAGGACGGAGAAAAACACCAGCATGGATGGTCATAAAGTCAAAGAGGAGCACCTGTAGAATAGGAATTTACCCCAGGACCCCATGTACACTTAACCCATTCAGATAGGGCTATAGACAATCCACCACCCATTGTGTTTTTGGAAGGTGTGAAGAAAAAAAACACAGACAACATGCCAATATCAGGAGCAAACTGGGGACCCTGGAGGTGTGAGGCAGCAACACTAACCTTTTTATCCCATTATAGTTACATTTAATGCTGGATGTCATTGTGGTGCCGAATGTTACGTCTAAAAGTGTGAAGGTTTTACATTAAACATTGCAGGAAAAAAAAAATCCAAATGGAGAACAAGCTCAGAACTATGGCCTTTTCCATGCGGTAATTTGGACTGTATTACTGTTCATACACATGGACGAACCATGCAGTGACCTCGTCTTGTTTCCTCAGGCAGGGAATGATTAGTCATCATGTCGCTCTGCTTAAATCCTTTGACAAAGGTTGCGTTTTGCTTTTCACACACATGAACGTAGACATTTAAAAAATGTCATCAAAGCGCTGGCATGTGCTCGTTCTTTGTTAATATGACCTTTAAAACCTTTCATTTTTTTCTTGTCATTCACTGACCTTTCTCCATTTTCTGTCTCTTCCTTGTGCTCCCTCATAGTGCTTTTTTCCCCCAAAGTGTACTGCTTCTTTCCAAACACTAGATGGCAATCATCTAAAACAAATCCTGCCCCTTACACACACACGCTCACACACCCACACACCTGCAAACATGAGTCTGAAATATGAGACCTTTCAAAATCGCTCAACACTACACTGAATCCTTCATTACCTCTGATGATGATGATGATGATGATGATGATGGAAAAAATGTCTATATACCTAAACCAACCATACTTTAGAAACAAACACACCAATGATAAAATTAATGATGTGATTGGTTTACAAATGTATTACCTACCATGTGTAAAATAAGCTGTGTTTAAAGTTTTTTTTTTTCCTCTGGTCCTCAGTGGTTAATGTTCTGTGCTAGTTCAAATCCCAGCACTGCCAGAAAGTGACTGTTTGGCTCTTGTTCAAAGCTCTTAACTTGCAGCTGCTCGGTACTCTGCCTCGCTCATCCTTTACACCTTAATTAATGTAAATGTAGTATGCAACTTAAAATGCCATCTGAATATATCTGAATAAAACCATGTTTGTTCAAATGTGAAGTTAAAAATAAAGACACATTTCTGTAATACGATCTGAATTCATGCTGCCTTTATGCTTATTTTTATCACAGATTATTTTACCTACAGACGCTGTCACAAAGCAGCTTTACAGAATTCCAGCAAAAAGGAAACGTGAAACAACACGAGGAAGAAATCTTCCATTTGTGAGATGGAGTGGTGAAACGGTGGCTCGTCTCAGTTACAGGTGATTCTAAACTTGGACTTAAGTGCATTTTTCTTGGCATGATACCGGCTCAAGAAAGGAGTAGTAAGTCTAGCACCACTGTCCAGCAGTTTGTAAGCACAATATGTCACGATTATGTCTAGCACTTCTGTCTGGCAGTTTGTAACCACAATATGTCATGAGGAAATTCATGTTTTGGGCTGTAAATACACCCAGAAAAACCAGTGGAATGCCATTAAGTACATAAATATGACTCGATTAATCAATTATAAATATCCATTCAAAGTCTTACAAGGAGGAGACAGCATCTTAATCTGAAACATATCTTAAAGAACATATTTTATTGGTAAAAGTATGATTAATTGACTTAAAGCGAGCTGTAACTGTGGCAGATGAGTACTCGGTCAGCTTATCCTTCAAACTGTGGCCATTGTATTGGGCTTAAGCAAGTGCTTGGGTTTAAAGGCTGTGGTCTAGACGCTACTGAAAAATCCCATCTCTGACACTTCTACTCAAGAAAAATCTGGCAAACTTGTGAACTACACACAGGTATACACACAGGTAATATTAATAATCTAATGGTGTCACCCAGATAATCAACTTCAGCACGTGCATAATCCAAGTCTGAATACAAGGAACTTTCCAAGTGTAAAAATTGATGCACCTTTCGAACTTAAGTCGACACAATTAATAATAATAATAAGAAGAAGCAGAAGAAGAAGAAGAATAGTCCCATGAGGAGCACAGGAAGGTACAAGAAGGTACAAATCTACAGTGTCCAGGAGGAGATTATCCCATATACAATTATCCCCTGAAGCAATGGTGAGTCATGGGCATGAACAGATTTTGGGAAGTCCAAGACTATAGGGTATCCATGTGTGATCATCCACAGCAGCAGAAAGTGAGTCACAAGTGCAGAAATCTCCAAGCAGAAGTACAGCATCTGAATGAATCGAGCAGTTTCTTGCCTTGATCAAAAAAAAAAATTAATACACACAGATGCCTATTAGCATTACTGTGATCAAAAGGTGATCGTACCATGTTTGATATCGGGAGTCTTTAATGGTTTGTGTCCTGAAAAGGAAATGTCAAAAGGTGGGCCACTGTCACTCCTGTTTGAAATGAAAAACTTTCACTGGCTTTGAAAAAGCTTCTTATAAATATAATTGGTCTTTATGAATATTCTAGTAGGGATTTGCCAACATCTATTTGAGATGCAGGGGAGCACAATATGTCAGGGAAAAAAGGAATAAATCTGTACTGGTGGAGCAACAGACAGTTTATCATGCATGTAGACAAGGTTTAATGATTATCATGGGGTATTTGCTTGAGGTGAGAACATTAAAATATATATATATATATATATCCAATTATAGACTCATGATCAATTTTATGAACACCGGAAACCAGTAGAAGTCATGATTAAGGTAGAAAAGGTAGGCATATGTTTTCACAATGCCTAAATAACCCTAGCTACATTTTTTGGTTTTCACAGTTGATTACATTCCACAGCTAGTCTTACAGCATGTTGATTTGAATCTTCCATCAACCTCCTACTCCTACCTCCGGACTGTACCTTCTTTCTATGACAGAAAGACAGCCGTGGAGGAATATATCAGCGAGTTCCTCCAGTGAAGAGTTTAACCTCTTTTCCATCTGAAGGATTTTTCTATAAAAGATTTTAACTATAAAAAAAAGATGGAGGACTTTGTTCTTGCATCAATCACCATGGAATTACCATCAAGTCGTGTGCCTGCTGCAGGGGAGCCACTGTGTGGAGCTATGTATATCAAGTATACCAAGCATATAGCTTTAGGAAATAAGTCAAAGCCTTCTCCACATCAACAGATTACTATGAATATCTGATGATGCCCTACAGCTTAGTCAATGCCCCACCAGTATTCCGCTCTTTATGGTGTTCTTCCATGAGTTATGCCAAGGGCTATCTAGATCTTACATTTATAATGTATAATTCTGTAAGGTATAATGTAGATTTTAGCATAAGGGTCAAAAGTATTTCAAATAATGGGTGCTACTGAAGCATTCATGTCACTTTATAAATGTATAGCAATTTAAAAAAAAAAAAACAAACAACAACTTAAAATTAGGAATCATTAAAACATCAATCATGTTGCTCAGTGATGAGATTTCCTTGTTAAATATTAATTATGCTTTAATATGCACAGATCATCTGTTATTACAGCAAAACCACATTGTGATATGATTCATAGTAATACTAATGTAACAACATTCCTATACGTCAAGCCATGATAGTGCTTTATCATGAAGCATTATATATATATATATATATATATATATATATATATATATATATATATATATATATATATATATATATATATACACACACACACACACACTGTTGTGAATGCTCAATTCTGATCTGATATGGTCATATTCATATTAATGCACTTGTATGGAGCGCATACAAGTGTAATTGTGGATAACAGTGATGTTTTCTGTGAGGAACATTAACATTTATGGAACGAGTCTCCAGTGTCAAGCGCATTGTAACGGTCAAAGGTAAAGTTTTAACTGACACAGGAAAGTCTTCAGGACAGAAGAGATTGCGCTTTTTCGGGAACATACAATACAAGCTGCATATTTTTATTAACTATTTATTAACTTTTAGAGAGAGAGAGAGAGAGAGAGAGAGGAAAAATCAAAGACTGGTGCATGAACAACTGTTTATAGCTGATATAACGTAAGTGATTATGGGTACTATATTATAGCTGTAGGCTTAGGGGCTGAGGATAGGGATAGGATTATGGAAACTAGATAATGCACAGCTTCCAAAGTTAAAATTCTAGCAGATAACGTCGCAGTTAGGTTTGGAAGTCAATTGGTTTTGTATTTTTATTTGTAACAATTTTTGGATGTAACTTGTTCTGTGGACGTTCCACAGCATTAAACGTAACTATAATTGGATATAATGTACAACATGTTCTTTCATAAACAAATTCTGTTTGCATTTGCACATTTCTATGGTAAACCATCATTGATTATTTTCCAATAACAGCACATCCAGCACAAGTGTTTTATTCCTTACTTATAAAACACTAACAAACTTATGTAGAATTTTAAGCAAAGCCATTCATTATAAGTAACACTTTATAGTGTTTTGAACTGCACCGTGTATTTGTCAGTGAGGATGAGGAAGAATAATGTAACAAGGTATGGGACACGCAGGAAAGCACAGTGTTATGCGAGGAGAAAAACAGAATCTAAGTCATGATTAGACATGTTGGGAGAAATAAGCAATGATTCTTTGGTTTGTGAGCAAGAGCAGCCACGAATGAACGTTGTTTACTAAGCATAACCTTGAAAATTCAGCCTAAATTTTTTCTGGAAAAAAAAAAAAAAAAAAAAGAAGCTATTCACATCCTACTGCATGGGATATTTCCCAATGGAGATATACAACAAAACCACTTTCAAGCAAGTGGGCCTGAAAGAATGATTCAGGTGGAACACATTTTAACAGGATTTTCTACTCATTTTAATAACAGTGAATCAGTCAAGACATGAGATTTGAGATTAAGACTGGGTGAAATGAAGGAATAAGATTGCTGTTCTGATATATAAACATCATTAAATACACATTCCAACAACTGCATAGTTAATTAATGGGACTACCTGAGTGGACAATACGATATTTTTGTAATAATCATTTCTTTTTTTCCATGTTAAATACATATTTTTTGTGAATGTTCAATAAAAACTCTCTGAATGTATGAACTGAATGTATAATTCTTCATAATATGACCAGTGTTTTGTTGCAAATGATAATTTTTCTTCATTTATATTATCCTTCCTTTAATCAGCTGTATTTCACACAGAACATTATCCAATACACGCACTTACCACATAATTTGGGATACATATTGGATTAGAAATCAATGTTAACAAAAAATAATCATAAGAAAAATGGCCCCGGTCTAAGAACAGAAATAAGGACGTTCTCAAAATCGTCAAGGACCACTTGCACTTTCAGTCTTCTTTATATTTAAATGAACAGCATCTGTTGAAATGATGTTCCTGATTGTGGTTTAATATTCATGAAGCTTATCACCGTGCCCATTGAGGACTCGTTTCTGCCTCTATCCTAATTAAAAATATCCGGTTGTCCTGATTGGAGCAAAACTCACAAAGAGCCTCAGAATGAGCGCTCTTATGTAAGATTGGTTTTCATTATAAAGTTTCCAGAGCCCATGACTAAGAACTGTTTTTATTTCATTAGCTATCAAACAACAATACAAAATGTTATTAAGATGATACTTAATATTCAAGAATTTGTTGAGTAACATTTTTTTTTAGTTGTTCCAATTCTTGTTTTTAGAATTCCAAATCTCCTGTTCACGTTTTTTGTTTTATTCAAATTAGGATGCAATTTGATTCTTATTCATTTCAAGGACACAATAAATTTAAGGAAAGGTTTGTGACACGTAGTTGTTTCATAATGAATGATTTGACAGAAAACGATCCATAAATCCATAAATTTGAAGCTGATTTAATAACAGGGTCTACAGAGGTTTTGTGAGTTCAAGTGAGTGAAATAGCACGTCTTAAAACTCATTTATCATTCTTTTAGTAAAGTCGTGTGTACATATTTTTACAGGACAAAGCAACTAAAACTTTCCTCCAGATTTACAGACGTATTTCTTCATAGCTAATCACGTGCATATTATTGATAAATGCCAATCAGCCATAAATTACCAAGCATGTTCACGGCACAGCTGTTTTTCATTTAGTCATGGCCACAAAACTCTATAAACTGCAGAGCTGGAAAAAAAAAAAAAAAAACTAACTACAAATTGTCGTCTAAATGGTGAAAGAGCAGCGTGCACTAAATCTTCCAGTAATGCAGCTCAGCCACTGCAGCACTTCCGCTACCACAGACACAGTACGTCTTCCTCCTTTTACAGGGTGCCATTATTTTTGAATTAACAATTGAATAATTATGCGTTTCTGATGTATGGACAATATTCACTCTATAATCCCAATTCCTTTCCTTCTCCCAATCTTTGCAGTATATCATACAATAGAAATGGTTGTGTATGTCAAAGACAGACTGTCTACACTTAAACTTTGCCTTTGCTTACAGAAATGTATTAGCTTTAATTTCAGTTATTTGCTATAAAACAAGATCTTTGCTGCTGCAGAGTATTTTTAACCTGTCCTGTCCTGTTCTCCTCCCCCGAGCATGAGGGCAGCGTGATTCCTTCCTCAATGGGCTTCTATTAGCGCTGGTTGCCATTCCCATTTTTGACCTCTAGCTGCAATAATAACGCTACAGAGCTAAATGGGGTAGTGAGTACGCTGCCCTACGGTTGTAATCAATGGATCGCCAGCTTATATCTGTCAAATAGCAACTTTTTTTTTTAAACCGTTGGTCACTCAAAATATGTAATTAACATTTCCACAGAATTTAAAATGTGTGGAGAAGATAACATTTGTTGAACGGCTGATATACTGTATATGGTGGGGCTTTGCCCAAAAATCCCCTGAGAACGAGCCACCACTGTTGAACCCTATAACCTGAGGAAATACTAGCTCGCGCTAGCTCCTTCCCGAGACTATGCCAGTCGGACTTGCAAATAAAAAACGTGAATTCAAAAAAAAACAATTCCCACCTGCCATTCACGGAGGCTCCGAGCAAAGCGCTTCTGAAAATAAATCAATTTCTTGCGGCTCTTATTCTGCGGTGCGCGTGTGTGAGGTGGAATAAATAAAGGGCGTTTTGTTGGAATGAAAAACCAGTGTTTCATCTCAGTAGTTTATCTTAGATGTGTTACAATGAAAGTTCTTATATTGACTGCAAGCTTGTGTCATCATCTGCGTAAGTGTATGTGCGTCAGCACACATATGAATGTACTGTATATGAATGCACTTGTCTTGAACATCTGAATCATGAATGGCATTTGAAATGCAATTGTGTGTGTGTGTTTTGTCTCTAAATAGGAATGTGACTGCACATTAATTGAAAGCTGCGAGTGTGTCTGCATGAAAATGCGTACTCATGCTCGTCCCTGAAGGTAGGGATGTGGTGTGTGTGTGTTCACCTGCTACCCTGTACAAGCATAATCATCTGTCATTAGTACTTCATTACTCTGTAGTTCCAGGTGGTGTGTGTGCATGTGTGTGTGTGCATGTGTGTGTAAGCCAATAGAAGAACAGCAGCAACTTTTAGTAATAGTAAGCCAGTAGGAAACTACAGTAAGAGCTGCACTAAGAGTCTTTACGGTTTCATTTGGCTCAGTAGATCAACAGATATGTAATCACACAGCACACTAGTGTAGCTCGGTCGTATCGACTACCAGCATGTTAGGGTCACTGTTTAAATCTTGTTGCAGCAATTCTGTAAGATGAGAACATTCCAGAGGGTGGCAGTATGTCTAATTGAGTGCCAGGGGGTCAGGGGTCTCTTATTCCCGCCTACTCATCTAGCATGTTCTATTATCCTGAAGAGAATAACGGTGTGTGATCTTAGCTTCATTAGTCACTGACTGTCATCATTTAAACCAATCATTCATGACATCTTATGTGCTGATGTCAGGGACCCCTTTAACCAGCCCTACCAAGCTGCCACTGGGCTCTTGAGCAAGGCCCTTAACTCTCTCCAGCTCTGTTGTCTGCCAAATACTATAAATGTAAACATTACTTAAATGTGTACAGTGATATTTATTAGATCCATAGAGCTTTTTATTCCTAAACTTTCCACTCACAGAATACATTAGCTGACATTATTTATAGGCTACATGTTTTGGAGTTATTATGGTTTGGATTAAATCCATTAAGCCCATGCTTCACAGACCCCACTTTGAGAACTACTGGTATGAAGAAATTAAACTCTGGGAGTGATAAATTAACTGTGTATAGTGTGCACCAAGTTACAAAACATGATCAGGCCAGCCTAGTTTTTGGCCAAACCACAGTCCACTGATCAGACATCACCATGGCAACCACAGTAAAACAGTGTAGTCAGACATATTGCTTCTTCCCATCTCCCATATTCTTACAAGTCTTTTGTGTTTGATATTAATGTCCGTTTTCAACTATCTAGCTTCTCAAAGCTGCAGTGGTAGACTGTTCCTGAATACGATCCACAAGCCGATCAGCGCAAGAGCCGAGATTAATTGTAACAGAAGAGGTAGAATCAGTCGAAACATGGTTAAGAATAAAAAAAATGACTACTCTTCTTAGATGAGTGGTCATTTTTATCGATGGATAAGATAATGAGTCAGTTAGGCAGAGTCAGTCAGTCAGTTAAACAATCAGACACTGAAGTCAGTCAAACAGACAGTCAGTCTGTCAGTTGGTCAGTCAGACAGACAGACAATTAGTTCAATCAGACAGTCAGTCAGTCAGTCAGCCAATCAGACAGACAGTTGGTCAGACAGTGAGTAATAAGTAAATGAGCTAATTTGAAAAAGCTGCTCTGTAATTTTTATGGTATGCTGGTTAGCAGACACTGTGATACACTTAAACCGTGTCATTAATATTTAGGAATGATTTGTACACATTCAGGCAGAACATCAAGTCAAGCACTGTTTATTAGCAATTATTTCTGGCTCTCAAATGGCTCTTCATTTTATCCCAAAGGTGTATGTTTGACTTGAGGACACAACTCAATGCAGTCAAGTGGGTTCATTTCTATATGGATTTCACTTTGTGTACAGGCACACTGTTATGCTTAAACAGGGCAAAACCTTCCTCAAACTGTTATTCCTCAAACTAGAATTATCTAGAACTTCAGGTTTTTAAAGCACTGCAAAAGACAACCATGTCCAAATCATAAAATACAGCCTCATCCATGATTCCAGCACGTACTGTATTTGGAACTGCTCTCAGGGCACTTTTACATGTATTAGTCAGTGAGTCTGAGCAAACACCTGGTTTTGCAAAGATGCTCCCAAACATACACCAAAATGTTTGCAGGACACAAAATCAGTGTTTTGCAATGACCATCTTCAGATTTGAGCCATCTTCGTCTTCAGATTTGAGCCATGTTGAAATCCTGAGATATGACTTGAAGAGGACATACACATGAACGAACTTATAAAGGAGTTTGAAATGTGCTGCATGTTGGATGGTTCAACACCCCCTACAAGTGTCTCCAGCCTTGTTAGAAATTACAAGAACGGGCTCAGTGGTTATTGTCTCCAGAGGCTTCTCTAAATAATTATTAGAGAGGTAAGTAATTATTTGAAAGATCTAATTTTTATGAAAGGTGCCAATCATTCTGGAGGTGACTGCATCTCTGAGGTTTTCTAACTTAACTTTCTGTAGGTCATTACATGGTGACATGCTTTTGGAAGTCTTTCGACTCATTAGGTCATCATTAGGTTGCACTTTTCCTTCTGATTAAGACGTTTCCAGAAAACCATTTGTGAAAAAAATTTCATACTGCACCTGCATCATTTGTACCTTTCAGTCCTTCCTTCAATCTTCTTTTCATGCCAATCTTTTGTCTTCCCCTTTCCCATTCATTATCTACACACTTTTCATTTATTTCGGGTCACTTTTGTCAATGTAGCCCAATGTAGCAGTGAAGTTAGAAGTGGTGTACTTCTTGGATGCTTTTACCACAGTGGTCACCAACCCTGTTCCTGGAGATCTACCTTCTACCTTCCTGAAGGCTTAAGGCAATGATTAGATGGTCAGGTGGGCATGACTGTGGTTGGAGCTAAAGTCTTCAGGAAGGTGGATCTCCAGAAACAGGGTTGGTGATCACTGTTTTATCAGAACAATAGAAACAGTTCTGAGTTCTGAGTCAGACTGCTGCTAGAAATTTGGTTATGCCCTGAACAGATATCTGGCAATGGTTTATCAAGGGTTGTCAGTGCAAAACATTGTACTGTGCTCTCTGTGACACAGTGCATCAGATTTACATCTGGTTTGGGGGTTTGGGAGAAAAACCTAGCCTGAAGCTCTGCCTTCCTACTATTTAACCTAAATTCTCATCTCTCTCTTTTTCAATGAGTGACCCACCACCTCCCTGTCTCCCCCCTACAACTCAACAACTTCTACCCAAGAGTCTCAAGTGGCAGGTCCAGAAAGTTCTCTGAGTTCTTAACACTTTTTACAGTCACACAATGTCATTTGGTTGAGGGTGTTTGTCTGCTGTAGTAAAATATATATTAGTAAATTAAAGCTTTTATTCACTAATGTATTGGTTCAGTCTGTTAATTTGTAAAGTATTTACCTCTGTGTGAAATGATCAAGCTACTTCTGCCATAGACTGGATGCGAGTCCACCCAGAAGGACCGCTTACCTGTACGTACATTCTGATTAGGTCTATAGAGGTTGTTTGTAAGAAGTTTGACATAAAGAGTGTTACCATGACAAAGTTCATGAGCATTACCATTCAGCTCATGACTGTTCTGCTACCAAACACAGCAGTTATGAAGTAGCCCTTTGTGCCAGCATGACGCAAGAAAATCCTTGCATTATACCTCCCGCATACATCAGTGGACGAGACACCATAAACTATAGACAGCACATTCTACCCTGTGCTCTTACAATCCAAAGTAATCACAGTCCCACCTTCTTGTTATATACTGGCTCAAAGACTGAGGTTTGCAAAGTCATCGGTCACATAGACAAAGTTGCTGTGAAGCGAAAGTAACATTTGTCAAATCATTTCCTTTCCCCTTCAGTGAACTGATTTTTCCACCAGGACAATTGCATTCACTTTTGGTCTTCAGCTGAAAAGCTGAAAAGCGTAGTTTTCAGGTGTCTCCCATATCTCCAAAGCAAGAGGTCAAATATCATATATACTATGGCTAAGTGCTTTCATCTGTCTGATTACTGAAGCAGCAAACTTGTATCCTTGGCTGTCCTACTTTCGCATAATCTGTCAGCGTGCATCAGTCAGCTTGTAAAAATAGTGGCGGCAACCACCAGGAAGAGAGGGACAAAATCAATTTTGACTTATTACTAGAGAGAAATGACCAGTGTCATAAATTATTTCACCTTGTCTAACAGACCATTAGTGTATATCAGTAACCTGGCAATGTGGTGACATGCCTTTAACAACCGGATCAAACCATTTCCTTACAGGTACTTTTGTAGATATCGAAGTGCTGCCTTATAAGACTTATCAGACAGGATGCTGACACACCTACAGTCAGGGGTTGAAGTGGAATTTGGAAGGTTTCTGGAACTCAATTAGCAGTTTCAATTAATTCTCACACCAATGATCAGTGAGTAACCTTGACTATTACCTTAAGATTATACTATGGATAATAAACTGGACGATGTCCGGTTTAAATATGAAATATGATTGGCTCTTACTTTTTTTCCTGTGAAACACTATTGGACCTTGTTGTCTCTGCTGTCCACAGGTGCAATCAGTAACCTCAAGGTGTTACCCTTTCCATGTTACTGAGGTTGGCGGAACGCCATTTCGGATCGTTCCCCTCACTTTAACCCCTGCCTATAGTGATTCCTTTAGAAAGCTTGTTGTTATGACATCCTTAGAGGCGACAAAAAGTCAAATCAGCTCAGCTATTAGCATCTCAACTCGTCTTGTGGCCGGGTGCCAGTCAAAAAGACGTTCTCTCACTCTCTAACCCACTTAATTAAAGTCCCAGTTTTTTTTTCTTCTTTTTATCATTCATGTCAGATGGATGTCCTGTTTCACACTGCATTACAATTTCACTCACATACACACTCATATACCCAACACACACACACTCAAACACACACATACACACACAATGCAGTGCAGAGAACAGCTCTGGTTTGTCCAATTGCATATCCAATTAAAAGTTCCTGCCTGATCTCTGCACTCATGTCCTACATAAAAGAAGTGTTTAAATAAGACAGAATTTGAGATGTTAATCTGTTTCCACGCGAACAGAAACAACACAATGATGGCGCCTGATTAAGATAATGAAGTGTAATCTTGGTGTCTGAATATGTGAATAATGCAGCACTCTCAGGGTGTCACGCTGTCCAGGGATGTCCAAAACTTAATTCACAGCTGGTCTAGTCACAGCAGGCTAGCGCTCTGTCTCTTTGTCCTCCAGTGCCTTGACCTGGACCATCTCATTATCGAGGAACTGATTCTGAGCCCTGTGTGGCGTTTCGCAGCGCAGCAGCATCCACAGCAGCATCCACAGCAGCAAAATGATCAAAAATGGTCTGAAGAGAAAACAGATCATTAATTTTTTAAGGTTGGAAGAAGAGATCTGATGGAAAAAGAGAATGATAGTGATGGTATAAACAACCTGAGCTGAAGCAGGTCAGAGATGGTAATAAAGGAGGGAGAGGCAGAAGGAGCAACAACAAAAAAAAAGCAGAAATGGGGGGGAAGAAACACAAAGAAGAGGAGTGGAGAAAAAAGAGAGAAAGTGCATAGGGCAATAAATTAGCAGATGAAAAGCGTGACAGTGAAAAGGAAACCCATGTGTGTGTGGAGGTGGGTAGCAGCTGTGTAATACAGAGGGATGAGCAGAAGTCTGTGAATCTGTCTCATTCTCTCTCGCTCTCGTTCTCTTTTTCTCTCTCTTTCCCGAGTGCACAGAATCAACAGATGTCATTCTGAACATGAGCTCGGAGAAATCGGCTTTCCCCGGCTAGCTGTCAGCTCTGTAATATCCAGAGCTCTGGAGGATACACTCACACAATCTGTCAAACAAGCTCCAGATATTTTATGCAAATCACACACACACACACACACACACACACACACACACACACACACACACACACGCTGTGCCAAGTGACAGGTGTTCCGGCATCAACAAGGATCTCGAATACCAATTTTAATTACGTGATATTTTACTAGTGTACTATTTATTTTTGTTCAATCATGGGGTGCCAATATTTCTGCAGTTGAGGGTAGGAACTTGGTTAGATCAACCACTGTTGCGTCACACTAATATAAGTTGACCTAATATTACTGGGAAGCAACAATAGCTGTTCCTACCATCAATTGTAGAAATATTGGCACCCCATGACTGAATAAAATTAAACAAACACAATATTTGAACATTTCCACTTACACAATTGGAGAAATGATTTACATGTCATCTAACAAAAACGATTCTTGTAAGAACCTTACTTAAAATAACAATATGTTGTCTCAAAAACGTGTTGTGAAATGACTGACACCCATGAATCATATTTAAAACTTGAGGGCAGCGGTAGCTCAGTGGTTAAGACGTTAGGCTACTGACCGGAAGGTCGTGAGTTCAAATCCCAGCACCGCCAAGCCACCACTGTTGGGCGCAAACTTTTAAAATGCAGAGCTGGCGGCTCATACTGGAACTGAGAGCGCGCAGCACGGAAGCTCATGTCCGTCAACAGAGCCCTCCTTATACTGTAGCTCAATATCCAGCCTTCTTTGGATGATGGAGGACGCGATATCTACAACAGCTTCTTTCACCATGTTCATCAGTAGCACCCGACATGAGTCTAAAAAAAGTTATTTTCAGAGTATTGTACAGAGTATATTTGTGCAATCGAAAGCTCCACACAGTGGCAACTAGTGAATATATTACTTGACAAATCTATTGTATGTAACCCCTCTAGACAAATTCACTAGCAACCTAGTTAACATTGAGTAAGCCTTACTTCTACATGTGTATATATGTGTGTGAAAAAAGCTTTAAAACATGTATTTTATGCAAACAAACGCTTTAATATCAGTTTATGCAGGTTAGCTGCGAGTTTAGCTGTGTTTTAGTGAGGTTAGCATACAGGTTTAAGTAATGCTGGCCAGCAACATTAGCTGGAGCCACTAAACAAAGGCTTAGTGATGATGTCTGAGAGTCCAGGGAAGCCTGTTGCTATGCAAAATACTACATAAGTCATATTGCTTATGAACTCTGTCTGAAGAAAATCTTTCTCTATGAAGACAATTCCCTAGAAACATCTTGAACTGACTTGACTGACATGTGAGAAAACAGTTCCAACTTGTATCTCCTTGACTTTTTTTTCACGCCGGAACAAAATTCACAGCATATTTGAATTTTAATTAATCGCAAATCTGATTATGAATTGGAAGCGCAGACCGAACTCATTATGCAAATGTGGTCACGTTCGACTGGACATCAGTTCTGGTGTTAAATGTTTAATTACGGCTGCTCTTCTGCTTTGTAGCTATGAGCTGTGCGAGCTAATTCGACCTGACACGAGTTTTACGGATTCAGGTGAAAATACACAAAATGATTATGTTTACCGTGTGAATCAATTGGCTTTCCCGAGCCCTAAGTGCACTAAGACACTTTTAAGCCGTTTTTGTTGTTGTCTTCTCCTCCAGCGTATACTCTCCTCCATCAAGCGCAATCACCTCCTTAATACTATGCAAATATATTTAGCCTGTGACATTATGTGAAGATTATGAACCACAAAACTGTCAGTTAATCAGTTTAGGCTCATTTACTTTAACGATGCATGGAAAGGGATGAAAAGCTGATCAGCAATGTGTCATGAGGTATAATGGGACAAAATGGTACCATTGATCTTTTTTAATTCTATAACCATGTGTGATGATCCGTCAGTGCTATTTAAGGCCACAAAACTATATAAGTAATGAAGTATAAGTATCAGTATATATTGCTATTCATTACAGTCTGTGCATTAAAGCAATATTTAGCCGGATACAGGAGTATGTCCTTGAAATATACAATGAGCACATCATCTCTGGGTAAAGTAAGGTGATGTTGTTGTGGTAAAGAAGAAGGAAGGTGCCGTTATTAATGGTGCCATGTTGGTTGCTTACTTTTGTCGGGAAGGAGTGAATGTAGAAAGGAAGCAGTTGAGGTAGGAAGGAAGGAAGCTGTGAAAAAGAAATGAAGAAAAGATGGTGGGTGGGAAGGAGGGGTGGTAGGAAGGAATGAGTGAAAGAAGGAAGAATGGAGAAATGGTAAGAAGGAAGGCGAGAACACAGCATAGAAGGAATGAAGGAAGAATGGATGGTAGAATGAAGGGGAATGTTGAGTGGAAGAAGTCAGGAGTAAGTGAGACAGGGCAGTGGAGTGAAGAAAGAAAGAAATCATACCATTAAATGGAAATTGTACTCTAGAACAAAGGAACTTAAGGTAGGAAGGAAGGTGTTAAGAAAGAAAGGAAAAATGAATGAAGAAGTGAAGGAAGGATGAATTGAAGGAAAGCATGAAGGAAAGAAGTTGGATGGAAGGAAAAGATGGCTGAACAGATTGCAAGCAAGAAAGAAGGTCCTATTGTATAGGACATTTTGTTGAAAGGCAGTGCTAGCTGACTGAAATAGCTCTGAAGTGTCTATTATGTATTGTATGTCCCAGAGGAAATGACATAATTGATCAATCTCCACCATATTGCAGCCAGTGAACCACAGATGGTTTTTCCCCAATCCCAGAGTGCACCTGTGCTGCAGCACTCTCACTGAGGATTCTGCACTAACCCTGCACTAACAGTTTAACTCTCGATGAGCTGTAAGAGCGGGGAAACATTAAAATGGTGTCGTGACCCCTGCCCCCAGATCTGGAATTATCCACTCTGTGCCGCACAAGCCTGCAGGGAAATACCACGTTCACCTAGCATCAGTTTTACATAATATTCCCAGCATCGGTCATGTTGCCAAAGCAACCATGCAATTAGCCATAATGGGGTCAAGGGGCAATAAAATCAGTCCCCACAGCACCTATGGGGTGGATGTAATGTTGTTTATGGTGGCCATTCCAGTTGTCCTGCTGGCACAAGCACACTGATGTCATCAGCATCTGGGTCGTTCAGGCTTTAAAGCCAAGTGAATGTCAGGAACAGTTACATATACAGTACTCGTATACAGTCGGATGAAATAGTTTGAAAATTGTGTAACAAAACACAAGGCAGTAAAGAGGCTGTGTTAAATAGAATTACATCAAATAAATCTTAAAATCTTGTTTGGAACAGTGGCTTAAGATACCTGATTTGCTATAGTATCTATTCTTTTTAAGATTTTTAAGATATTTGTCTTAATTGCCAGAGTCATATCACCCTGCAGTTCTTGCTTGGTTTCCCACTGAAGTTAAGCAGGGTTGAGCCTGGCCAATACCTGAATGGGAGAACTCCTGGGGAAAACTAAGGTTGCTGCTGGAAGTGGTATTAGGGAGACCAGCAGGTGGTGCTCTCCCTGTGGTCTGTGTGGGTCCTAATGCCCCAGTATAGTGATGGGGATGCTTTACTGTAATAAAAACAGCACTGTCTTTTGGATGAGACTTTAACCTGAGATCCTGACTATCTGTGGTCACTAAAAATCCCAGGACACTTCTCCTGAAGAGTAGGGGTATAGTCCTGGTGAAATCTTGCCATTGGCCCTTATCTATCATGGCCCCCTAATTATCTCCATCCCTGATTTGGCTATATCACTCTTCTCTCCTCTCCACCAATAGCTGGGGTGTGGTGGGCGTTCTGGCACACTATGGCTGCCATCGCATCCTCCAGGTGGATGCTACACACTGGTGGTGGTTCAGGAGATTTCCCCCCATATGATGTAAAGCGCTTTGAGTGCCTAGAAAAGTGCTATATAAATGTAAGGAATTATTCTATTCAGGAGCTGGAAAACTACATCAAAACTTCCTACTAGAGCAGAGTGGGATTTATCCCATGTGTTTTGTACCCTGACCCTCATTTGGTTGGGGGCTTGGTACTGCAGGCATTTGAAAAAATATTTATGAACTCCAAATTAAATTGTAAGTCATAATCATAATCATCATAAACAATAATCGAGCTCAGATAGATTTTCATTGCGCTTCTGTCCGCTTTGATGGTTTAGCTGTAGCCTCATATGAAACCCACTCTAATTAACTTGCTCACTCATTTTCCAGCTCTGAAACAGCTGTTAATTTTAAAATAACCAGTATGGAAACAATTTACTTTCCCAGTGCCTGTGGTTGAGACACTTGTGTGCAGTTTAAAATTAAATTGTACTCCGCTAGAAGATCCTGTGTAGTATATAATTAGATCTGTGTAATCAATACATGTTTTTCATCACATGCAGTTGAAATCTTAGAACCGAACACGCAGAACAACAGAAGCAGTGTAAAACACCTGGGGGCATGCTGTTGTAGGAAAAGACTTAATGTGGAGGGTGTGTTGTGGCCCGACACAAATCAGTTACTTTTATCACTCCAAAGTATTGCCTTTATACCACAGCAATTTGGCAACAATTACAATGTTTTGGTTATTATAGTTTTTATCTGTTTATAGTTACATTTCATGTTGTGAAATATACACGGCTTGTCGTGTTACAGAGAAACCGCAAAGTGCAAACTCCTCTGTCCTTGAAGACTTTCTTGTCTCTGAAAACTACAAGTTATAGCTTTACCCCTGACTGTTATAAAGCGCTGACACTGGAGACTCCTTCCAAAAAACTGCTAAGTAAACACTATTATATTATTAAGTCATGGGTGTCAGACTCGGATGCTGGATTTCTTATTGTGTTAATTCTGAAGTAATGTAGATCTGTAGATTTAGTTCAGTTCACAGTGATATAACACTCAAGATTAATGCTCATCAGCTAGTGATTCAACTCCCAACTCCATTAATTTTCCATCTTTCCTATAGTCAGGAGCCAGATGTGACGGCACAGCAGCCAATCCTTTTTGCACAAATTGCTTAATTACCTTCCAGTGATTGGATATGAGAGCCAGATTTGAGTATTTCCCAATGTGGAAAAATTATTGCGGCATTAGTTTGGTTCTGTGTTGTTTCTTTTAATCTTTGTGCTTGTGACTTTTTTATTTTTAGTTATTTTTATTTAAAATCAGGCTCTAAAAGCCAAATTATGATGCCATTGCTGGACTAGTTGTTCTGTGAGTGGAATTTATTTAGCGTCTATTTAAGTCAAACCTGTCAGGAGAGAAATCATTAGCCATTCCTCCGGCTTAATTGACACAATCAAAATCAGAAGGGCCGTGTGGAAATAAGCCTTGACCTTGCTTAATCAAGGCAAATTCACTTCATGATGTCTAGCAATGTGTGTAATTAGTATGAGGAAAATATGCAAACTGACTTTCAGTTATTCATGAAATTTGCTGGAATGATAATGTGAACTTGACCTGCATCGGCTCAAACAAAAGCAGCCTAACATACAGCCAGTAAATGACATTTACAGGCTGTACGGCAACAGACTGATATGCATGGTCCTTCCACCATAGCCATGCCACCTGTGGTGGAGATGTAGTTCATCTAAAACAGCTGAAAACTAGTCTGATTTTTCAGTACACTCAATGGCCACTTTAATAGGCCAGTTTAATAACACCTGTATCCCTGCTCATTTATGCAACTATTCAATCAGCCAATCACGTGGCACCGGAGCGTTTCATAAGAACCATGCAGATACAGATCAAGAACTTCGGTTAATGTTCACATCAAACATCAGAATTTGACCGTGGCATGGTTGTTGATGCCAGGTGGGCTGGTTTGAGTATTTCAGAAAGTGCTGATCTCTTGGGATTTTCACACACAGCAGTCGCTGAAGTTTACACAGAATGGTGCGAAAAACAAAAAACATCCACTGAGCAGCAGATCTGTGGGCAGAAACGTCTTGCTGATGAGAGAGGTCAGCGCAGAATGGCCAGACCGGTTCGACTTGACAAGAAGTCTATGGTAACTCAAATAACCACTCTTTACAACCATGGTGAGCAGAAAAGCATCTCAGAACGCACAACATGTGCTACAATAGCACATCAAGTGTCAATCCTGTCTGCCAAGAACAGTAATCTGAGGCTTCAGATTTTCCTGAACTCTCCAGTTCTGGTGGAAGCTCTTGGCCTGTATCTGCATAATTTTAGGCATCATGCAGGAGCCACATGATTGGCTGGTTGGATAATTACATAAATGAGCAGGTGTACAGGCATTCCTATTATAGTGGCCAGTGAGGCTATATGCCCACAACCAATTACAGAAGTGTCCGATCCTAGAGTGATTTCTGTCACTGGTGGTTGATCCTGGACTTTCAAATGAGGGTTTTATCAACAGTGTGTTGGCAGGACTGTAAGCTCATTAGAATGCCAAGAGCACTGTTGGCATCCCGGTGGACCGGCTTAGCTGCCAGATTCTCTGTCCCTAGATACCAGGAGCCTCTGTAGCAGAGAGGAACTCTCCAATTCATGCCTGTTATTCAGGTTGTGGCTTGGAGATTGTTTGTGATAAATGCAACCAGGATTAGAAATCCAAGAATCGTGAAAGCTGAGCTAATACCCAAATGGACTGGTTAAATCTACATTGGATTAAAAATCAGAATAAAAGCAAAAGGAACCATTCCGACATCATTACTAAGACAATCTCATTAACGTATAACTTCTGCGCGTCCACTACACAACTTGTTGGTAAAGTGTTGTGTAGTGTTGGGCAATATCCCTGGCGGTCTCCATGACAACCAAAAGTAACCTACATCCAAACCAGCTTAATGCCCTGTGGCAGCAGCATGAAATCTGCGCAACTCCAAATCTTCTAGGGGGCACTTGCAGCTAATTCCCAGCTGATCCGTTTGCCCCTCGCTGCGAACGAACCAAGAGGGATTAAGGAACAAAATGTTTTGATGAGAGAGAGAGAGAAAGTGAGGGAGGGTTAATAAAGAGGGCCTCAGGTTAAAGTAGGTTAAGGGTTTTGTGGGCCCTCTGGAATTTGTCGGGGCCTTTTGGCTTTTGGTTTTATTTAAAGTCACAGTGTGTTTATATGTACATGACAATTTAGTTCATATGTACATGACAATAATCCCAGTCTCATTTACCCATTTTATTCCATCAAGACCATATTCAGGGCATATTATAGCTACATCTTTCCAGTTATTTGCCTTTTCCAGCTAGACTTTTGCATGCGATGCGAGAGACCCACAGCTCATAGCCAACTATTTTAGTGGTTAGCACGTTTGCCTCGCACTTTCAGGGTTGAGGGTTCAAATCCTGCTTCTGCCCTGTGAGCGCGAAGTATGCATGTTCTCCCTGTGTTTCAGGGGCTTCCTCACCCAGTCCAAAGTTGTAAGCTGATTGGCATTTCCAAATGGGGTGTGAATGGGAATGTGCCCAAATCTCTGATTTGTCCACCCTTTATTCTGTACCATGTCGATCAGAGTGACACTAGACATTGTGTTGCTACCTGACTAAAAGCATTCAGTCAATACTAGAATCCTATCAAAAGGAGAAATGATCAAAAGAAGATCTGTTGGGTCTGAAGCTTTGCTGCACACTGAGCATTTTTCTCTGAAATGCACAATAATTGTCTCGTGCAGTATTTTAGGTACGAAAGGTGACCGCCATTAAAACAGAATGTTCTCATGTTTATTGCTCACTATAACACCATCCCACAATGCAACATGATGTGCTGCTAAACTAATACAAAGGAACAGTGGGTACATGGAAAACTCCTGTTTCCAAGTTACAGTTGCTAAGGTCGTTATTAGCACACGTATGTACACATGGACACAAACACTCACACACACACACACACACACACACACACACACACACACATTCCTCCCAGCTTTGAGGAGTAGCACACAAACACACACTTGCTCACAAACACACACACACACTAGCTAAAAGTCTGACTCGTGTGTGCTATTTGAGCATAGCTGTGTTGGCATGCTGCGGTTTTGTTTTGTTTTTTTTTTTCACTGTTTATTTTAGTGCTTATGACTTCGCTTTCAGTCTGCCGAGCATAAAATCACACTTCCTGCATAAATGGTCACTGGAATTAGTTGCCCTCCTCCTTCATTTACACTCCCTCATGGTCACATTGATGCCATTACAACATACTAACAAGGGCTTCAATTTGTCGTGCAGATAAAATTGAGATATAAAGAGTGCTCCTTTCACATTAGAATTCCAATAAAATATTAATGTGCATAAGAGCCTGTTTTAGAAACTTCCCATTGCACTTTTTGGCATACTTTTTTGTCTGGTTTGTCTGTAAAATGTCACTGAAAACATACATTTCCATCTGTTTATAATAAACAATAAAGTTTTCTAGATCTGTTTTCTAAAGTGGTGTAATTATTGCAGGACTATTCCATCCAAATCTGTCATGTCAATATTTTTTATCGTTTATTTTTTTATTTTATTTTTTTACGGACTGCGTGTGCATGCATCTGTAAAGGTTTCCTCAGATCTTCTCCCTAATGTAGTCTTGGCCAGATCCTACCCACTAGTCAGCTCTCCCCTATTATTTGACAGCTACCAACCAGTTAACTAAAATTTTATCCATTTATTATGGAAGAGGATGACAGTTGTTTGTATTTTGTATTTATTCTACCTTATTGTATAAATAAAGATGGTAAATTCAAAGGGTCAAAATGAGCACTACATCCATTATGTAGAGTGCCCTCCACTAATATTGGCACCCTTGGAAAATATGAGCAAAGAAGGCTGTGGAAAATGTTTGTATTGTTTAACCATTCGATCCTTTATTCAAAAAGTTCACAAAAATACTCTGCTCCCACGGATATCAATTGCAAACACAACAGGTTTATCCAAAAAATATATATTTCACAGGTGTATAAATATGAGGTAACACAAAGGCCAAATTCCCTCAGTCATTCATAACAATGGGTAAGACCAATATATAGCTATAGCAATATATAGGAATATAGCTGTGATGTGCGGCAAAAGGTTGTTGAGCTTCACAAAATGGGAAGTGGCTATAAGAAAATAGCACAAGCATTGACAATGCCCATTTCCACCATCAGGGCAATAATTAAGAAGTTCCAGTCAACTGGAAATGTTATGAATCAACCTGGAATTGGACGTGTGTCTATATTGTCTCAACGCACTGTGAAGAGGATGGTTCGAGTGGCCAAAAAACCTCCAAGGATCACAGCTGGAGAAATACAGAAGTTAGTTGTGTCTTGGGGTCAGAAGGTCTCTAAAACTACAATCCGATGTCATCTACATCACCACAAGTTGTTTGGAAGGGTTTCAACAAAAAAGCCTCTACTCTCATCCAGAAACAAACTCAAGCACCTTCAGTTTGCCAGACACTACTGGAACTTCAAATGGGATCGGGTTCTATGGTCAGATGAAACCAAAATAGAGCTTTTTGGCAATAAACACCAGAGGTGGTTTTGGCACACAGAGAGGTAGCCATATGGAAAAGTACCTCGTGCCCACAGTTAAATATGATGGTGACTCTCTAATGTTTTGGGGCTGTTTTTCTGCCGAAGGACCTGGACATTTTGTTAGGATAAATGGCATCATGGACTCTATCAAATATCAACAGATATTAAATGAAAACCTGACTGCCTCTGCCAGAAAGCTTAAAATGAGCCGTGGTTGGATCTTCCAGCAGGACAATGATCTGAAACATACATCAAAATCAACACAAAAATGGTTTACTGACTACAAAATCAAGGTCCTGCCATGACCATCCCAGTCCCCTGACTTGAAACCCATAGAAAACCTGTGGGGTGAACTGAAAAGGAGATTCCACCAGTGTGGACCTCGAAATTTGAAGGATCTGGAGAGATTCTGTATGGAGGAATGGTCTCAGATCCCTTGCCATGTATTCTCCAACCTCATCAGGCATTATAACAGAAGACTCAGAACTGTTCTCTTGGCAAAGGGAGGTAGCGCAATGTATTGACTAAAAAGGGGGCCAATAATTGTTACACACCTATATTTAACAAAGATATATTTTTATAAACCTGTGTTGTGTTTGCAATTGTTTGATAACCATGAGAGCAGAGTATTTTTGTGAATTTTTTTAACAAAAGATCAAAAGGTTAAACAATAAAGACAATTTTTAACAGCCTTCTTTGCTCATATTTACCAAGGGTGCCAATATCAGTGGAGGGCACTGTATTTCCTTCAGTTTTAATTGTTAAGAGTCAAAACCTAGGGGGAAAAAATCTGGGAAACAGCATACGGAATAAGAATTATAAGCTAATAGTCTATGAATTAGTCTTATTGGTAGATTGCGGGGTGTTAAATATTAACTTGAAATGACAAGATAATAGTTATTAAGTCAAAATAACGATATATCATGTTGAAATATTGGGTTATGAAGTCAAAATAATGAGATATTTAGTCCAAATAATGACATATTATGACAGTGATATTAATATATTAAGATTTAATTTAATATGTCTGTAGTTTTCAGAATAGGAGAAAATGTCAATATATCACCATGTGAATGGAGCTGGAAGACCCTAGCAACAGGATCTCAGCATTTCAAACTGACAGGAATTTGCATCAACAAGAACGGCTAAAAGGGAAAAAATAAAAAGAAGAATAGGGACATTACCAGATTAAGTCATGGTTTCAGACTGATAAAAGCATCACTCCTTGAAAGTCTCGGCTATTATGGAACAAAGAACTGGCAATGAGTTTACATCATTTCCATAATTGTCTTATAATTGCCGTAATTATTTAACAGTTACCTGTGGCAATAACACAGGCTGTACTCAGTTAGATTTCCTGGTTAGGGCAACAACAACAAAAAAGCAGGCAAAAGAAAAAAATAGTGAAAAAAATGTAAATGGTTTCAAAAAGTCCAATACAAAGTGCTGGAAGTGGAGCAGTGTGAATCAGTAGCTGGAGAGGGAAAAGACAGCAGAAGGCTGTGATGCGAAACAGATGGTCCAGGACGCGTGAACCGCTGCAGGGTACGCTCAAATGCTCTTTTAAACCAAGACCGAAGAGAGAAAAAGAGAGAGAGAGAGAGAGAGAGAGAGAGAGAGAGAGAGATAACAACTATGATTTTCATAATTAGCTATGATCATAAATCCAAAAAGATGTAGAACGAAAAAGAGATGGAGAAGGAGGTCTCTACAACTTTCTCTAATTTCCAGAAGGCAGATATAGGCAAAGCAGATGAGTCTCTAAAGCTTCCAAAGGGGCCTGTTTGATCCACATACAAGCCATCTAAAAAAAAAAATATCTACTCTAAGATGTGCGTCATTCGCTACTGGAGGGAAAACTTTGAGTTTGTAGTTTTGTGAGACTCAGAGGGCCTGTGCTGCACTGGTTCAAACAAATACACGAAAGATGGATTCCAGCTAAGAAGCACTCAGGTGTAGCTGCACCACCCCCAAATGCAAGAACGGTAACTCTACGTAACTCTCTAACTCTTCACAGATAAAGCGTTTTTTCTTTTAGTGAAAAGTTTCAAAGATGTCAAATCAAATCTGTGTGTTTGCAACAAGTGTTCAGAAGAAGACACGGTAAGAATGCGAGAAGAGTGCAAGCCTAAGAGGATAATGAAGAAACTAGTTCACACATTCACTCCTAAACTCTCTATCAATATGACATCCCCCTCAGCTAGATATTTAAGCATTTGTCTCTGATGTTTCTCTTTTTTTATGTACAAATTCGGCCACCATTTGACCTCTAATGTGTTTCCCTCTTTGGTCTTTCTACAGATAGACACGCGTGCTGGAAATCAGAGTTGTCAATATTTGAGAACTGTATAAGTTTGCTCACAGAGAACAGAAAGAAAGACTGAATGACAGCAAACATTAAACCAGTAAACCGATCAGGCATGATCAGGAACCTTTAGGTGAGCCTGCCTAAGCCAGAGTCTTTCCTGCCCCCTCCTCGCACCTTCGCTCCATGTGGCAGCCCAAACCCTTGCCTTCCGCCTTCTCTCCTTTCCTCACACATCCCCTTGCCATCCCCCTGCCAACCCGTGCCAGCCACCTGTCGAGCCACAGACACATGCCATTCCGGGTTCTTACCGCCGCTTGCTGCGCTGCCAGTCCTGACCTCTTGGTGGACCCCTGTCTGGAGCTCAGCCTCTTCCAGGACTCAGAGAAGCGCCCCCTGCTGGTGGGGCGGCCCGGACCTTGCGCCTCCTCACGGGTGGTGCTCACCCTGAAGCCCTCTCTTCTCCCTTCCCACTTGCGCTTGGTCATGGCCTTGAACGGCGGGCTGCAGTTGGAACCGGAATCTGGAATCGTTCTGAAAAGCGGGCTAACACCTTTAACTGTTAATTCTTTCTCTGAAACTGGCTTGGGGTGTTAGAGCATCCCGCTCTCGCTTCTTCTTCCTCTCCTCATTCCCCTCCTCTTCATGAGAAAGGGGGGGAAAAGATGAGATGAGTTTGCCTCCCGCACCCTGTTGCATGTGCCAGTGCTGCCTCAGTTATCGTTTCAGTCAGAGAGAGAGAGAGAGAGAAGGGAGCTTGTGGGAGAGTGTGTGTGTGTGTGTGTGTGTGTGCAAGAGAGAGAGAGAGAGAGAGAGAGAGAGAGAGAGAGAGCTCTGGAAACTGTGTGTATGTTTGTTTGCAGGCTTGCCAGGTAGGTAAATTTCCTCTCGCCTCCCGATGGCTTCAAATTGAGCGGGCAAAGACAATCGCCACGTTTAAGCGAGTCACTTGTGATCCAAGTGCAGCATCCCCCACTTTCTCTCCCCACCCTCGTTTACTCTCTCTCCTCTCTCTCACTCCCCTCCTTATCGCTCCATCGCTTCCTCAGTATAGTTCTCAACCCGCTTATCGCTTTGCCATTCCTTCTTCGCATCCAAGGGTTGTTCAGAACAGATGCCGGAGGTTTCAGGAGGAAAAGTGTTTCCTATTCCAGAAGGTTTCTGCTGCTTTGTTTTCCCCACCGGTCTCCTTTCCTTCCTCCCATGTCTCTGTTGCTTTTAATCTCCACAAGAATGCAATCCAACCGTTGACAAAGCCTAGCAAGGCTTTCCCTGCATTAAAAACCACTGGATACTGACTGAATAAAAAAATTTTTTTTAAAAACTCTTAAGCACCCGAGTTAAGACCCTCAGTTGGGAGTTGCCCGAAACAGAGGCCCTTCTAGCCAAGAAGTCTCTCTGTGTGGTGAACACCTCTTCTACCGTCACATTCCATAGCCACGTAAGACGTTTCGAAGGCATGTGATGTTGCCCAAAACTTGCCTGCCGGTTGCTATTATTACTGAGTGGGTCTCTCAAGACCTCACGGCATTACCTTCTGAAAACAGAGACAATTCACTCCATTGGGATTGTGGCTGTGGTCTCAGATGGCAACGAGATGGAGAGGGAGGAGTGGGCTGAGGGGTTTTCCTCATCTCTCGAGTATGACTCTGTAACACTGAGGATGCTACACGCTCATATGATTTGTCAGCTGGGGAAAAATATTACAGTTGCCAAATAAAAAGAGATATAAATCTTAATGAATCCTAAGACTTTTACTGTATGTAGTTGGCATAAAATCCAACCATATCAATTGCATAAAAGTCTATTACAAATGGTAAATGGTCTGCACTTATATAGCGTCTTTTAAGCTTAGCATCAGTAGCAACTTGGGGTTCAGTGTCTTGTCTAAGGACACTTCAGCATGTGGGCCGGGGATCGAACCGCCAACCCAAATAGCCAATCATGTGGCAGCAGTGCAATGCATAAACGCATACAGATACATGTCCTACAGATACAGATACAGGTCAGAGGAGAATGGCCAGACTGGACTGAGCTGACAGAAAGGCTACAGTAAATCAAATACCTACTCATGAGCAGAAAAGCATCTCAGAACGCACAACACGTTGAACATTTAGGCTACAACAGCAGAAGACCATGAATCTATTTCCCAGCTAAAATGTTTATGTGATGTGATTTTATATATCATATCATAAAGCATTTCTTACAGCGCTCCATTTATGAGATTCAATAAGAGCATTGGCAATAAAGTACTGACTCATACATCATCTTGCCTTAGCTCTGGGAGGGGTGAGTGTGTGTTTAAAGACTCTGAAGTTTTGTTTTCTAACCTGAAAGCAAAAAAAAATAAATAAATAAATAATAAAAGCTGTGCTGGTAACCTGCTGCTAATCCCCCGATGGCAGCCTAATTCATCCCACTTGGAAGAAACAAAGTCATTTCACTTAAAACAAAAACCACACAGAGCCAAGAAGTCAGAGCCAAGAAAACAAGACCAAAATACTTGAAGAACAACAGCTAAGCTCCCTGGGGCAATGTTGGTCAGCTGCCATAAGACAAAAATCTACAGTTTAACAAACAAAATGCTATTCAGTCAAAAAGCAACTTAAAACTGTTGCAGGGTTGTTCAGCTATCCAGCTGGCTAACTCCAAATGCTGTGACTTCGCTGGCCTCGGTCGAGCAAGATAACAAAGGTAAAATGATTTGGATCAGATTCATTTAATCCCAACGAATATCAAGAGCTCTCCTGATTGTTTCTGCTATGCTGGTAGGCTAGCTTATTAAAAAAATAGTTGTGCTGACACTGATAAGTGCACCGACAGTATCTTTCTGAATCAGAGTTTCACTAATTATCATGTTTCAAACTGGCAAGTGAACATCTTTCATCCTCTCAGTCCGCTGAGAGGATCAGTATTTCCCTTGATGCCACCATCATAATTTCAAGACATGTGTCTCTGTCTGTAGTTGTATCAGGGTAATAAATACATTTTGTTTTGCTCCCTAAGGAACCGACAATGCCAACATGAAGCTGATATTCCAATTGCTAAATGTGCAAGCATTAAGGCATCGGACGTTTTTCCTACCTTCATGTCGGTGCCGTGTGATTGCAGAACTCGTCGGCTTTGTGATTTTCTTTTCATCGGATCCTGTTCTCTGGTGGATCGAGAGAGAAAATACCAAATTATTGTGTTTTTCTGCAAAGGACAAACTTATTTACATAGCAGAACCTAAGATGAAAATGCAATATGTTGGAGTATAGAACGGGTTTCAAACAGAAATCTTTTCAAAGCTGGTTTGAAATGTCAGAAGTGTTATGTTCATCTAATATCTTGGGAGATAAAATATGGGTCGGCGTTACCGTTTTTGCATTAAGGTTCAGTAATAAAACGCTAAATTCAGTAGTATAACTAGTATAACATGAAATTGGAAAGGATATTGTTTGATAAAAGTTATTTGACAAAACTGTATTACTTTTTTATTTCTTAAACTGTATCACTTTTGTCTTAGAAATCTTTCTTTCTCTCTTTCTTTCTTTAGATTTGTTGCAGAAAGAAGTATACAGTCAACACCAGATTTGGCAGCTTTCCATTTTCAAACACAACTTTTCTGAGACTTTTTATTTTATTTTATTTGTTTACTTCTGTAAAGCAGTGAAGGGTGTCAATATTTCTGTAATATATCTTGACTGTGATGAGGCAGGAGGTCAAGGAGAGAGATGGAGTGAAATATTGTATTATTCATTTATTCGCAATTGTCGGAAAAAATGGCCTAACCTTTCTCACAAGTCATACCTTTTAAAAAAAAGTTTTCCACAACTCTTAAAAAGAAATCTTCCATCCCAAATAGCCGGGTTTTTCCCCGATTGGCGTGTTTTTTTGTTTTACAGTTTTTCTCAGTAGCTTCGGTACATTTCTCGAATCATCCTTAATATCTGCAAACCGGTATGCGCATTTCTCAAAACAATTCGTACAAACAGCACCACACAATGGATTACCCGCAAAAGCCTGTAACTTGCTCAAAATCTTTCATTCATCTCTCAAATGTAAGTATTTATGTCAATGAACATATCCGTGCCATCAGAATGAAAAGTCCTTGTGTCATTGTTCACAAACAAGATCAAAATGCTTAGCCATGTTGTCAATATAACAGTGTACTCTGTCAGTATTTCCTGATATAAACTATGTCTATATAAACTATGGTTTTGATGACAATGATTGAAAATGCACAAGACTGCACTTTTTGGCATATATTTGGCATGTATATCAATTTCAATAGCACAAAGTTACACATTATTGTATGTTGGGATATTGATTGTAAGAGATTGGGCAGATTCACATTTACGCTTGTTGGTCTGTCAACAAATTACAGTACAATGTCATGTCATGCCTATGTCCTTGGCCTCTTCTACCTCTTCCTCTGTTATGCCTCCCTACCCTTCCACTACGCATCCTTACTCCCCTTCTTCTTCCCGGGTGCTGCTGACCCTGTTTGTTTCCTTGTTGTCCTTCCATTGTCAGAAATTGTAAGAAATTGTGCTCTGTCTATATATGCTTGCCAACTGAAGATTCATGAGACGTACCTCCGAGCTATTTTAGAGAACTGGTTGATCATTGGTTGATCTAACGCTTCACACATTCCCCTTCATTAGTGAAAGTCTGATAGCAATTCATCGATTCAGGACACAAATAAAAACAAGTCTAATAAAAACGTATAGAAAATATGCTTGGCAGATTATGACTACTAGTTCAACCATTTTGCATGTAATGACTTGTGCAAGGAACTAATGCCTAGATGTTTTGAGGGGTAAGACTATTCAACAGGGAACCATATAATATATTTTGATCAACATGACATAAGCAGTTGATAATGTAGGAAACCGCAGACACTTGTACATAATCAATTGCATGAATGTACCAAGTCATTTGCAATTTGCTTTTATGATGTGCACAAGTGACTAGATGATGTGGAGTTTGAACAAGTAGTTTTGAGAATTTCAGCTGTGATCTGAGAAATGCGCCAAAGCGACTGAGAAAAACTGGAACTGTCGTTAACTGCATAATGAAAAACAAAGAAATGCTGTATTAGTAAGTCAGAAAGTAAGGGGATGTTTAATGAGATTCTAACTTACAGTCTGTTTTTTTTTTTTTTTGTTTTTGTCTTTTCAGTTTCTTTCAGCCTGAGTAAATTTAAATCCCAAACTTTTTCAGATACAGTAAGCAAGAACTGATAATTAGAGTTTCATTTCTTGTTCTTTGTTTCTTCACAGTTTTCATGTAATTCTGTGCAAAAATGACCTAACCTAACCTGGCCAGGTACTTTTCAAAAATGAGTCATACCTCTGGAAAAAAAAATTCATAAAGTACAATTTAAAAAGAGAAAGCATTAATTAGAATATTTAAACAATTCGTTTTAGGTGTGTGTGTGTGTGTGTGTGTGTGTGTGTGTGTGTGGTCATTTCCCACCCACATTACTGGCATTTCTAGAATTGTGTTTCAGTGTGCGAAGTGTGGGTGTTACACCTGGGAGTGCTCGAATCCACTCCTATTCACACCTTCCCATTCCTCTTTTTCTCTTTTCACACTTCCCTCCTTCTCTTTCATCACTCACATTCTCTCTCTTTCTCTCTGTTAGGCGCATGGCCCTCGACCCTCATCTCCACTCTATTTCTCTGCAGCCCCCTCCCTCATTATATCTCCCCTTTTCTGTCATTTTTTTTTTTTCTTCTCTAACCTCTAACACACTTGTCAGACGGTCAGCCCTCTGTTCTGAGCTCATTTATCTGTCGAGGACTCAGACAGCCGTGTGCACCATTTTGCAATGGCGTTAATTGCAAAGTACAAACGGTTCTTTCTTCTCTCGGTTTAAGATTTGGGTGCCATTGTGGTGTTAAGGAATTTGTGTCATCAACCACAGCTTTAAGTAAGATCGCCCGTCTTGACGTATCTTTTTTTAACAGCCCGTCTAATTGGCACGTCCTTTTGATGAACGATAAAAAGGTTGGGGCTGCATTTTTAACGGTGTACAGCCATCAATAATTCAGGGGCCGCATCGACAAGTCGGCGTGTTCGCACAAGCCTGTAATGAAACGATTCCAATTGAAAATGAAATTGGACAATGTTGTTTTTCTCACTCAGTGCTTTCAATCAGTCTAGCTCTGATTGTTTTTCAGTGGTAATTTATATATATTTTTTTCTCCAAGTTAGAATGTAAGAATGATCATTTAAAAAAGAAATTATTATTTTTTTTTTTTTTTAAAAAGCATGCAGGGTGCAAAGGTCTGAGGTCTGAAATAAGATTTCCTCAAGATCAGTTATAGTTGACTGGAAGCTGTATAAGTGGTAACACAGGATGACCATAACAACTGAATACATATCAGTTAATAGTAGCCATTATGTGACTACTGTGCTTGTCACAACACAATTAGCACATTTTGGCTGATTAATTGTCATATAAATTATTGCTTTTTTCAATCAACATTGAACATGTAAGCCAAATGTCCATATTTTAGACTGTAAAAAAAAAAAGAGGTACGTATACAGTACTGTGCAAAAGTCTTAGGCACATGCAAAGAAATGCTGTAGAGCAAAGATGCCTTCAAAATAATGAAATTAAATGTTTCTACATAAAAAAATACGGTAAAGAGCAGTAAACAGTAGTAAATGAAACAAAGTCAATATTTGTCTCCGGTACAATGTGTGCAGTTTTATAAGGAAATGAGCTGGTAAGTTTTATTGAGCATCTTGCAGAACCAGACACAGTTCTTCTGGACACTTTGACTTTCGCACTCGCTTCTTATTTTTGCAGCAAAACCCAGCAGCCTTCATTGTGTTTTTTGTCTGAAAAGTAGTCTCTTACGTAATATGCTGCTTTCTTTAATGACATACAAACATTTTATTCTGTAACATTTAATTTTGTGCTAGAAAACTAATGTTTGGGAAAATGGTTTTTGTACTGACTTGATAATGTAGAGGTCATAAAATAAAAAAATCTATAACAAAGTATGTACTAAAAAAAATAGGGGGTAAAACTTTTGCACAGTACTGTGTATATATATATATATATATATATAGTTTCACAACTTCCCCTTTGTAGATTTATGCATAAAACCTAATTCTGAAATACACAAAGATGTTACTAGTAGTGACAGGAATGTTGGCTCTTTGCAGTGAGTCAAATCATTTTTGGCTCTGTTAACCAATAAGAGTCGACTCTTTGAGGTCTCAGATGACTCACTGTCATTTTTTTTCCAAATGGGACAATTATATTTCCCAATGTTTTGATGATTGCTCTATTTTTTTTTAATGAAATCTTTCGATTTATCTATTTACCTTACATTTTTTCCAAAATTCTATGAATAACTTAAATAATTGTTAGTTTATGTGAGCAAGACATTATGAAGCCACACTGACTAATTTAGGAGTGAGCATCCCTAAATTGTTAGTGTATCTGATTCACACAGCTCAAAGGAAAACACTCTCCTAAAGAGGTGTCGAGGAGAAGGGTGTCGAGGAGACGGGTCGGCTCTCAAAGTTCACCTAAAAGAGTCGGTTCAAAGAGTCGATTCGTTCACAAATGACACATCACTGACACACGTCACTTGGGAATAAACAATGTTTAAAAAAAACTTTTTTTTTAAAGTACAAGCAACTTAGTTGCCTAAGTTACAACTCAACTACAAAAATTATTGCTTCACACAACAAAATAGTTTATAGCTCGAAGCCCTTGACTGAGTGTGATGAATAAATTATGATTGTGCAGTGAGTTGATTGTATCAATGAGATCACTGAGAATTTAATGCCTAATGTCTTCAACACTGCTCACATGTTGTGCTTGACTCATTACATATATTTCTCTGGAAACACACTCCTAACACTTCTCCTAACACTTCATCTCAGATAACTGTAATTAAGCGATGATGAAAAAAAAAACAAAAAAACACATTTGAGTGTAAGGAACTAGACCACTGATTTAAGAACTGAACTGCGTAACAATAATAACTGTGGAGGATTTTACAGTTTGGATTTCTGGCTTTGAGATCATAACAAATAGGTTTAGTGAGTTGTCATGGCAACAAAATCATGCCCCGAGCCCAAGACCCTTAGTTCGGGTTCCAGGACCAAAACGGTGCTGTTGTGTTACCAACTTTGTCGTCTGAGAACCAGTTCTGTTATTGTGGGGGGGAAAAAATCACAGTTTGAGCAACACCAGTTTTGCCACAGGATCTACTTGAAGTAATAACAGCAACAATGCAACTGAAGCGAAATGGTGTGTGAAGAGGATATAAGACAGACTTATAACTTATAACTTGATTTCTCAAACAGCTGCAAGACTTATGGCCTTAAATAAGGCATTTGTGCATAAAAATTATTACTCGAGTAAAATTTTGTATCCGTAAAATATGAAAAACACTTCCTGATAGTGCACTCAGACTTTTGGAAGCATCATCTGTAATAGATAGGAGAAAAATGTGTGTGTGCATGACAGATGCTCATATCTTCTTTGACGTTTCCAGTCAGGCTGCTGACTCACATAAATACACATCATAACCAATTTTCACCTTTAGTCATGGAACTAAAAGGGAAAGTCTGAGGATGGAGTGATTTCTCCTCAAGAAGAAGCATATGGCAGAGAAACCCTCTTGCTGAGCACATTGTCACAGATGGTGGATGAATAACAGCTATCATTTATTTACCACATACAACAGGCAAAATCAGCATTGGAAAATCAGCAGGAGCAGATTTTTTTTTTTGACCCAACTGTGAAGTCAACATGAAACATGACTCATCTGAGCGACTTGCATTTCTGTAGTAGACAACTGCAAACGGCAAAAATAGATCATAACAGCGGAGATTATTATGTTTGAGTTCGTGATATATATCTAGTATTCAAATTCAGACTACCTACCAGTATCAAAGTCCTGCTTTTATTAATATTCACGAGTCTTCTCTCGTGAATTCCGAAATCACAAGGTCCTAGAAAAAGAGCAAGCAAAATGGCAGTCGATTTGGTTCAAGGGCCACAGGTGACTGCCTCAGTGTGGCGTCTCGAAAAAATAAAAAGGTTCACGCTGACCCCATGACACTGGCAGGGTTCCCTTCAATTCGACTTCCCACTGACGTCACATCCAACTGCAAAAAAAAAAAAAAAAAAAGTGACCGAATACCAAGTGGCACGTTTACAAGTGTAAAGAGAGACTCCTTCTCTTTGCCTCCATCACAACTTAAACTGGAGTTGGCCCATTGTACAGAGATGCAGGGAAGGCCGCAAAACTCGTGCTAGAGACGGAAAGCGAAGAAGAGAGACAGAAAAGGAGGGATGAAGCAGGGAACGTGTGTCACACGTCATCGGGAGGTGGCACCTGGGTAGCACATGGGCGTTTAACACCCACAGAGGGTGCAGGGGAAGCCGGCGAGGGGGGAAAAAGCCGCAACCTCGGTATAGGTTGCTAGGCGAGGGAGCTATAAACACTCCTGTTTAGAGGAGGACGGGCTAATGATGTCAAATAAAATAAAGCAAACAGTCGGAGGCTAACGAGTGCTAATTTGGCTGGGATGATGAATAAATGACGAGCTCCCTGCTGGCCGACGAGAGGAGGAGGATAGTGGGAGAGGGAAAGATGATCCATTGAAAAGAGCAGGGACTCGCATGTAGTGTTTAAGTCAAACAAACAGTCAATAAGCAATGAAGATTTCCAACAAGCTATCTAACTAAGAGTTGTTGTTTTTTTATGCTCACTTTCACATATCTCACAGTTTTCTCGTCAATCTCGTTAACAAAATGGTGCAAGGAACGAGATTTTTCCACTCCCGTTAAAAACAGTGAACGAATACATGTTTGGTGCACAAATTTAACTTCTTGTACTTTTGACTTGGATGTCGTGTGATGTCATCAACGTAATGACAGCTTAAGAAAGGGTCTCGTGACTAAAAAAAAAAAATAGAAAGAAAGAAAGTGCCCCAAACATTGAAACAAATGAAGAGAATTGGCTTATATTGAACGTAGAGGACGGGGAAAGTGATGACAGGAAATTTAAGATCAGAAAAACAAATCAACCAGGAAGAGGAAAGTCTGCAGAACTCAGAGGAGGTACTGTTTGAAATGCTAAAGCTACTTCGAGAGAATCTCGCAATACCCTTTTTCGCAATGCACTTGACCGGCATGTGGGGTTAACTCATGGCCCACTGGGGCTTGACCACTTGTTATTAAACTGATTGGTTTTATTGGATTGATTGGTTTTATTTGATTGATTGATTGATTGATTGATTGATTGGATTTTTCCTCATTTTTTTTAGTCACCTGGCAATTCCCACCCACCAGCCAGCTATCAGCTCTGATACGACAGCTACCAACCACGGAGGGTGAAGGCTAACTCACGCTTCCTCCGAAACACGTGAAGCCCAACAACCACATCGTTTTCAAGCTATTCCTCATGCTGTGACACAGGGCAGCATAACACACTCGGAGGAAAGCGCCATCTGCCCTCTTCCGCATACATGAGCTCACAGATGCATACGACTTGTTGACTGACAGGTGACAGAGAGTATACCATGCATCTCAATGAACTTCCATTAGTGGTCAGTCTTGTAGCTACATCTAATCTGTTTGACTACATTTGTAAACCTGTGTTTGATTGACAACAATCTTAATTTAATTTATGTGCTGTATCATCCCTAACTTCTCTCAATTTTAAGATATCCTTTTAAATTTCACCACTTTCCCCTCTCTCACTATCTCGTCCTGTTCATTTTCACGCTTTGCCAGCCGTAGTGCAGCCCTCGGCTTTGATTCAGTTCGCTTCGAAATCCGTCATGGCCAGAAAATTCAGGATGAACAAAACATGTCCACGTTCCTCCATCACCAAGGCCTTACGTAAGACAGAACGGACTAAAATAAACCCTCATTTCATCAGATCACCGGCCGTGACTTTGCAATTTCAAAGTGGTTCAACTTGCAAATGCAGACTGCATCATCATTTAATATGGAGGTCACACTACTGTGCATGTAGTGGGCTGAGAAAATGACAGGAAGATAAACAACCACTTATTTTTCTTATTAGAACTATTCCAACGTGCACTTACAACGTGCTTATACTTTGTCCAATGTGGAATTACACCATTTAGACAGTAGGTGGCGCATCTACGCCTCGTGGATCAATTAGAAAGCTCTGCGCATGCGTAGTTCATTAATAAAACGTTTGCTTGAACAAGAAGTAAACCAGGTCTTCTCTGATTCACAGGTATTGTAAAATAATATATAAACTTTTTGGGTTGTTTTAACATTGATAGAAATGGACAAGGAAGTGTTCTGTAATACTGTTGTTTAAAAAAAAATTTTTTTTTTTTTTTTTTCCCCTGTAGTTTTTACTCAAATGCCATCTTAGCTCTGGTTGCTAATCAGCTTTCCTGTCAGCGTCCACGGTCTGGAGCAGCAGCAGCAACTTTTAGAAACTTCTAGTAACTTCTTTCATGTGGAGAAAAAAAAAAGTGAGTTTGTAAACGTTTACGTGACACGAAAATACTGTATAGTATGCCCTGTAATGTGTAAAATACTCTGTTTACGTCGCTGTAAACACATTAAAACGCAGACTGTGAGTTCTGTTGTAAAATTATATACGCGCCATTTTATAATTGTACGTAACGTCCGCCATCTTACGTACGTTGGTGAAGGTTTGCGTGAGTGAGTGAGTGAGCCTTGAACATCTATAAATGAGTGTGTGTGTATGTGAAGAGGCACGTGTTAAGAGAAAGTATGTCAGAATAATGCCTTAGTTATCATTTACTTTCTGTGTCCATTTATAAATCCTTTGGTGTCATGTTAAGGAGATGCAAATTGTTTAAAAAGTTATCATTGACCAAAAAAAAAAAAAAAAATTAAGGAATAGTAACTAAACAAGTAAGAGGAATATTGTGCAGTTCAGTAATAAACGTGTGCCTGCTTGAACAAGAACTAAATCTGGTCAGAAATTGGTGCTGGTCTGAGAGCAGTAACTATTGGGGACAATGCCTTGATGAACTTGACCTTCACTCATCTTGACCACCTTTATTCAGACTTCAGACTCCTCTCCAACCATCCTGCTCAGTCACCCCTGACTTCCACCCACAGAGACATTCACCAGCAAACAATGAGGACAAGTAAAGACATTCACCCTTCTCTGAGAGGTATGGACAAGGACACACACGCACACACGTGTAATCCATAACCCTCACCATCTCAACACCAGGTGGCGTCCCACTAGGGAGAGTCAGGCCATCCTCCACTGTTTCTCTTTAGGTAGTGAGGTTTACTGCCCTGTTTTCCTGCACAGAGTCTAATCTTCACGGTGGGCCAAATCTCAGATGTAGCTTCTGACACATCAGATGGATGAAGGATTACAAGAAGAGTTTAGGTCTGAGGTCATCTGAACCACGACCAAACCAAACAAATGGAGGATATGCTTGATGGCCTGAGTGATAAATGCTGAAGTTGAAGGTGTCCAGATAGACCCTAAAGACATAGAAGTGGCGCTGAGGCAAAATAAGTCAAGAACTGTAGAAGTCTGAGCGTTACTGGGGTTCTTGGGTTACTATTGATTATATATACAGGAATTTTACCAGATGTTGTCTTGCCGTATAGGCATGTTTACGAGCCTATCGTGGCCTGCTCAGACTTGGACACATCTAATGAAGGCCTGGGGACAGTTCTTTATAAGCAGCAGGGTTCAAAATGTTGTATAATTGTTTATTGATTTAGGGCACACACACACACACACACACACACCTGCTGAGAAAAAATACCATCTCCACTTCGGCATGATTGAATTCCTGGCAATAAACTGGACGATTTGTGATGAATTTACAAATGTAAATGTACCGTATCTCCCACATGCGGTTGCTTCATATTAGTCACTCAGTGTTGTGGAACATCGGCGAAATACAGTGTGTCCCTGTAAACACTTCATATAGTTTATAAGAATGAGCACATTGATATAAACCTGCGTAACCTTGTAACTGCTATATAAGAATCCAGTTAAAGTGAATTGCTAATAGTTTGTCTTTCTTTGTAGGACACCAATCCACAGATCTTTAAATCTCAGATAAAAACTTACAATTCCAAATTGTCGATGTATTAGTACCTACTGAGAGGGATTATGTATGATCCCACTTAAGGGAGTCCCAGCTACAATACCAGCTGAAGTTCCTTTCAGTAAAATTGAATCATGGATTTTTTTTTTTTTTTTTAATATCGTCCCAAAACTGTGAGCCATGATACAAAGTAAAGCAGAAAAAGCAAAATGTGCTTACTGTGATATCATTTCCTAAACGGTCCTTTGCTGAAGCATTTTGAAGATGCCATCGAGAGTGAAACTGGTGATGATTGTATCTAGTGATATCCATAATTGGATGACTCAGATACATTAGTGACACGAGATGAAATGAATCAAGAGAGGCAGAGTGAAAGCGAGTGAGCTGAAGGCCTTAAATGATGCTGAAATCCAATCAGCACGGAGCGAGGGTGTTTTTCTAACCACCTAAAAAAAAAAAAAAAAAATCCATAACCCATCAGAGGACCAAATGGAGCAACGCCGAACCCACACACGACGAATGACTCCATGGCAACGGGCAATAAAATCCATCATCCATAAACCTCATCACTGAGCAGTCTTATCAACAATTATTTTATTTTATTTTTTAACCCTCACCTTCTGATTAGAGCATCCCCAGGTCGCGTGATGGATGCAGTTCAGTGAGAACACGATGAGTCAAGCCTGGTATGAGAGCGTGGCATCAGGCCCATCTTCAACTGTGCCTACATTTCCAGCTGGCATTGTGGTACTGACTCGCGGTGCAACCATAATTGGAACAGGTTCTTTCCGGGGAGAAGAAAAGGGATTCTTGCTAGGTTCATGTAGGGCTAAAAGGTTTCCATGAATTAATCAAGTAATTTGGTATAACACCATAATTCTCTGCTTCAAAAAATGTTATACAGTCTGTGTACTGCATGCTGCATCTAGCATACCACAAACTCCTATACCACATACTCAGACGACTTTGAGCGCTATGCTGATGTGAGATTTTTCATTCCATAATAATTCTGTAGTTTTTTTTTATATATATATGTGGTGTAAGATAAAGTTGAAATTGAATCAAACATTTCATTGTCAAAATTTTAACCTCGCAAAGTAATAAAAAAATAACAGCTTTTTGCTGTTGCCCTGCGATGGACAGGCATTCAGTCCGGGGTGAATTCTCCCACCTTACACCCGGTGTTGTGGGATGTGCTGTTAAATAGTGGTAACATTAAATCTCCTTTTTCTTGGGCTGCATCACACCACCCTGTCATTGATTTATTTTCCTAGAACAGCATATTCCTTACATGTCATCGTCATCATTATCTTCATTACCAATATAAGCTAAACTCATGGAAAGATCATTGCTTTTTGGCTCCAATTATTAAACCTGTCGAGTCGATCATGATCTCAAATATAAATATGATTTAAAGAATTAAAGACGTTAGGAGGAAAAAACCCTCTGAATTGTGCCACTTGAAGCCAACCAGGAATCTCCTGCACACATAATCTCCAAGATCTTCAGCGGGAGAATTCAGATTTATTTTTTGCAGGCTCAACGGAGTACTTTGTGTGTTTTATTAAATCCTTGGCTGACATTAGAGGTGGCGGCATTTACATTACCCCACCAAGTGCCAGGGCCACAGGAGGTCGTCGCCATGGCAGCGTCCCCTTATGCTGCTTTCACGGCTGCATTAATTATTCACAACCCCATGCCTGGGCTACGCGGGAACATCCTCGATTACTGCACCACACACACACACACACACACACACACACACACACACACACACACACACACACACACACACACACACACACACACACACACAGAGGTACAAAGTCAGCCATATTCACCAGCATAATACAACAAACATAACCTAATAACCCTGATGTTAGCATGTATGCAAAATGTAGGGCCTAAAATGAAGGGCGCAGTCACAGGACACAAAAACTGGATACCCAATATAAGTCAGTATAAGATGGTGTGTGTGTGTAAGAGAGAATATTTCGATCTTCAAGCAACATTTCGGAAGAAAAAAATTCAATGTTTATATTTAACCCAACGTAGCTGATCAGCTAAGACATGTTCAGTATCCAAAGTTTGCTTTTAGTGTTCTCCTGGAAATACGATGCTAAAATGCATCTAAAATGGATTATAGCCTCCAGTTTAGCATTGCATCTAAAACTCAAGGTTTCTAACAAGGTACGGCACTGTTATCTATAAAAATGGACAAAATTAAGTCAAAAAGGACTATGAATCCTCAGTATTTCTATAGGAAGTGGAAATCCAGTCATCAGTATTCAGAACTATGGTATGTATCGCTATTTCGAAGCCAGCAAGAGTTACGCACATGGGGCTGACTTTGAGAAAAACAGAGACGTGTCTCTGTTACACGTGATTCTGACTTTGAACTTGAGTGCATTTATCTTGCAAGATACCAAGTATTAAGTTCAGCGCTACTGTCTGACAGTTTGATGTAACCACAACCACTATTTAACACACAGGCCAAATTCCCTTAGTCATTCAAAACAATGGGTAAGACCAAGGAATGTAGCTGTGATGTTCAGCAAAAGGTTGTTGAGCTTCACAAAATGGGAAGTGGCTATAAGAAAATAGCACAAGCATTGAAAATGCCCATTTCCACCATCAGGGCAATAATTAAGAAGTTCCAGTCAACTGGAAATGTTATGAATCGACCTGGAATTGGACGTCTGTCTATATTGTCTCAACACACTGTGAAGAGGATGGTTCGAGTGGCCAAAAAATCTCCAAAGATCACAACTGGAGAAATGCAGAAGTTAGTTGCGTCTTGGGGTCAGAAAGTCTCCATAACTACAATCTGAAGTCACCTACATCACTGCAAGTTGTTTGGAAGGGTTTCAAGAAAAAAACCTCTACTCTCATCCAGAAACAAACTCCAGTGTCTTCAGTTTGCCAGACACTACTGGAACTTCAAATGGGATCGGGTTCTATGGTCAGATGAAACCAAAATAGAGCTTTTTGGCAATAAACACCAGAGGTGGTTTTGGCACACAGAGAGGCAGCCATATGGAAAAGTATCTCATGCCCACGGTTAAATATGGTGGTGGCTCTTTAATGTTTTGGGGCTGTTTTTCTGCCAGAGGACCTGGACATTTTGTTAGGATACATGGCATCATGGACTCTATCAAATATCAACAGATATTAAATGAAAACCTGACTGCCTCTGCCAGAAAGCTTGAGATGGGCCGTGGTTGGATCTTCCAGCAGGACAATGATCCAAAACATACATCAAAATCAACACAAAAATGGTTTATAATGTTATAGTATAGGGGACAGCCCTGGAAAAGGTTTGGTGCATTTTTACAATGGCAACTTATTAATTTAGTATTAAATATATTATTATTATTATTATTATTATTATTATTATTATTATTATTATTATTTATAGATTTAGTATAATTCTATGCAGTTCCAGATGTAGCCATGGAAAAAAGTTTGCCTGTCTATTTACAATAGCATACTACATGACTACACTATTTAGTAGAGTAGTATGTGGTTTAGGACACGTCAGGTACAGCATTGCTAATCAAGTTAAAGCCGTTCACCTGACAGCAAAGTTAATTTGGCCATAATCCCTAAAAGACACGGTGTGCCTTTTGCTTTAATATAGGTTCCTGTAGAGCTTTGTGTTAAGCCTTAATTACAGTCAAGAAAAGCATGCTGGGAAATGAAACGCTAGTTCTGTTTTATCAGAACAGTGACTGTGCTTTGTAGAGGAATATAAAAAAAAACCTTTTTTTTTTATAGCTTTACAAATATATTTTGGTGAAGTTTCAACAAAAGACCAGGTTTATCTGTAACCCACAGGAGGCCGGTTGTGTCAAAAGCTACGTTTATATAAGATTAAAGCCTGATTGACACTTCAGTACTTTTTATTAACGTGCATATGAACACTTTGGCACTTGCCACGTGTTTTCTTGCAGCTATCACAAGTGGCCTATTTCCACAACAACACAAAGGCAAAACACACTTCATCTGCACTTATGCCAGGTGCTAGGTAGTGGTATTACCCACAATGCACCATGTTGGTGAAACGTATGATTGATGCCAATCTTGAGGTCCACTGCTTTGGTTATTGCAACTGAAATCCTGAAAGAAAAGCTTAAGAAAGCTCTTAGAAGCAGGTGATATTTTGCCAGTATGCATCATGGTGATTGTTAATGGAGCAACTAATAGTTTTTTTTTTATGATTCAAGCCACTTTACAAGCTCTCATAAGATATTAAACACATACAATACCATTCATATTAAAGACTACTTCAATCTAGTAGTTGTTAACTGTTGTAAAATTGGGAAACGGGCAAGAAAAACTACAAAAATATAAGGAATACATACGGAATAAAATACTTTGGGGCATGCAGATATAGGAAGTAATCAACAACAAGGTGGTGTGATGAGGGTCTACATGAAACAGAGTTACTCTTACCGCCCCGATAACAGCATGCCCCAAAGTGTTTTATTCCCCCTTTAAGTCAGCAACTTGCCAACGGTTACAATTCTGTATTTATTAATAAATTAATTAATTAATAAATGTAATATTTAATGAAGGGCAAGGGTCTTAGAAATTCTCACTAGCGCGCATGTCAGTGTCAAAGGCATAGTACATGAGCACCCATTCTAGGGCTCTACAGGTAAAACACGTGCAGGAAATAGGATTCGGTCCACACGTGGGAGAATGTAGCTGTCAAAGCAAGACACCATCACCAGGCGAAATGTACGCAACGAGGCCTGATGGAGCCGCAGCGGACCGCCTGTCAGCATCCATTCGGGAATTAATAAATCAAATTAATAACTCGCTCTGCAGTCTACTCACGCCCGGCAGGTAATACAGAAGGATAATTTGGTCAGAATTGAAGACCTGTTGCGTAGTGCGACTGAGAAAGGGAGAGAGATGGTAAGCGACGAGAAGAGAGAAGACAATTCCTCTGAGAGACACCACTCTGCCCCCCAGTGGTGATCCCACACTACAGTGGATTTTTACTTTCAGAAGTCACAAGTTTATATTAATGCGCTTGTTCTAATATGTTAACGTTCCTATTGTAACACCTTACACATAGACTTGTGTAGACGCCTCACATAATTCAAATAATAAAATGATAGAAAATGTGTTACTTGCCAAAGAAAAACCTATAATTGTTGATATTGTGAAGTCTTTCATGAGATGTTTATATACATGTATATGTAACATAAGTGATAACAGGAACTTACTTGTTTCATGAATGTTCCACAACATTAAATGTAACAATAAACACACACAAAAAGTAGGACTTGCTCATTCATAAATAAATAAAAATAATTGTTAGTGTTGTATGTGGTATGAGAGGAATAAAACACTTCGTGGAATGTTGTTACTGGAAATTAATCAACTATGGGGTGATACTTTCCTATAACAGCACACCCCCAATTGTTTTATTACTGCTTACTTATCTATAGACTGAATGATTCCAGTAAATCTAGGAAAGTACAACAGGCATAATAATATTATGTAATATTATTAATAATATTAATAATAACACTCCCCTCTCCCTTACGCAAATACACATACTAATATACTGCATTTGGATAAGAACATAAGCGCTTCAGTGTAACTCTGGTCCTGTATGATGAGCAGGCCGAGCTCTATATAGCCTGTTAGAACGATATGTATGACCACAGGTGAGCTCTCATGCTATACATCAGTCAGACTTCGTCTTTATATTCTGTTGGGCTTAAAATGACCCATATTGAAATTATACTAAAAATGTTCTCCCCAACATTGAACTTGAAACTGTCTTTGGCTCAGTTTTTGTCCAAATATTTTTTTAAAATCTGATATAAACATGATGTTCAGTTCATTTTGGCCCGTCACAAATATAACCCAATAGTGTTAAAAACGACTGGTATTTGTAAATCTGAACCAAAAAAGGTTGTTCACTTCAGTTCATGTCAGTCCCGTTGAAAGAGTGACCTCTCAAATTTAACAAAATTATAATGATTCATCCCTCAGCTTTAAATTGGAGCATTATAAATATTTAAATATCCTCATACACTGGATCAAAAGATGCACATGGTATCATTTTTAAAGGACACAGCGTGTATGTGTTCATCTACTACTGGATCTATTTTTTTTTCTTCTGTCCATGTTTCAAATTCTTTGTATTTAATTAAAGAAGGGGGAAAAAAAAAAAACACAAAATGTCAGTTGCATTGTGTAAATACAACACTTTCACAAAAATGACACTCAGGAGTAAGTATAAATGTTTTATCAAAATTGCAGCACAAAAGCAATACTATAGAAAACAGAAACATTTGAACACGTATAAAATAATACTTGAAAAAGGCAAAAGGCACTCGTATACTGTTAACAAGCCCCTCAAACATGTCGCACGCTTTTTTTAGACCACTACAAAACCCAACACCTTATTACAACAACTTCTATCATACATCTATTCTTAACAACACAGTGGTTAACAAACAGGCAATTTCACTTAAAGCAATACAAACAATTTGGCATTTAATTTACTATAAAAGGAACATTGAAGACATCAGACGGGTTATGTGTTTGTTCTTAGGCACTGTAACAGTATGTTTATTTCAGGTCCGGCACGAGCACAGTGTGAAAATCTAGGTTGTGTAAAGTGTTAGATGTCACGCTCCAGCACAGTGAAATATACCGTATTCTAAATCCTCTTAAGTAGGTATGCTCCGATAATCAGTTATACATCATATTGTGTTATACATCGCTGCTGAATACTCGCATCCGATTGGTCAGAAGGTGTTGATTACAATACTGTTATGTAACAAAGAAAATGTACATTTGTTGCTAGGGTGAAGTTTCCTGTAAGGAGATGTTTATTAAACAGTTAAGGAGTCTCCAGTGCCAGCACGGAGGTAAAGCTGTAACTAAGTTTTCCCACAGGTTTAACACTAGGCAGTTTTTCTTGTTTTTGTTTTTTTTGTCTCTCAACTTCAAGAGAGAGAAAAAAAAGAGAGGCTGGTGAGGAAACTGTTTGTAGCTGGTATAACGTAAGCGAGAACATGAACTAACTTGTTTCATAGCCGATCCACAACATTCAATTAAATGACAAATCGCTGTGGTCAAATCACTGACACTTTAAAATCTCGTCATCTTGGAGACTGCCTGGGTAGGTGGCTTTTTTTTTTTTTTTTTTAATAATTTTCTTGAAATAAAAGCACATAGATGGCAGTCTTCTAAAATTCCTTAAGTTGGCACAAATGTAAAGTCAGCATTTCCCATTAATACTTTTTACGTTAAATACATATTTTGAAAGGAAAACCTTCGGCAGCGATCAGGATATGAATTTTAACATCGGCGCGTGCCTACTACAAGACGGTTACGTTAGGTCTGGAAGTTTTTTGAGCAGCAATTCTTTTAACAGCACTGTGTACTGTCTGACGAGAAATGACAATAATAAATAAATGTAGAAAACAAGAAAGACGAGTGACTCTAACAAAACCTGAACACTGAAGAAATGTCAAGTATAGATACAGTAATGACTTTTAGGGAGATGGGTTTGTGTGCAGAGTAGAGAGTTTAAGGCTAAACCCAAAACACTAGTGTTTGACTGAGGAGTTACTTATCCTTTTAAACAAATACTGCTTCATGAAGAAGTCACTCCTCACAAGCATATTTAATAACATTAGCATTTAGTAAGACCGCTCTATATAAGTCAAAACTTGGCTAAACTGGTCACCAGCACCGTTGCAAGAGATCTACGTTCATACACGTTTCAGTTTCCGAATCCAACACAACCTGCTCCTGATAACCTGGGCCCTGTTCACAAAATCCAACAGCTTACAGCTCAGTTTAAGACATTTGAGTTCATAATCCAACACTATGGATGGGGATCTTAAATTAAAAGGTTATCATGGGGATGTGAGACATGATGCCATCACCTCCACTGGCATTACTGTAAGCTGAACTTTTTAAATGACCTCTCCAGGGGTCTGTATCACTCTCATCAGCCCATCACTGAGTCACTGATCACCGGTTCAGGTCTCAAATCATCATTAGCACTCAACATGGGAGTCTCAGTTATATAATTCATCACACACTCTGAATGATAATTCAGGGTGTTTTTGAAGAACGAAATAAGTCTGTTTGGAATTATTACGATTATTAAATCTGGCGTAGATCAGCTTGGATTCGCATGAAGGGCAGATCTACTACCATGTTGGATTGGGGAATTGCGTAAGAAGGAAGATCTGCAGGAACAGCATTGGTGATTGCTGTGCTAAATAAATACAATCTCTAGCTGCATGTTGCAGATAACGCTGCCAAGTTTATTCTTTAATAATACATTCCTCTATCACTTTAATCTCACATTTGGAAACCATGTTGCGGCCATTTCTCAGAGTGAAAATCGAAGCACACTCGCACTGCACAGTGGGAATACACGGCCCAGCCACGGACACGACACTCTTTATACACTGGAAAATAATAACCATCAGAACGTCTGGTTAGAACGTCTTCCATGTGTTCTAGTGTTGAAGACATTTTCATGAAACAGCTTCAATGCTAGATTCAACTGAAACCTACCTTAAAACACTGTAACTGACTCCACACTCTCTCTTAATGAGTTCTAACTGGTTACGTGTTTGTTTTCTACTCGTTTTGGTTGGTTTTTATTTGTTTGGATGCTTAAGTGCGCGTTTCCTGCTTGTCTACTGTGCAAGTGTTTGCTTTACACTTGTTTAGGCTCATGAAGTGTTCATATTTCTACTTCTTTTGGCGATTTAATTGTTTTTCCACCTGTTTTGGCTGTTAATGTTTCAGCATTTTCGCTCCTTCCTTAAGCAATCAAATGTGATTTTTCATATTTTTGCTGTACAGTTTGTTTTGGATCTTTCCTGCTGGCAGTTTGGTTGAATTTCCTAAAAGTGCAACCCGCGGTGCCATGGACTAGGGACAAAATACAAACACAGGACAACAGCAAGACAAAACACACGCTCTCATTCACACCTACAAACACACAGTGTACTTTATAAAATACCCCCCAAAGGTGTTTTGTTCGCCATAAATAAATAAAGTTCATAAATTCACATTCAATCTTTTGCCTGTTCTGTTCACATTGTACGGTCTTAACTCAGAGCTTTCCTCAGCAGTTCTAGATCTTTCCGTTGCGGTGGCTCCGTGGCTGGAGCGCACGAATATTCATCTAGGGAGAGAGGGATATATTTTTCCACGACCTCTTGACCCTGATTCACCAGGAGGGAGACCCAGGGTGGAGGCGACGATGTTCCCTGGAAGCCGAAAAACGACAGACTCCCTGAAGAAAAAAGAAAACACCGAGATCTGTCAGCAGTCCGAAGAACCGTGCTCCAAATGGCACTCAAATCAGTTTTTTTTCTCCCTTACACTAGAGAATTAGCAGACCTCTGTTGCACGCCAACACATTCCCTCATGAGAACCTGCGTCCTCAGGGGAAGACTTGGAATATAAAACTATACTGAAAATAAACCTGTCATCCTCGTATGAAGACATCTGGGTTTTTTTTTTTTTTCCTGAAGAGTCAAAAAATACTTTTCTGTGTGCACTTTCATTCTGTGTTCTCAATTTTATGCATTTACTTTATTCTCCTCCACATTTTATATACAGTAAGAGAGTTACTGATGATCATTCACAACAAACCTTTCCCCTGCAGGTCTGCAACTTTGGCCGCTCCCAGGGGGACGAGATACTGCGCAACACCAGCAAACCCATCAGGTTGTCCTCTTGAGGCCAGCAAGACAATCGACCTGGGTGAGATTTGTTTAAAAAACCATTTCAGTCACAAAGTAAATAACATTTGCTAGTACTGTTGATTTGTTACAGCCTATTTTTATAGTCAGACTGAAGCTGTTGAATATAATTTTCATTTTATTTAAATTTGCTAAAACTGTGGCTCAGGAGGCATCCACAGATTCATGAAAAATGGGCAGAAGTAGTAAATAAATAAATAAATAAATAAATAAATAACTGGGTTGCAGGAAGCTGATTTGGGTCAGAGGAAGATGGTACATGTTATTCTCAGCTGAATTCGTTAAGATCTTCCTCAGTGGCTCCAACAGAAGTTCTGCCAACATGAGTAGTCCAAGCCGTTTTAAACGTCTAAAAACTAAAACTTCATCCAGCCGCAACACATCACTCACTTCCTGATAGCTTTCCCTCACAGGAGTCCTAGTTTTAGACTAAAAAATGGCATTCAAATGGAGAATCAATACTGAGTGTAGCACAAAGTAGCTGTTAGGGTTAACCGTGGCATGGTTGTTGGTATCAGATGGGCTGGTTTACTCAAACTCTAGAGAATGTTGTGTGTGAAAATCCGAAATACTCAACCCAGCTCATCCAGCACCAACAACCATGCCACGGTTAAAGACACAGAAATCACACTTTTCCCTCATTCAGATGTTTGATGTGAACATTCACTGAAGGTCTTGACCTGTATCTACATGATTTTAAGCATTGCGCTGCTGCTACGTGTTTGGCCGATAACTGCATAGATGGGCAGGTGTACAGGACTTCCTAATAAAGTGGATGGGACAATATCCTGATCTCAGGATTGAATCAAGAGCCCAAAGGGTGCATTTTAGAGCTCTGCTAACTCTTGGGATTTTGTCAACCAGTTTTATGATGCTTTTCCAACAGGCTTGAAGGAGTTCCCACCGTACGCTGAGCAGGCCTGCTTTTTTCTTCACTCTCTGGTCCAGTTTAAGGTTTGACTGATAGTGTACACACAGTATTTACATCAAGTGTCCCAATCAGTGTAGTCTGATTTAGTTTTTATCCTGTTAGTGTAGTACAGTGCTGTATTGTTTCTCCTTCTCAAGAAGTCATATGTACCTTTTTGGAAATAGTGGAAAGATGCAATTGTGCAGAACTAGAACTCAAAACAAGTGAGTGTACTGATCAATTTTAGAAGATCACCATGCTAGAATAAAGACCCGCTCACACTAAGGACGATAACTATAACGATAATGATAAAAATATAGTTCTAAAAATCGTTCTAATTATAAAGCAGAATCCACACCACAACTATAATGATAACGGCACAGAGAAACGATATCACTGGAATCACTTTCAGAACGATTTTTTCCCAGCTGATGAACGATAAAAACATTGGCAGCCAATCAGAATCCATCCTGCTTTGAAGAGCTCAAGCATTTAAAGTGGCAGACGACATAACTGCAGCACACGCTTAGAATGAACAGAACGATATCGTGCGTAGGTGTGGACACTAATATAGTATCGTTCTAGTTATCGTTCTTGGTGTGAACGGGCCTTAAATCTTACCGTGCTGAAATTCCAGCTTTGAAGTACTGCTCCATTTTGGAGTCCTGCTTTAGAAAGAACACATTCTTGATGACTTTGCCAGTGCAGGCGTCCACGGTGACGGCGAGGAAGCCGGTTTTACTGAGGTTAAATTGTTTGGTGTTTACCTAAACAAAATAAATCAATAAATCTATATTAGCTCTTCAGCTATATAATTTAGTTTTGTTGTATACGTTGCAGGTTAAACTCACAGTGATGAAGGCTTGCGTGTCGTTTTTCTGCTCATCAGCGACACTGAGGGATTTGATCTGTGTTTGGAGGTAGCTGTTCCACGGGTCACTGGAGAAGACCAGCTGCACAAAGACAAACACACCAGTCGTTACAGGTTATAAATGCATTTAGAAACAGGAGACAGTCTGTTCAGGTCAATTGCATGGGTTTGTTTCTGCTTCATTTGTGTTTGTTGTTTTTTTTTTTGTGTTTGTTTTAAATATATGCATTTAAATACATAAAGAATAACACTCTAGAAGCAATTATAGGAAAATAAATCAACAACAGGGTGGTGTGATGCAGCCCGACATAAAGCGAAATTATTGCTACCACATGGAAGTTGATTATTTTCATATAACTGCATGCCCCAAGGTGTTTTATTCCTCTTATATTGCAATGATTTGCTGATGGTAACCCTTCTTATTTATTATATAAAAGGTACTTTTTTATCTATTTGTAGTTACATGTAATCTTAACAAGTTAGTTCTTATCAATTATTTTATAGAAGATATAAACAGCAGCTTGTTTGAGAAATAGAGTTTTTTTTAAAAAAAAAAAAAAAAGTAAAATCTTGGTAGTGGAGTAATGCAGCGAGTGAAGTGTACTGCGATTCACCACCTTTGAGGCCCCACATTTGTTGCAGGGCTGTGTGATAGGCGCAGGCATGGGCACTGACGCGCTGGGATCCTTGGTGTACTTGGGGTAGGCAGCAGCAGTGCAGTTACAGGTTTGTTTTGTGCTTGTGGTGGCAGTGATCTTCACCCGCTCACAGCCTCGGGTAGAGCAGTAACTGTGGCCATTACGGGGATGCCGTGCTCGAGTGTACAACCACAGCAAACTAAAGAGAAGAGTACAGTGTGTATATATAGTATGTATAGTGCTAGATAGATAGTGTGATAGAAAAACATGAAACAGTTACACCAGTAACCTTACTGTATACCTTACAGTGGCCTACGTTTTTGAAAAGGATTCACAACCCATTTTGAAAAATGAGAAGATAAGCAGATACTGTGATGTTTGAAAAAATCATACCAGTCATTTTAATACTATATTATATTGAACATCCAGCACAGTCTGAATTAGAACAAGAAAAAAAAATTATAACGTGACAAAACACTGTTTAAACAGCAGCTACGCTTGCTGATCAGACTGATCTGATAACGGTGTGGCCTAATAATCCCCAAGCAGAATTACACACAATGTACAAGCAATTGTGCAAACCCAATAAATTATGAAATCACATTAGGATACGCTTGCTAGGTTAGCTTTAGCTAAATAGGTGGTTGTGTTTTTTTTTTTTTTTTTTTTTTTTTAACTTGAGACCATTTAAGCGGGAATGGTGCTGTTATAATAAAATCTTTTTGGACGGGTTGAGCAACAGCAGCGTTGTGATTGGTGAAAAGTGGATCTTAGGCAAGCTTTATTCAGGATTGGCCCCACCCACTTTTCATTAACAGGAGATTGTGTAGACGTTGGGAAGTCCGCAATTATTCAGACTTTGTAGTGCATGTAGAGGCCCACAAGAACAACATTAAACTAATTGGAAACCCATCACACATTTAAGTTCCCTCAGGATTGCGCTTGAAGTAAGGGATTAATGTGATCAGTACTAAAATGTATGTCTGCTTTGTTCTTTGTGTCTGACACTGCGAAAGCAACAACACCATCATTGATCTTGATGGTGATTCAGCAAAAAAACTCTTGTTAGACCTCACTCACCGATTCCTCCAGAGCTCAGTGAATATCACCTCATTAAATCAGATAATCCTATTTAATTAGACAGATAGGATGGATTCTCCTAATTGGATTACTTATATAATTGAATTTTGAGACACTTTCACTGTTTCCTCAGAAACAGCTAGCTCAGAGTTTAATCACAGAGAGTGTGGAAAATTAGATGTCTAAAAGAATTCAATGGTACAAAAAATGGCGTGTTGGGAACTGGATTCCCTTCCTTCGGCTTCTGTAACAATCTGGACTTTCAAGCACATTGATTCTTCATAGCAGCGCCTGTGACGCTTAACGTGTGTGGAGCCGCTACATTATGGCCTATATTTCAAATACAGGCCTGTTTGAGACTCTTACCCAGTCTCCTGGTCGAAAAAGTACTTCCTGTCCTGTTGGCGCTTTTCCAGTTCAGCCAGAGAGGAGACGGAGCCGTAGTCCTCCATGCCATCGAACACGTTGTTCTGGCGATCGTAAATGTCTGACATCACCTGGAAAACCGTGTTTGGAGGGTAGCAGAGGCCGAAGAGCGCCCAATCGCCTCTACAACACCAACACAACAGATTTATGGTTAATGTTTAGGGCAATTTTAAATAAATAATTGCTTCTTAATTTGATTTTCAAGGCTGAATTTAGAGCATCAACAATATCGCACTTATTATATATGCATGAAAACACTAGACGTGATTAGTCTGGCCATACCACAAATGCAACCTGGGCCCTGTTCTTTTTTTTTTCTTAATATCCTCATTAATTAGATATAAAATACAATGTTGTATTGGTACCTACATAACATTTAACTAGATTTATTTAAAAAAGAAAATCAACAGTTGCTTTGGGCAAATTAAAGCTGTGATTTATTTGTCAGTTAGCTGTAAATGTTATTTTTTCTTCTCAATCAAATCTAAAATGTTCATTTTTGGATCTGCATAACTAGTGAATAATGATTATGAGACGAGTGGGAGAGCAATGTTCCCCAGCTTCATATCAAGTCATTTATTGCTTGTATTACGCCAGACGCACTATGCACATGTTCGAACTTTTCCTGCTCTCAACACACCTGACCCAAATCATGAAGGTCCTGAACATTAAAACTGTGCAGGGCAATGGCCCCAGGACTGGATTAGAGAAAGCCAGTGTTAGACCGTATTGTGCTTTGAGATCGATTAAATAAATAGTATTGTTCATCTGCAAAATGGTGCCTCCTAGATTGCATGACATCCATCAAACTGTTTCAAGTGAACATCTAATCACTGACTCGATCTGCAAATCATTGGCAGCCATGGAGAAAGTAAGTGTCAATCGGAGGGACAAAAGGGTGGGGATTCTGAGAATCCATGTCAGTGAGTCACAGAAAAGTCACAGAAAGTCAAAGATTTAAAGAGTTGAGGCAAGGAGTCAGAGAGTCAGCTCTGTGAGTCAGGGAGTCAGTCACAGAGTCAGTTATGAGTTTAAGAAGGCAAGGGGTCAGAGAGTCAGAGTCTGAGAATCAAGGGTTTGGAGAGTCAAGGGGAGTCAAACAAACAGGAATTCATGGAGTCCATGAGTAAATCAGTGATTTTATGAAAAAACAGTGTATATACTGGTTTTTCGGTGTGTTTCAGTGCTTACAGGTCAAAGTTTGCGAGTAAGAGGACGATTTCTTTCGGTGCCTGGCCATTCCAGTGCAGCGTGTAGCTCTTGCTCAGCATCAGAACGGGCTGGTACTGCTGTGAGAGTGCTGTCTGACTGTTAATGCCCCTCAACACCAAGGGCTTATCAGGATACTCATCCCTGATGATTGACAGGCTCAGGTTGGGCACGCCTTGTGTCTTTATGTACACCTAGAAAAAAAAAATGGAGCAAAATGAGGAAGGATATTTTATATTATTTCTGGACATTTTGAGGAACTTGTGATTTGAGTCTTATTTCAGGTTCTTAAGTTGCAGTGGGCATTAAGAAAGATCTGATTTATGTCATCACATCATTTATCCCTAATACAAGCGCTAAACATTTAGTTGTATTAATGAACAGTATAGTTTTTACCAGCTTGGAGGTTTTTTTTTTTTTTTTTTGCATTATTAGATTCAGTGAACAATACTGTATTTGGAAACACGTAACAGTACATCATGTCTGTGCCAAGAGATCTTGTTTTTCCACTCACCTGAGCGTAGCGGCCGCTGCACACACACCCATTCCACTGCGGCACCTTCACACAGTCACGGTGTTGGAGCAGGAAGTTGTCTGCTCTCACCACATACACGTCGGGGTAGTTACTCACTGAGCCATCCAGGTCGTGAAAGATTGAGTTTTTGTCTCCGTCCAAGTCATTGTCCTCAAACCACTGACCAGGACGCCCAAAAAACGCCCTAAGGGTCACCTGGATAGACAGGTGGTGTTGAAATGGGTCACTGAAAAGTCCATGAAGGTTTACAGCAAACTGCACTTTTGGTTTCTTTGGGTCCTTTAATTGTGTGTATGTGCATACGTAGTGTAAATTTTGCGTGTCTGACAAACGTGGATTGTCTGGATGGGCACACAACTGAAAACAAACCACTGTATTTTCTGAACACATTAAACAGAGGTTACAGGAAGGTTATGGGAAAGAACACCACTAGAAAATGACAGAGGTGTGCAGTAAGGCAGGTGCTGCCCTTAGACTGTTGACTTCCAAATTTAATTTCATAACTGTGTTTATTAGTCTTTCAGTATTCCCCTGACAGAGAAAACACTGCACTATAGTAGTATTTCTTAGATGATAAAATGCAGACTTGGTGCCATACCAATGGGATTGGTCAATTTTAGTTCTTGATCTAACATGACCCAAGTTTTTAACTCTTGGACTCGGAGTTTGTACCAAAACAAATAGTTGTTTTTTTTTTGTTTTTGTTTTTTTACTTTCCCACAATTACAGTTTACAAACTTAAAAGCGGTGCTCTATTAAAATGTGGATGATGTGCTAATACTGTGAAAAATAGTGTGCACTGTTGAACACTGAAGGGCCGGAGCCTCCAGATGGCGCTGTGGATTCATGTTTTTGCTGAAAGGTTGAGGCATCAAGTGAAAACAATCAAACATTATAGACGCAAATCAGTTGTTGTTGTTCTTGTGGACATTTTGGTGCAATTTAATGACGCACAGTGATTTGTCGCTTCCATTTAATACAAAACGTTAAGTGTTTAGTGATTTTAAGTGATTTTACATGTTATACAAAACCGGTTCTTAGTGTTTAGTACATAGTATATAGTGAACAGTACGGCATTTGAGACACAACTCATAAGTTTTTAGGGTTTTTTACATGTTATCTTTATGACTGTGTGTGTGTGTGTGTGTTTGTGTGTGTATATAAGAGACTTACACTGGGCAGGAAGGACAGTGAGGACAGGTTGTTCCTCGGCGTGAGCTGCCAGGCGTTTTTGAGGCTAAAGCCCACAGCACTGGTGAAACGCTCCGGAGTCGGTGTGTATGACCTGAACGTGCTCCTCATCAGCCTCACAGGTCCGTCGTAGATCTGAAACCCGCGAATGGGGAACGTCCTGTACAAGAAACACACCCACCCATGTGAGGTCATAAAACATATCCTTCTATCTATGAAATTCTGAAATTATTTAGTTTGTAGGTTAAATGAATGAAACAAAGCAAGTTAATGCCACAGCGCTGTTGAGTCTGATTGGTGATAAATTTTCTGTAACAGCAGTGCAATAGTGTCAGCTGCAAGGTTTGTATTAATGCACTCATTCTATTAAGTTATTGTTACTATAGAAACATCATCATTCGAGAATTAACAGTACCCCAGATTCTGATTCTGGTCACATATCCTTCAGAGACTATCAAAATCAAATCGTATCACGTGGAAGACGTTTACACCCCAGTATCAGCTTACACAGGGATTAAATCAATTTAATGTAAGACTAATAATAAATCGATTAAGAAATTATTATTCTTTAACAATAAAAAGCTCAATATTTTATGTGGTGAAGGAGATGTTTGTTTAACATTTATGGAAGGAGTCTCCAGTGTCAGGGCTTTGTAACTGTTAATGGTAAAGCTGTCACTTTATGTTTTTATCCACAGAAAACTCTTCAGGGACAGAAGTGGAAATCTGCCAAGCCTCTAACGCATTACAAACAGGTAGAAAGTCGCACCTAAAATTTGAAAAGCTTAAGTTTTAAATTCAAACTAAGATTTTTCAAGGTTTGGCATCCATTTCTCTTATTTTGTACAAAAATTTGTATCTGAGCATTAATTGTGAACACCAATGTCCTTACTGCATTACTGCAGTGGAAAAGAGGCTCATCTATTTTTCTCTCATATAAACAGATGTTGAGAGCTAAGGGTCTTAGTTTTTAAGTGTTAAATCTCTTTAACGCTTACTTGTTTCGGGGCAGTGTCCTCGGATTGCCATCCACTCCTCCAACACCCCAGTATTTATTCTGTCCTCCGTTGGTGCCACGGTTCCCGCTCTCGCCCACAAACATAGACTCGGACACCTCCTGACTGGAGCCCACGTCTTTAGGGTAACTGCCATCACTGACACACACAGACAGAGAGAGAGTGAGAGGGGGGTGTATTACTGCAGTAATCATTTAATAGAACACAGGATAAACTGATTTATGAGCAGGACGGACACTTATTACACGTGAAGAAGAGAGAATACATAAACTATAAAATATCACTTGTCTCATTAAAGCATAAATCTATGATTGCTCTCTAATGAGGTTAACGTTGGTCTTGTGTGACACAATATGCAGAACAAACTATAAGTATTTATCCATCCACCCACCAGCAGTGACACACACACACACACACAGTACCTTGCAAATGACAGTCCGACACCATTGTCTGCAAATCTGTGGCCAAAACAAAAACAGTGCTCTGTTATGTATTCATGTTTTATTGATTATACACACATCACATTGCTGTTTTTTGATGATGATGATGATGATGATGCTGTCACCAACCCAGAGTTCCTTATGATGATGTCACCACCACGGATCCAGGCACCGAGGTCGTTGTTCTTAAAGGAGATCAGCGTGTCGATGAGAGCGGCCACACGTGGCCTGGTCGGGTCCGAGTTCTCATGGGGACGAAACCTGAGTCACACACACACACACACACACACACACACACACACGAGATACAAATTAGTCAGGCTGTAAGCCAATTTCACCCTTGCGAGTTCACCCATACCTGTGACTAACACAAACACACACACACAGAAAAGCCAGTGTAACAGGAGGCCTTGAGGTTTTTCTCTTTACTTACACACACTTCACAGTGAGTGAGTGCAGAGAAAACTCCGTCTACACTGATGTGTTTTTACAGCGAACACTGTCGAAGTCTCTCGGGTGTGTAAATAAACAAACATGCATATTTAAATAAATAAATCACTGCCCATATTGCCTATAGTTTTAATTCAGAAACTTTCTCTTGATTACTTTGTGTGCTCTTCTGATGCCACCAAAAAAAATAACATCTCAGTTTTTCGGTCACTTCTCACTCAGCTTCTGTGAAATTTACTTTCCTTCCTCTCGGTTTCCTTCCTTTTTCAGCCCATCGCTGGTAACTATAGTCTGCTGAATGTTTTTCCTCACACCGGTTCAGTATTAAAACACCACAGAAATTTTCTGATCCAATCTCAGAATCTGATTACTAACTGAACTGATTAGGATTGTGTCCATTTCACTATGGCACGTAGCTATCTAACACCTTGATCAAAGTGCGACATTGACTGTATGAGGAAATCACACTTTTTGGACATCTTTAGACAGACTTGACTGTTTTTATTACTGTGTTTTTTTTTTTTAAACTGGCTTATTACACAACCGAAAGATTAAAAAGTAAAGAAAAGCATTTCATTTTGGTTAAATATACATATTTATGGTCTTAAAGTACAGGTTTAAAGTGGGCGGGGAAACAATTTTGGCCAAAGCATGATTTTTTTTTTCATGTTTTTCCCCAGACTGACATACCATACATGTACCATACATGTCATACCATTTTTTTAAATGACGTTTTCTCAGACTGACGTACCATACACTGATCAGCCATAACATTAAAACCACTGACAGGTGAGGTGAATAACTTTCGTTAATAATAATTATCGTGTTACAATGATGCCGGTCAAGGGGTGGGAAATATTAGACAGCAAGTGAACAGTCAGTTCTCGGAGTTGTCAGTTCTTGTTGATGTGTTGGAAGCAAGAAAAATGGGCATGTGTAAGTATCTGAGCGACTCTGAGGGCCAAATTGTGATGGCTAGATGACCGGGTCAGTTCCAAAATGGCAGGTCTTGTGGGGTGTTCCCGGTATGCGGTGGTTAGTGGAAGGACAACCGGTGACGGGGCGCTCAAGGCTCATTGATCCACATGGGGAGCGAAGGCTAGCCCATCTGGTCTGTTCCCAGAGAAGAGCTACTGTAACACAAATTGCTGAAAATTTCATGCTGGCTATGACAGAAAGGTGTCAGAACACACTGTGCATCATAGCTTACTGCGTAACCGCAGACCAGTCAGAGTGCCCATGCTGACCTCGTCCACCACCAAAAGCGCCTACGATGGGCACATGAGCATCAGAACTGGCCCATGGAGCAATGGAAGAAGGTGGCCTGGTCTGATGACTAACGTTTTCTTTTACATCATATGGACGGCCAGGTGCATCGCTTACCTGGGGAAGAGATGGCACCAGGATGCACTACAGGAAGAAGGCAAGCTGGTGGAGGAAGTGTGATGCTCTGAGCAACGATGTTCTGCTGAGAAACCATGGTTCCTGGCATCCATGTTACTTTGACACATACCACCTACCTAAACATTGTTGCAGACCAAGTACACCCTTTCATGGCAACGGTATTCCCTAATAGCAGTGGCCTCTTTCAGCAGGATAATGTGCCCTACCACACTACAAAAATTGTTCAGGAATGGTTTGAGGAACATGGCAAAGAGCTCAAGGTGTTGACTTGGCCTCCAAATTCCATATACAGTGGGGGAAAAACTATTTGATCCCCTGCTGATTTTGTACGTTTGCCCACTGACAAAGAAATGATCAGTCTATAATTTTAATGGTAGGTATATTTTAACAGTGAGAGACAGAATAACAACAAAGAAATCCAGAAAAACACATTTCAAAAAAGTTATAAATTGATTTGCATTTTAATGAGGGAAATAAGTATTTGATCCCTCCGACTTAGTACTTGGTGGAAAAACCCTTGTTGGCAATCACAGAGGTCAGACATTTCTTGTAGTTGGCCACCAGGTTTGCACACATCTCAGGAGGGATTTTGTCCCACTCCTCTTTGCAGATCCTCTCCAAGTCATTAAGGTCTCGAGGCTGACGTTTGGCAACTCGAACCTTCAGCTCCCTCCACAGATTTTCTATGGGTTTAAGGTCTGGAGACTGGCTAGGCCACTCCAGGACCTTAATGTGCTTCTTCTTGAGCCACTCCTTTGTTGCCTTGGCTGTGTGTTTTGGGTCATTGTCATGCTGGAATACCCATCCACAACCCATTTTCAATGCCTGGCTGAGGGAAGGAGTTTCTCACCCTAGATTTGACGGTACATGGCCCCGCCCATGCGGTGCAGTTGTCCTGTCCCCTTAGCAGAAAAACACCCCCAAAGCATAATGTTCCCACCTCCATGTTTGACGGTGGGGATGGTGTTCTTGGGGTCATAGGCAGCATTCCTCCTCCTCCAAACACGGCGAGTTGAGTCGATGCCAAAGAGATCTGACCACACCTGACCACAACACTTTCACCCAGTTCTCCTCTGAATCATTCAGGCAAACTTCAGACAGGCCTGTACATGTGCTTTCTTGAGCAGGGGGACCTTGCTGGCGCTGCAGGATTTCGGCCCTTCACGACGTAGTGTGTTACCAATTGTTTTCTTGGTGACTATGGTCCCAGCTGCCCTGAGATCATTAACAAGATTCTCCCGTGTAGTTCTGGGCTGATTCCTCACCGTTCTCATGATCATTGAAACTCCACAAGGTGAGATCTTGCATGGAGCCCCAGACCGAGGGAGACTGACAGTTTCTTCCATTTGCGAATAATCGCACCAACTGTTGTCACCTTCTCACCAAGCTGCTTGGCGATGGTCTTGTAGCCCATTCCAGCCTTGTGTAGGTCTACAATCTTGTCCCATTCTTGGACAACTCTTTGGTCTTGGCCATGGTGGAGAGTTTGAAATCTGATTGATTGATTGCTTCTGTGGACAGGTGTCTTTTTACAGGTAACAAACTGAGATTAGGAGCACTCCCTTTAAGAGAGTGCTCCTAATCTCAGCTCATTACCTGTGTAAAAGACACCTGGGAGACAGAAATCTTGCTGATTGATAGGGGATCAAATACTTATTTCACTCATTAAAATGCAAATCAATTTATAACTTTTTTGAAATGTGTATTTCTGGATTTTTTGTTGTTGTTATTCTGTCTCTCACTGTTAAAATACACCTACCATTAAAATTATACACTGATCATTTCTTTGTCAGTGGGCAAACGTACAAAATCAGCAGGGGATCAAATATTTTTCCCCCCACTGTATCTCATGTGATGTGCTGAACAAACAAGTCCAATCCATGGAGGCCCCACCTCGCAACTTACAGGACTTAAAGGATCTGCTTGCAGAACTTAAAGGAACGCCTTGGTGCCAGATTTGTCTTGTCGTGACGGGTCAGAGCTGTTTTGGTGGCACAAGGGGGACCTACACAATATTAGGCAGGTGGTCTTAATGTTATGGCTAACTGGTGTATAGAGTATACAGTATAGTACAGTATGTGTGTGTGTGTGTGTGTGTGTGTATATATATATATATTCTTGACTAGTGTCAAACAGATTGCATTATATTGATCTTCATCTCTATTTTCCATTGGCTGGTTTCTCAACTCGCCAATCAGAGGGCTGCTTGTGAAGAAGAGCTTCTAGCTGTTGAGGCTTTGCTGGTTTATCCAATCCTTCTAGTTTTTTAAGGATATACAGAAGTTTTCACTACTTTTCACAGTGAACATTTTGAGTGTTGTATCAGTGTGAAACGTGATCAGGGTCAGACCTGGCGTTGTTGTCAAGGCAGAGATACTCGCGAGGATCTGCAGCACTGGCGTTGCTCGTCTTTACTCCTTTGTCGATAAAAAGACCCGCCTGGAGGGAAAACAGTAACCAAGTTGCTTATTTTAATATGTATTTACACAGTTAGAAAGCTTATTTGACACACTGTATGATAAAGCTATGAACATGATCGGCGTGGCAGCAGAGGGAGCAGTGTAACATGTTTACAACAGTAGCAGATTAAGCAGCCAAAGGATTTCAGCACCGTTGCATTCCCTGCTTGGAGAAACTGAGGTGTAGTGTTATTTGGCAGAGTCCCGAGGGGAGTTGCAGCTGGACACAAAAGGGACGAGAAACACTGAAATAAGGAACTTGATCAGTTAAAAGAAAAAAAAAAGAATGATAATAGACGGAAATGCATTTTGGAAAAGTCAGCGGTGAGGTAATTGATCTGGTCCATACACCATGACTAACTGAGACACACCTAGTTGAGAGTTTGCGACCATTTTAAACTTGTTCACATCTGCAGAAGAATTGCAAAGCAGTTCATCAAGGTCATCAAGGTCACATGGGAAACGGAGAAGAAAACGATCAGTAGTAAAAAGTCCGAGTGATTTAACATTTCTGATGTTCACATTACAGACCTTGTCAGGATTTAATCAATAAATATGATTACACTCAATTTTGTTTTAAGTAATGCGCATAACTGAAGTGTCAGCCAAATCCACTCTGAGATCCTCCTCAGTTTACTACCTGTAGACAAAGACGACTTGGTTACAGTGTTTCCATTTCTTGACCTGTTAATGCACACTGAAAACAGAGGACTATTATAAAGAGTGTATATGTGCGTGTGTGTGTGTGTGTGTGTGTACACTTTGGTGAAACTGCCATCCGGTTCTATTATAAACAGTGGCGCGTTTCCAGCAAATAAAAGAGATGGCTAGTTTGTGCACCACCACAAATAAAAACACCATAACTGATCCAGTGTTCGAGGTTGTAAAGTTTAGCATAGAGTATCACAGTAAAGACGGTCTGAAATCCGAGCTGCTTTAGTTGGTTCTCGAGCACCGTTTTACCTTGAAGTTGGAATGAACTCGGTTGTTGTAGAAGATCCCCAGCGGAGTGAGTTCAGCTTTGGTCTCAGTTACGAGCCCATGAGAGTCTCCTGTCGAGGAATTGTGAAAGATGTACCAAATTCCTGCATCCTAGACAGAGAAATAAAAATAAGACACACTCTCACTTGAAGATTTTCTAAGAAAAAAACCTCCAAATCAGCTATTACACTAAATATTCTGAGGAGGAGATCAAGATGACATCACCAAATACAACAGCCAAACACATGGAGTAGGAGAAACTCACACACACTTCCTACCTCATCGTTTATTATAATCATAATCATATGGCTCTTTACCCATGTCAACATTTCCACCAACTCTTACACAAAGTCTAAGAGTTTTCTACCCTTTCTTTTCTATCCCTCTCTTATTCTCTTCATCTCTCTCCTGTTTTCAGCAGAGAGTTCCTACACTTTAATAACTGGGATAAACTGATGCCACAAGCCTGTGTTTACATAATCTTCTGCTCATAAAGCACCAAGCAACTGGAATTGGAATGCAAAACGATTTTTACTGCCAAATAACATTTTAATAAACGAGTGGAATGTAGGCAGCAACCTCATAATCTCAAATAATACCAGGCAATATTACAGTCACAGGACTTTAAGCCCTACTGTAACCCAATGAGATTAGCTTTATTACTATAAATATATTGCAGCATAATACTTTTTTAACCCAGGATAGCATAGTATTATATGATAGTGAAGGAGACATGGCCTTTGCACCTGTCCCTTTTAGTAAACAAGGCGTGGCCTATCTCCCTGTCCATTTCAGTACACAAGGCGTGGCCTATCTCCCTGTCCGTTTCAGTACACAAGGCGTGGCCTATCTCCCTGTCCGTTTCAGTACACAAGGCGTGGCCTATCTCCCTGTCCGTTTCAGTACACAAGGCGTGGCCTATCTCCCTGTCCGTTTCAGTAAACAAGGCGTGGCCTATCTCCCTGTCCGTTTCAGTAAACAAGGCGTGGCCTATCTCCCTGTCCGTTTCAGTAAACAAGGTGTGGCCTAGCTCCCTGTCCGTTTCAGTAAACAAGGTGTGGCCTATCTCCCTGTCCATTTCAGTAAAGGAGGCATGGCCTATGTGCGGGTCAGTTTCAGTAAAGGAGGTGTGGCCTCTGCACCTGTCCATTTTAGTAAAGGAGGCACGGCCTATGTGCCTGTCAGTTTCAGTAAAGGAGGCGTGGCGTATGTGCCTGTCAGGTCCAATAAAGGAGGCGTGGCCTCAATGTTATCGCTTATTCTTTTGGTTACAACTCAGCTTTTTGCAAAATACTGAATCAGTGAACAATTTATCGTATTGCACTGCATCAAAACTGCTGATGATGTTCAGCTGTTAATCAACATTAGCCTATCTTCTGTGGCCTGTAGGTGGTGCCAGTAGGCAGACCCTGCATCCTCCCGTCAAAATGTTCTCTTTATCTTTAACACTACTCTCACAATCTCCCAAAGGAGCATGTTGCGACCCCCAGCTTAAGAACCCCTGGACTAGGGGGAGAGAAACCTCAAGCTATAACTAAATTACTAAAACTGAATTAGAATGGAAAGTCAGTCCTCATCACACTCTGACCTCCTGTCTGTTCATTTGAAATAATAAACTGGCAGTTCATTCTCTTAGCAGTGAAAATTAATAGACGGGTTTAATTCACCTGTGAGCCAGCGGCCGCGTTGTTGATCAGATTGTTGTTTGGGTTGGCGATCCAAAACGTCGACACGGCCCTAGAATGCAAACACACACACACACACACACATTATAAACACAAAATCACATGTACACAGCGTGCATCATTCACTGTTTCAATACACTGTGTGTTTATGAATGATTCATACATGTATGGACTGTTGAAAATACATAATCTTTTTTTTTTTTTTTTTATTAAAGTGTGCAGTCACAACTAAGATCATATCAATTCGATTTCACATGGGCCCAAATTCTTCTGCCGCGAATGCTGTTTGGGCCAGACCCCCCCCCAGAGAGAGAGATATGCGTGTGTGAGGGAGAGAGAAACATGGAGATCATACTTGCACTCGGTGGCCGGTGACGGTATGTATCCACCATGCACTCTGTCTCGTATTTTGGTGCACATGGTGTCGTTGCGCTCTGTGGGCAGGATGGTGCCCGGCTTCGTCACTAATCCCAGGTTATGATAAAACGTGTTCCTCTGCTCGATTCCGTCCGCCAGGAAAAAACAGTGACCCAGAGTGTCGTACCCCACTGTGTCCCTTACCTGAGACATCACAAAAACAGCAGAGAAGATGCACTTCACTAATGCGTGCATTTTGTAAATGCCTCTCACACGGGCCCCACGGGGCACGACATACGTCACCATGACCTAAGACGCCTGGAATGGGTCGGATGACGATAGTAAAAGTGACTGCATCTTCAGGGTGCATGGTGACGTCATTGTTAAAGAAGTGTTCGGATTAACATTATTTCTTTCATTCAGGTTTGGCACAACCATACACACAGTCTCACCCACCAGCAGGCCGTTGGTGGCGTGGATGGAGACGCAGCGGGAGAACGAGTGGTGGATGGAGAGCGAGTCCAGGTAGGCGCGGGCCTCGTCCACGTCACCGCACAAGTGGAAGTGGACTGGGTGGCTGTCCCTCTCTGCCTGCTGTCCCATGTGCTTCAGCTCTACCTGAGACATGTGCACTGACGAGAAATTTCCCAGGATCTACACACACACACACACACACACACACACACACGGGCACGGGGAAATACAGAGCTGCTCCCTAAACTTACAGAATTATAAACCAGGACAGACACACTGTATGTGTGTGTGTGTGTGTGTGGGAGTATGATTGAAATTGAATATTTAAGTGTATTGTGCGTTTCTGCCTAGTATCCTGTGTTACATTTATTTTGTGTTGCTTGTGTTTTGTTCTCATCGTCGAACCTTGATGTGTCCTCCGAAGGTGTCGTGGGTGTAGTACTGACACAAGTTGTTTCCATAGCAGGAGCGCTCCATCTCTCCGTGGATGAGGATGTTCCTGGAGAGCAGAGCCACCTCAGCGCGCATGTCCACACCGTCCACGATCTCACCCATGTGAGTGAACTGAGGCTTCCCTGAAACACACACACACACACACACAAGATCCACTGTTAGGAAAAGTGCTAATGCCTTTCAAAGTGATTTAAGCTGTGTGCAACCAAAGCAGAGATAAAGTTAATAAGCTGTCTTGGAGTTAACACGACAAAAGACACGGCTTGTCACGTTACAAAGAAACCGCAAAGTGTAAACTCTTCTGTCCTGAAAACCTTCCTGTGTCTGACTGAATTATAAACTGTGACTGTCACAGTGATATCTAAACACCTAGTGGGATCCGCTGTCACTCTAACATACCACGGGAAGCGTAAAAACAGTGTGTGTACAGTACACACACTAACACGCACATCAACATTCAAAACATCCGAAGGATATCTCTGGAGATAGCAGGGATTATCGGTCTCTTTCTCTGTACTGATGGACCTCTAACCCTTTTCCTGTCTCTGAGGAAGCTGGTGTTTAAGTCAGTATTCGACGGCGCATATCTCTCCTGCCCTGAGAAACGCTCCCATCTCCATGTCCAGCATTTATTCATTTCATTTGGGACGCAAGTCACGCAGAGAGAAGACACGCAGAGAGAAATGGATGCAGAGAGAGAGAGAGAGACACACACAAACACACAGCAACACACACCCTCTCTCACCTTGTATCCGGAGCTGTGTTTTGGTGCAGTGGGGGCAGGGCAGCAGTGTGAACTCTTCGGCCTGGTGCATGGAATAATCAGTACTGGCAACCACGATCCTGTCTCCTGGCCTCCAGCTGCTCACGTCGTCCTGTACGTTCAGGATCACCTGGTCCACCACGTCCACCTGGAATCCCGATATGGGGTAACCTGGGGGGACAGAAGGGTTTATAGGTTTATATCTGTAAAGGTAGTGTACACTCGGTTATTGAAAACCAGAACATATCAGCTGATGAATGGACGGAAATGTCCTGTTCCTCAGGAAGTATTTTTATTAACTCTACATGTACACTACCCTCAACCCCTGCCCCCGGGCTCTTCTGCATGTTTCTACACGTGTCTGTAAACTTGTGCAAGCTCAGAAATGTAGTAATTACTGAAGTTTAATGAGGTCGCGCTCTTAAGCCAGCAGGGTTAGGGGCAATTACAATAAAAAAAAAAACAAACAAACAAAAAAAAAACGAAGAAGCTCTTATGAAGAAAATGTACCATTGTTATTATTACTAAAGCCGCTCCACTGTTAATGCGGGACAGCTGACCACCCAGGTAACGACCGTCTTGTGACCTCTGACCTCAATAAAGCATCGTCATCTACAAGAGGTGTTTAATTCTGTATGACAGATGTCATCCATGTTGATATTACCTCAGTGTTGAAGTTACAGTTTGATTTCGTGTCTTTCTCCTTATTTAAGCAACGAAAACCAGAACTTGCATGATGCAAGTACTTCTCAGTCAGCACGCATCAACGGCTTTAACGGCTGAGTGGAGCTTCTGTGTCGTAATACTATCAAAGAAGCTACACACTGTCTTTATGTTGGCGTGTGACCCCCAGCGGCAACCCTATAATGGCTGTAATATGACATAATTGATGCCGCAAGGAACATTTCCAGACCAAAGAGCTGTCATTCTCAGCCTGGTTCATCCTCTCACTAGGAGCCGCTCATTTATAACAGCAGCATTCAGAGATAATTCAGCATTAATAGCTGAAGGTGGATGGACACAGCGTACCAGAGAAGAAGCCTGATGCACAGAGCGGTCTTTGTGCCTCAGTAACAGACTGTGCCAGTAATCGTTTATATGACACGACACAGGATGTTAAACACCGGCTTTATTCTTTATCATGGGCACTTCTAAATATCGACCTCTTTTTACGGTGCAGAAAGAGAAAAGCTGCTTGGGTCCACTTTATATTGTTTTGTTTTTCTCCTGTTCAGAGGACGGCACAAGGACTTCTAAACAAACTTTATGCTGAATTAAATTGGAACACAGCATAGGTAACCATGTCCTTTAGTAGCTCAGCTCGGTTAACACTGGAGCTTTTGCTGAATTCATGTTTTACAGTAAAAAAAAAAAAAAAAAAATGTTTTAAATAAAAATACATCTTTCAGAGAAACCATAAATCTGGGGAAAATAAGGAAAGGTTGATTAGTTCTCTATAACAGCAGTTCTGACAACAGTTCTGGCTTCAAGACATTACAGGTAGGTATTAATGCGTTTGTTCAGATGCCTTCTCGTTACTATAGTAACAGTTGTAACTTTACGTTTTCCACTGTGATAGAGTCTTCAGGAGTTTGCTCTTGCCATTTCTTTGATAACATGATAGTGCTTTTGTTTTGTTTTTATTAACATAAGAGAGAAAAAAAAGAGATGCTGGTGAGGGAACAACTGTTTATAGACTGTTTATAGTGATAACAGGAACTAACTTGTTTCACAGACGTTAAATGCAACTATAAACGGATAAAATTAACACTTGTCATTCTTTTATGAGTAAAAACAGTTAGGTTTTGGTATAAGAGGAATAAAAAATAAATAAATTCAAGCCATGCTGTTATCGGAAAATAAACAACTCTGACATGGTAACAGTGAATCTGCTTCACGTTGTTGATTATTTTCCTTTAACACCCCGCCCCTAAGTGTTTTTTTTAATTTATTTTATTTACATTTTGCAACTATAACATGCTAAAAAGCAGAGCAGTTCATTTAATATTACTGCATGCTAACTCCGCAGTGTTATCAGAAATGCAGGAAAGCCTGCTGGAGGCAGAATAACATGCTCGCAGCAGGAAGAAAACAGCAGTGCTAATAAAATGTCTCCTTCAAAAGAAAAGAAGTGTTTAATGAGAGTGTGTGTGTGTGTGTGTGTGTGTGTGTGTGTGTGTGTGTGTGTGTGTATTAGGCCTTGAGGTCAAGCCATGTAGATTTAGGGCCCTACGGTTTCTCCACCGTCTGGAAGCACTAATGATGAAGCGCTATGATCAATGGCGCAGGTAAACAAGTAGCTACAACACTGTGCTCTCATAAAATTGAAATAAACATTACCATGTAAAAACTTACAGCTGATACACACTTTATTGTTAGTAAAAAAAAATATGCTAATGGTATTTTAATGGAGTGACTGTGTTGGTAATCATTGTGCTGTGACTTGATGTGATTTTGTAACTTGCCGTTCCACCACTCGCTGTAGGCGGACACAAAGAATCGCACGCCATCCACGGTGACAAATTCTCGGCGAGCCAGCGCCTTTCCCCCCGTGTCATGGTTCTCGTGTTCACGTACATCTTCTGCGCACGAGCCGTTTCCTCCACCGACCACTGACACGAGCGCCCACGCCTTCCTGTGAAAGAAAAAAAAAAAAAACAGCTTTTAAATAAACCTCAAATAAATTCTGTAATGATGACGTCTATCAGTTTGTCACTTCCCTACATTTTTATGATGTTATTTTAATTTTTTTTTTAATCTAGTGTTGTCCAGTTTCAGTTTATATATTGCAAAGTCTATCACGAAGTGTAGCAAAACAATCGCAATACGCCATTTCTGTCCATATCATACAGCCCTATTTATGCCTGTAATCTAAATCTGTGTTAATACAAAGATAATGGTGAAGTCTCATTAATGTGAAATACGTCTATATCAGCTTCTTGCACATTCTTTCTGGCAAAACTGCTCAAGCACTGTCAGACTGAATGGAGTGTGTAGTTGGTGAACAGCAACTCCAGTGTAAGTTAGGCAGCGTGTTTAGGGTCGTTGTCCTGTTGGAAGGTGAACCTCCAGCCTAGTATCAAGTCTCTTGCAGACTGGAACAGGTCTGCAAAGACTGGCCTAGTCTCCTAGGATTGCCCTGTATTTGGCTCCATACATCCACCTTACCCTCAGTTTTCCAGTTCGTGCTGATGAAAAGCATTCCCAATACATGACGCTTCCACCACCATGCTTCACTTTGGGGATGGTGTTTTCAAAGCGATGAGCAGTATGGTCTTTCTGCCAAACAGGACGCATGGTGACAAAGCCCAAAACTTCAATTTTGGTTTCACCAGACCAGAAAACCTTTTTCCCCCCGTTTTCAAAGTCTCCAAAAGAGATTTCATATAGCTTTTTTTTTTTTTTTTTTTTTTTTTTTAAATAATGGCTTCCTTCCCTCCAAGAAGGCCCTGCTTTATGGAGTGTCTAGGTTAGGGTTGTCCCATCTGAGCTGTGGCTCTCTCCAGCTCCTTCAAAGTTACCCTTGGCCTGCTTGGTTGCATCTCTGACTAATCTAAGCTCCACAGGATGTGGGATATTTTTTTATAACCAAACTATGACTGATGCTGTACGAGAACTTTGTCCCAAACTTGTTTGGATAGCTGTTTGGTCTTCATGATGGTGTTAGTTTAAGTATGTTCTCTAAAACTCTTCCAGAAACAGAAGTATTTGTATTGAGATCATGTGACATTTTAATGGTACACAGCTCAACTACATTCAGCAAATGATGTCACTCCTGATGGTGACTGGTTGAAGGCTGTAACACAACAATATCTCTCTTTTTCTCTCTCTTGAAGTTAATGAGCCGTCATGTTACCGAAAAACTAGAAAGCACAAACTCCTCTGTCCTGAACACCTTCCTGCGGTGGAAAACTTACTAACAGTTACAAAGAGCCAACGCTGGAGACTCCTTCCATAAATATAAGCATTTTGCATTCTACAGTTCTACAATACTGTTTAACTGAGTTTCCGAATGTCTTAAGGAGCGTGTGGACTATTCGAAGCAGTCCTCCTAATTATGACAACCAAAGCCAGTGTGCAGACCATGAAACCGATGCTCCTTCAAGGACATAAACTGGCTATTCTTCATTGTTATCTTGTGCTGAAAAGTGAAATGCTACCCGAAGCCGAACCGTGCTCAGCTCCCTGAGCTATGAAGTGTTGACAGCAGTGAGGAAGTGGAAGTGGCTCTGGGTCACCACAAGCATCAGGCTTCATGAAAGATGAAGTCAACAAATTAGTATTTTCCTTCCTCTAAAAACACTAACAGCAAAAATAAAAACACAGTGCAATCCATAGTTGTAATGCTAACTGAACTGTAAAGACTTTTATAGCAAATTATATCATGCTTGAGACTGAGATCATGCTCTTCAGGATTTAGGTCACAAATAGTTAACACGTTACGTCATGCTTTAATGCCAGCAGCTAATAATATACCATCTCTCCCCCATGCACATGCACTCTCTCTCTCACACACACACACACACACACACACACACACACACACACACAGAGCTCAGAATGACATTCAGTCTTTGGCAGAAATGTGAAATGTACGATGACTAGCCCACGTGTGTCCCTGTGAAGCTTAAGAGAAAGAGTGGCACCGGAGTGAGAGTTTTACAGGCTAGTTAAGCTTTATTTGGCTTCTGCTTTTAATGCCACTGCTACTTTTAGACTCTTTTGACTGGTGTTAATTCTTAAGTCACACTTTATTTCTGCTTCCGTGAGTGGCTGAAGAAGAAGGGAAGGGGGAAAAAAAAAATACGATCCCTTTTTCATCTCAGAGACACTTTAGTACCAAAGAAATGGCCCTTAAATGACAAACTCAAATAACTCATACTCTTACAGTATGCATATATCTATCTTTCTCCAGAGAGTCAGTGCCTCAAATGCAAAAAATCTGCCAGAGAAATAAAAGTAAACGCCCTTCCTCTTGATAATCACAGCACTTTTTTCCCCCCCCTCAGTCTGTACTGTTTGGGCGATACAAAGATGTCCAAAGATCAGGAAAAATGAACAGAAAGGGAAGGAATTGTCCTTTTCCCATCAAAGTCACACAAAATGCAAGCAATAACAGCCATTTCCTGTTGAAAGAAAAGAAGAGCCACCTGGGTATAGAGTTCAGATGGATTGGCGAAACCGGGGCGTTGGTTTCCGGCACATGACTGGAAACGGCACCAAGTTCCAACATGCAAGTCACACAAAACCAATCCAAGGGGGAAAATGTTTTAAAGGCTTATTGTTTCTCTAATCAGATTACAGCGTGGTCAGTGTTATTCCCACAAAAAATATAAAAAGAAATTGTAAAAAATCGCCAACACGCAAGCATAAAACTGGAGCTCGTCATCCATTTTGCTTTGGTTTGAACATTTACATTTTCTTACCACAATAACTGGCCAGCATTTCATCCCAGTTTTTTTTTTTTTTTTTTTAATGATGTTACACGACAGTGCTGTTACAGACAGATGAATGTATTAATGTAAAATGTGGCTGACGCTTCACAAAAGCGAAGGGATATTTATTGACAATTTGTGGAAGGAGCCTCCAGGGTCGGGGGTCACGCGTTAGCTTTAGGTTTCCGCTGCAGGAAAGTCTTCAGGACAGAGGAGGCCTCGCGTTACGGTTTTGTCTGTAACAACCTGTGGGTTTTGGGTTTTTTTTTTTTTTCAGTTCTAATAATAACCACAGTGGTCTTTTTAAGTCACATTAAGACTCTTATCCAAGTACTCTGACCAGAAAGCTTCCTGATGTCGGCATGCTCATGAATCATACGCACACCCACTACCCCCCCCCCCCAGTGTGCGCTGAGGTGTCAAAGTGTGTGTGGTGCAAACTGTAGGTGTTGCGCAAGTTTGGTGCCAGATGTCTCTGTTTGTGCGGGAGGCCGCTGGTGAGGGTTCATGCCAAGCCTTCAAAGGCACTGTCAAGTCAGGGCTGCTGAGATGGGTGGAAGAAAATAAAGGATAAAGGGGAGAGAGAGAGAGAGAGAGAGAGAGAGAGAGAGAGAGAGTTTCTGAGAAAGGGCAGAGTGTGTGTGCTTGGTGATGGGGTGTGTGTAAGCATTTTAGGGCTCAATTGGTACAAAAGTTTGCGTCCGGCTTCTTAATGTCACTCCGCACTATGTCTATGTGTGTGCGCACGTGTGTGTGTGTGTGTGTGTGTGTGTGTGTGTGTGTGTGTGTGTGTGTGTGCGCGTGTGTGTGTGGTGTCCTTTGAGCTTGTGCTGACTGCCAGGTCCGTACGGGCCCTGTGTTCTGTGTCTTGCACTGAAACACAAAAGTCAGCTCATTTTTCAGCACACATCCTGGAAAACATGCCTGACTAACCCTCCAGTGGTGCTTTTCCTGTACAAACACAGAGAGAGGAAACATGGGAGGGAAAGGCCGCTGGACCGTTTTTTTCCAAGGTAAGATGCCAGGATGGAGTTAAGTTTAGTGCTGCAGAGAAACTAAGGCCCATTAGCGACCCATTACAGTGCGGATATGGCAAATATCTCAATCGGTTCCACATTGGAGGTCTTTATGGGTGTGTATGCCTGTACTTTAAGTAGATCTCAATATGTCTGGCATTACCACTCCAGTACACTCTGTACATGAAATCTAGTTTGTTTTCATTTAACAATGAATAAAAAGTCAACAAAAAAAGTACAACACGCAACGTTGTTCCATTTCGTATTAAATGAAAGGACAGTGATGTTACACAGATGATGGTACGGCTGTCAGGAAGCTGTGTAAAACGTATTCAGAGATTCATGTGAGATGACGGGAAGGGGGCGGGGTTTCCAGGGGTGTCGATTAAGATCGGCAGGTTCAATCATTCTAGATTCACGTGTCAAGTGGCTCATCTGTCGTTTATATTAGAGGGAAACAAGACTACTGCTCTTTTTGCGTATTTTTGAGCAATAAATCATCGCAGCGTACACCTACACAAAAGGCGTAAAAGGTTATCAGGTCAGCACATGAAAGGAAGTCCTAACTTTGAACAATTTGCAACAAGTTTGTGAGAAAAGAACACTGGGCCATTGTTTTTTGCACAAGAGTGTAGTCAGTACTGAATGAAGCAGCTGGTAGGGAACAATGAGACACTTTCCACCATCTATCAAAGCCAACATGTCAGTTTCAGTTTCTCTGCTATTGTTCTCAACAGACTAATATAACAACTACACAAACATTTATCACTATTATAACACCTAAGACATCATAGAAAGTCTTTAATACTATAAGACTATGACATCTGGTGTCAGCTCTCTTTGTGTCTTTGGCATCATAAGCTCAATAACTGCTTAAAATCTGGAGACCGGGGGAAGTTATTTTGTTTTAAATCGCTGTACATTGTCACAAGACCATGTCACCATTTATCTACTGAATTAAGGGGGAAATCCTGGATATCACCAGGATGGGGGGTATGGAGATGTGAAGAAGCAAAATAAGTCAAATCCCAGTATCAAATTTGTACATCACTATTATATTTACCTGTACATCATTAACATGACATGATTGTTAGCTCTATATGCTGCTGTAATCAATTAGTTCCATATGTATATGAACCCTTTAACCCCTAAAAGGTCCCAGGACCTTTTATCAAGTCCACACTTGAACTTCTCACACACAGACCTACTCACATTTCCTTTAGTTTCACTATAATTACTTTGGCATTATAGGATACATGTACCTGTATTTGAGCTCATACACGTAGTGGCTGCCCAGAAGGTCCTGGATGGTCTTCTTGGTCTCTTCCAGGAGGCTCTTGGCGGCCGAGTCGCCCACAGCGAGAGCGACGATGCGCCCGTGTGGCAGCAACTGCAGCATCTGGGTCAGCTTCCTGCTGTCGTTCTGAGAGTCGTGCGTGTCGAAGCGTTCGGTGCTTAGCAAAGCGCCGGTGTCCTGGTCCACCACGCGAAGGTTGATCCCCCGGCTGAAGTTCCTCTGGAAGGCGTAGCTGCCCGCTGCCAGGCCTGTGGCAGGCACAGTACGTGTCAGTAGAGTCCAGGATGGCCGCTGCAGGCCGTGGAGCTCCAGAGTGCCACCGGGACGCACGCCCACAAACTTGCGCCCGAAATCGGGCACGGGAGAAACAGAGGCATCATCCGAGCGGCCCACCAGCGTGATGGTGGCACGGGAACGATAGCGACACTTTGGGGCACCGATGTGAAGGGCACCTCCCTCTTCAATTAAAACGAAGTGTGTTCGTAGAGTAATGTTGTTCGAGCCTTCCTTATTATCAGCAAACACCACCAACCCTGTGAAGGCAACGAAATTATTCAGAATAGGCAGGAAAAGTGGCTGAAAATGAAAAACATGCAAAAACCGCCCCTGGTTTTCATTCATTGATCGCTGCATTGCATTGCATTACATACACTCAGTCTCCAGAGTCACATGATCACACCTTACCTCCTGACTGGATGGTGAGGGAGTGGAGGGTTGCTGATGCAGTCAGTTTGAACCGTTGTCCATTACGCACCACCACAGCCTTTTTTGGGTTTTGTCCCGGGTTCCAGTTACTCAGCGTCAGGTTGTGGTCAGGACAGTTCTCTATAGCACACAGAACAGACGGTGCATGCTTATTACAACGGCTTATCGTTTCACAAGACTGTTCAGAGTAACTGCAGCTAGAGAACGAATAAGGACAAAAATAGTTTTGCTCAGAAACAATTGCTTTATCAGCAATGCTAGACAAGTGCTTTACAGCGCAAAGTGCTAAATGCTTAATTAGAACAGGACAGGACTTTATTAGAAGGAGAGTGTTTCGAATGTTCAGCGACTCAAACATCTCTCATGCTGTGCAGAAACAGGATCTGTGCTGCTCTGTCTGTTGGATTTAGAAGGAGATTACAGAGTGTTTATGGAGCTAATGAAAACCTGCAGAAGGTCTGCTTACTGAGAAACATGCATGTGGAGTTATACAGGGTGGGCTTTTTTTCCGCCAAAATAAATGCACATTTCCCAAAAGTATGAGAAAGGGACTACTAAGACTACTTCAAAGAGCAGCAGCAAAATATTGTACTGAATGATCATTTCCAGATTATAAGTCAGACTAAAAGATAAATCTCCTTAAATTCTGATTGCTTAGAGGGAAACATTTTTATTTTTATTTTACATACAGTGTTCACAATGCTATGTAGTTACATGTCACTCAGAGCGCATGGATTCCTGCTCATCGAGAAACTGTTTCACACATGAGAATTATTAAGGTGTAATATAACTTCATGTTATAAACCATCTCCATCAATTTGGCCTTTATGGTAGAATGGCTAAACAGAAGCCACTCCTGAGTAAAAGCACATGGCAGGTACTTAAAGGAGAGCCTAAGGAGAAAAAAAAAAGATTCTATGGACTGATGAGACAGGAGGCACAGTGGCTTAGTGGTTAGCACGTTTGCCTCGCACCTCCAGGGTTGGGGGTTCCGCCTACGCCCTGCGTGCGCAGAGTTTGCATTTGCATTTACTCCCCGTGCTTTGGGGGTTTCCTTCGGTTCCTCCAGTTTCCTCCCCCAGTCCAAAGACATTCTAAAGCACATTCAGTGAATGTGTGCGCGACTGTGCCCTGCGATGGGTTGGCACCCCGTCCAGGGTGTCCCCCACCTTGTGCCCCAGGTCCCCTGGGATAGGCTCCAGGCTTCCCGAAGACTGAAGTTCACAGACGCTTCCCATTGAATCTGACTGAGCATGAGCAGATCTGAAGAGAATCCAGTTGTGCAAAGCTTGTAGAGACTTGCCCAAGAAGACTCAAAGCTGTAATTGCTCCAAAGGTACTTACAAAATACTGAATAATGGGTCTGAATACCCATGATGATAAATAAGATATTTACAGACCCCTCTATTACCCCCCACCCCACCTGCACTCTCTTCTTACGCAACCATCTGGGCAGAATGTGGTTTGGCGTTGTCCTGCTCTGGATAGCAGCATACGTTGCTCCAAAATGTGTACATATCTTTCTGCATTAATGATGCCCTCACAGATGTGCAAGTTATCCATGCCATGGGCACTGAAACACCCCCGTACCATCACAGAAGCTGGCTTTTGGACCTGACGCTGATAACAGCCTGGATGGTCCTTTACCTCTTTGGCCCGGAGAACATGACGGCTGTTTTGTCCAAAAACTATTTGAAATGTCGACTCGTCGGACCACAAAACACGATTCCACTGTGCTACTGTCCAGCTCAGATGAGACCAGACATTCAATCCTAGTCAAGATGGGGGAGAAATGAATTGCTGCGAATGACTGCTTTAAATTGATCAGGATAAAAATTTGGCTATGACCACTATATATTTTGTCTTGATCAGATTTCCTGATCTAGATGATGTAGAAATTGGCAACCAGAAGAAAACCAGGAACACCTACTAGCAAAGCAATTTGGGCAAGATATAACACAAATAATAAAAATTCACGAGTGAGTGCAGTTTATGTTTGGAAAACATGTTACTATTCAGACATTCTAGTACATACAGTACTATAGTGGTGTCTCACCATCGAGGACTTGGCTGGAGCTCAGACTGAGGACGAGGATGAGCACAAAGAAGAACAGGCCGAAGAAGACTCCGGTGCAGATGTACGTGTTTTTCCTCTGCTGCCGGTTGTGGACTTCTGGAATGCGAACGGCAGGCGGTCGTGCAGGTGGCGACGCCAGCGGTTTTGGACGTGCTGGAGGTGGAGGCAGGGCTTTGACAGGGGGCGGAGATCTCACAGGTACGACCCGGGTCATAGTGTAAGGCGCTGATCCATTGGACGGAGTCACTAATTGGGGAAGACGGCCGGGGCCTCTGTTCCCCTGCATGGTGCAGCCGAATGGCACTTTCTACGGGATGAGAGGGGAGGGGAAATAAAAACCAGTAAACAAGCAAATACATTTTAAATCAAGTAAATTTTCCATTCATTTGTTGTATTCAAGTCAGAACATCCCGTGCAGACAATCCAGTTATGCAACTGCAGCTAAACGACTCTCAGTTTCAGGCTGCTGTTTGGCACCCTGTGTTTTGATGGCATGGGCCCATATGTGGATATTTTACATTTTCGAGGTATTTACAAAAACACATGGCACCCATTAAGTCAAACAAGAGAGAGAGAGAGAGAGAGAGAGAGAGAGAGAGAGAGTGTGTCCACCCCCTAGCCAAACACACTCCAAGGCTACGTTTCACATTATTGCTCAGTTCAGATTTTTTTGTTTTGTTGTTGCTCATATCCCATTGTTCAGCCTGGACGTACACGTTTGGATTTGACCCGTACTGTGAACAGAATTCTGCCCTGAAACGACCTGCGTTTTCCAAATGAATAACATCACATACATGTGGCATCTGCAGGTCATTAAAATAAAACAAACATGCCATATTTGCGGTGGCAAAAGGAACGAGCTCCCAGCACAAGCCTTCATCACTGTCCAAGTCCTGGACAGCTAAGATGCGAGATCGTCTGCATTTTCGCAACTATTTATAGTCTAATCGTTTTTAAAACACTGACACCGTTATGCACACGTATGTCTGTGATATGTATCCAAGTTTAGACGCACGTATGAACAAACTGGATCAGTGTGTTCGCATGATGAGAAAAATAAATCGAATCTGCATCACAACCGAGATGAAAAGTTCAGCCCAAATGCCGATATAATACAGGTTTCACAACAACATGCTTCTCAATCAAAACATTCGTATGTTCTTATAACAATTACACGATGTAAAGAATTTTATTAAACACGTCAGAGCAGATGGGTAAATAACTGCCAGTCTGCAAAAAATTTGTCCAAGATCAACTTTTTTTTTGCATTACACTAAGGCCATTATTAATCCACCCACCCACACACACACACCAAAAAAAAAAAAAAAACACCGCAAATTATCTTAAACGTCTGGAATTATCTGAAAACCTCAGAACGCTCACCAAACTGAAAAAATGGCCAATGTTTCAACAACAATTAACAAGCGATACATTGTGCAACCCTACGACACACACCTCAAGCTGTAGAAACAGCAGCTGGGGGTAAATGGAGGATAAACACTGCTCCACGTGAGCCGATTGGTCAGACAGGTCAGCCGCGACCAATTATCCAATCAGATCATCTGGATCCGATTAGGTCCCGTCGGAAAAGCATGATATTATCAGGACGTAATGCAGCTTTCTGTCCAGCGCGGAGAACGCAAAAGGGTTCAACAACCCATGCTAGTGCTATTGGGAATTATTCGGAAATATGATTCCTGTTTGTCAGGACATGAATCACTGTCGTGATTCATCCATACACACAGAAACGCCCATCAGGGATCAGAGGACTAGTGCGTTACAGCCAGATTTATTATATTAATACTAAAGAACGATAATATCCAAGCCTGCGATACTATGATATCGATACTAACAGATCGTCAGTATGGAATCAGGCCTGGATATCGGCTGACACGCAGAACCATCGGTCCATCCCTATAGTGTAGTCTTAAACTCCCAATGAAATGGTCATTTGTTTCTGTATTCTGATGCGTTCCCTTTTAAAACAAGATGTTAGACGGCCGAGTGCTGAAGCGCTCGACTTGATTCACACAGCAACCAAAAGCGTTCAAGATACACCACACCCCCGGTGACTCTTAACAAACCTGACAGTAGCTTAGAGAACTAGCTGAATACGGAGATCAGCGAAGAGTTTAACGAGAGCCTGCGGAGGATCTCTCCCTGATCCCAGACCACGTGTCACGCTGTACACGTCCGAGTCGACGTCTAAAGTCAGCAAGAGAGCGGTCACTAGGAGAAATCAGACACATCAGAGTGGTAGATAAAATATCACTGGCTCTTACGAACGGAAAAGCCCCAACAGTGTATAAATACGGAATCGCGTCGTCGATCAGTCACGCGAACAAACAACGAACTCGCACAAATTCCACTCTCCTCGAAATGAATAAACTCCGTTTGGAAAAGGGAAAACTGTGTGGGAGGATAGACAGCCAAAAACACACTTGAACCACGTCTGCTAGAGCAGAGCAAGACACACCCTCAGGGGCGGGGCTTAACATTCTAGAACACGTTTTAACTGGGCGAACACAAGACTGGTACAGGATGAGTCATCAGTATGTTTGTTTATTTGCGTTTTTCCAAAAGTGACATCTTGAAATCTTCATCTTCTTTTTTGTTTGTTTGTTTTCTAGATATAGTATCATATGGATGTCCATGACACTAAGGACAGATCCACAAAGCTCTGAAACACCTATTTAGATTCCAGAGGCACTTTAAACCTAAAAACATATATATTTTTTTTAATGTTAGCCCTCAGTTTTGGATTATTTTAGTGTCTGTTAATCCTGGTTTTGTTTTTAGTTTGTTATCAGTGTGATTTTTCTGAGAGATATTTCGGGATAAATCTAACAACACTGGATTTCTGCTCAGCTGTTGTCAGGCTTCATGTCAAAGATTTACGATTATCACAGGTCTGAGAGCTGGAACCAAACATTACGGCGGGTTTAACAGTAGCTAACGAGGCAAATTCGGCGTTTTAGCAACGTTACTAGAAGAAAGTAGTCATCTCTCTGCACAAATCCAGTGTAAAACCTTCCCCTGTGATACAGCGTTACTGCACGGGAGGCGTTTTGTTTCTCCTCTTACCTTCCACGAGACTCACTCCGCGCTCGCGCTCGCCATTTCGCAGGCCTCGTGGAGACAAAATTACAAAACGAAACAAAACAAAAAACCTCTTCAGTGTGACTTCTGCTGATCTTTTTTATAATTTTGGTTACATGGTTTGGGTCATTTAATCCACCAGCGGCAGCAGCTCTGCCCCAACCGCGGGTCAGAAAAGAAATGGACTAACGGGAGCCGCGCGCAGCAGTCTGCACCAGGGGGCGGAGCTTCCGCGTTCATACGTCACGCAACCCGTGCTTAAACGTAACGTTTTTTTCCCCCTTTATTATTATTTCTTTTGTGTATTTTTATTTGTACATCTTTTAATCCTTTTGTGTATATATATTTTAAAGCCACGTGCCTTATAATGCTTTCTAACGGCGTATATTTAAACCTTAACCTGTTGTATAGAGTATACAGCAATATTATTATTATTATTTTTTTTTTTTTTTCAGGCATTCATATAAGTTCATTTATCTAACAAATCTCACAGTTATGTCCTGTGTAAGGAATAAAACACTTGGACGCGTGCTGTTATAGAAAAATAATCCCCCACGGGGTGGTGTGATGAAGCGGAGTCACTGTTCCCCCACCAGAGTCCCATCAGTTCCTAAAACAACACATGCCCAAGTGTTTTATTCCTCTTTTACCACAGCAATTTGGCAATGCTAATCCATCCATCCATTTTCTGTACCGCTTATCCTACACAGGGTCGCGGGGATCCTGGAGCCTGGGATCTTGGGGCACGAGGCGGGGGACACCCTGGACGGGGTGCCAACCCATCGTAGGACTCAATCACACAAACATTCACACAATAAGGACAATTTGGAAATGCCGGTCAGCCTACAACGCATGTTTTTGGACTGGGGGAGAAAACCGGAGTACCCAGAGGAAACCCCTGAAGCACGGGGAGACACCACGCATACAGGGCGGATTCGAACCCCACAACCCCGGAGGTGTGAGGCGAAAGTGCTAACATACGCGTGATAACATTACCGATTAAATTATGACAAGTTGTACTTTTTATCTGTTTACAGTTATGTTTAATGTTGTGGAATGTCTGCAAAACAAGTTCTTGTCTCTCTTAGATCATAGAAGCTATAATTTAGTCGATATGAGTGATTCCCTCACCAGCCTCTGTTTTTTTTTCTTCTCTTAAAGTTAATAAGACAAAAAATCAGCTTCTCATGTTACTGAGAAACCACAAATTCCTCTGTCCTGAAGTTCCCTCTCACAGTGGCCAGTGTTACTGTCTCACAGCACCAGGGTCCCTGGTTTAATCCTGAGCTTAGGTTAATCAAATTTCTGTGCATGTTCTCCCCGTGTCTGTGTGGGTTTCCTCCAGGTTCTCAGATTTTCTCCCACCTCCCAAAAACCATGCCAATATCTGGATTGGCTAAGATAAATTCCCCTTAGGTGTGAATGTGTGTGCATGGTGCCCTCTTATGGACTTCACGCCCAGTGTTCCTGAGGTAGGCTCCAGATCCACCACCACCCTGACCAGGATAAAGCACTTACTGAAAGTGAGTGAGTGTTACGAAGCACTGACTCTGGAGACTCCTTCCATAAATGTGAAATAAATGACATCTTACAGAAACCTTCGCCATATCAACAATTATACAAATTTTGCCATCGTCCACCATACAAGTGCCTGTGTAAGATCTTACTATAGAAATGATAACATCGATTGATTAATGAGTGCATTAATATAAACCTTCTGATTTGCCTTGAAATTATTATTGTCAGGACTGCTGCTGTAGAAAATTAATCAACACCTTCTGACCAATCCGAATCGAGAATTCAGCACTGTGGTATAAAATGATATTTCAGAACGTTGTTATAATGAATGACGAGTGCATCTATGAAATTATGTGGACGTTCCTCTGAAGGCTGAAAGTGGAAATGAAAATGAACAATGAGGAAACAGGTCTTCTAATAAAAACGCTGAATAAACATAACACCAGTAACCAACAGAATCCCTGAAAAAAATAGATATTTCATCTGAGGTGATGCCCTGTAGTGATTCCTTTCTGCTGATGCACAGAGTATTAGAGACCTGATGAACAACGCAAAGCAGCACGAGAAGCTACGGTCAGGAAATGTAGATCTATAAGATGGTAGATTTAATTACCTAACAAAGATGGTGAATTACAAAGTAGGTGTATGAATTAACCAGCACCTCAGTGTAAATTCACACATGCTAGGAATACGAGTATTGCGTTTGTCATCTTCCATCTGCTGCGTCCTTCAGAAAACTGTCATAAGCAAAAGATGTCCATTTTACTGAACCCTGCCATTAGCCTGAACCCTGCCATTAGCCTAAACCCTTTAAAGAGTGGCTTTGTGAGATGATGTTGTAAAACCACAAGTCAGCACAACTCAGTCTCATCAGCAGTAATCAACAAAAAGTGCTTACGAACTGCTTTTATCTTTATTTTCTCTCTACACTCTTCAGCCAGGCTCCAAAGTTCAAAGGTCAGCACCTTCAGGCTCCTGATGTGACCTCTCTGACCTCTGGGTTGTAAAATAAATGAGAAGTGTTTTTACCTGTTTTCTACACTTCTAAAGATGATTTTTTTTTTCCCACTCTTTCTTTTTTTTTTTTATCCTTAAAGTGTGACATTCGAGAGCAACTCTTTTATACATTAGTGAGCTTACTAAAGTTTCTCCACAAGGGGGCGATGTACTACAACTTTTCACGTCATGATTCCCCCCCCCAATGTTTGGGGATAGTTGACCCTACAAACCTTACTTGGGGCAAATATAAAACCAAAAAAACCACACTCAGAAAGTTTTTCATAAAATCCACTATTTAACCATTTTTGTGAAGTTGGTGTGCTGGAAGCAGGACAAATAGGCAAGCGTAAGGATCTGAGCGACTTTGACAAGGGCCAAATTGTGATGTCTAGACGACTGGTCTTGTGGGGTGTTCCCGGTATGCAGTGGTTAGTACCTACCAAAACTGGTCCAAGGAAGGGCAACTGGAGAACCGCCGACAGGGTCATCCCTCCAGAATGTTTAATTTTAGCGGCAAGAAAACTGGTTTGTTGTAAAAAGTGGAATGCTAGTTGCGCCACGCACTGATAAATGTTACTATGGCAACTAGTAGTAGGAACGCCTACTGGCAACTTCATAGTACAGAGACTGGCGACTTGCGGTGATAAAATCGCTGTGTGTGTCGACGTACCCATGCTGACCCCTGTCCACTGCCGAAAGCTCCTACAATGGGCACGTGAGCGTCAGAACTGGACCATGGAGCAATGGAAGAAGGTGGCCTGGTCTGATGAATCACGTTTTCTTTTGTGGACTGCGTGGACGGCGCTTACCTGGGGAAGAGACGGCACCAGGACGCACTATGGGAAGAAGGCAAGCCGGTGGAGGAAGTGTGATGCTCTGGGCAATGTTCTGCTGGGAAACCTTGAGGCCTGGCATTCATGTGACATGTTACTTTGACACGAACCACCTACCTAAACACTGTTGCAGACCAGGGCGCATTATCCTGCTGAAAGAGGCCACCGTCATTAGGGAATACCGTTGCCATGAAGGGGTGTACTTGGTCTGCAACACTGTTTAGGTAGGTGGTACGTGTCAAAGTAGGAAAAAATAACTAACAATCTAACACATAAATCCCAAAAGCATGCAACATCATAAAGATATGAGGTGTTACACTGGATTCCGAGCAACTTTTAAAATTAAAGGCAAAATGAGGAGTTTAGTTTTTAGCACCTTCCATATATGTATAAACTTTTGCCAGTGAAAGAATTCAATTATAAATCTTACACATTTTCCAGTTCTTTCATAATTGAATACCCAAAATAATACTGTTTCTACATACAATTCAATTTCAGACAAAAAAAAACAAACAAAAACAAAATGCAGACAGTGAACAAAGAAATATTGTTGCCTAAAATGGATGAACATCTTTTTTTAATGATTAAATGCATGTTTTCTTAGATTCAATGTTGAAAAATGATTCAAATAAAGAGTTACAATGGCTAGAAACGGCACCCAGTGGAGGAATCACTCTCCAGAGTAAACAATCTTTGCAGTGAAGTCTTCTGTTATTCAGCTGTTAATTTTGTCCAGCTGTGTGGACAAAATACTGAGAAAGTGTTGTATACGTAAATGACAGTATAGATCAAACGTATCAAAAGCTTACTCAATCAAACGTGGATGTATCCTGACAAGAAATGTACTCAAGGTAAAAACAAACAAAAAAAAAAAAAGTAAAAGGTCCATATTATTAACGGATAAAAAGTCATGTGACATTAACATTGACATTAAAACACAATAAAACCATTACAGAATGGTTTATAATGGTTTCCAGTACAAATATCATTAAAACCATTAACAAATGTAGTGTGTTTTGGCCCATATTCTATTAGGATTTAATGGTTTGTATTGGTTTCCACTAGACATAAACATGCCACCAATAGAACCCAACCCAATACCAGTAGAAACCCTCAAGGACCATTATAGTTTCCATTAAAACCAATACAATTCCCATTAAAACTATTAAAACCATTTCTGTAATGGTTTCTATTGTTTTGTTGTTGTTTTTTTTTCCAGCAGGGGTGGTAGAAGGTAAAGGAGAAGCCTCATTTTATATCGAGTCTTTGCTTACTCCGGGATCTTGAAACATTTTACATTTTTGAGGTAGGGCCAGGGCTCTCACCCTCAAGTTCCACACTGGTTTGTCCTTCTTCTTATGCACACTGATAGCTATAACGCTAACTACATTGTGTAGCAGATGACGAATTGGCAAGATTCTTGATAGTGTTTTTCTTGGAAGTGCAATTAAGTAAGAGTACACATGTTCAGTTTCAGTAATACTCCAGTCAAGTATAAATACCCCAATGTAATACTTAAGTACGGTTACTCAAGTGTTTTCCACACCCGACTCTTCTTCTTTTATTTTCTAACTTTCCTGCTTTTATGTGAGCGAAGAATTCGACGCTGCACTTCAACTTTCACCAGAGGGTTTATTTAGAGTAATTGCAATTTTTTTTGTATCAGCAGGGAAAATGTGTCTATGTGGGTCATTTCAGGGAAAGGTTTTTGCTCACATTAATGACAGAAACGGGTCACTTAGATACACGAACGCGAATTATCAAGGGAGGGAGGGAGGGAGGGGGGGGGATAAAAAAGTTCCAGCTCCTGGATTTCACTCTGCAGAGTTTAATTCTATCCCGAGAACACATCAGAATACTCAACAAACCCAGTGCGGCAAACGAAAGTCTCCTGAGCGCCCCGATTGGCTGGATTAGATTAGCATTAACATAGAGTGATGGTGGAGGGAAAACGCCGATGCTGCGTCTCAATTCACCTACTTATACTATGCACTAAAAGTATGTACTCTTTTTTTTTGTGATGAAGTACATACTTTTGAGTGTGTAGCAAAAAAGAGTATGCGAGTGCTGGGACATACCAACACGTCATGTAACGGAAGAGAACGTCGTTGCCTGGTTACGCACACCGTCACCGTAAACGAACACCTCGTCGCATTTCGGCTTTTCTTCATTCATTATTCCTTATATACTTTACATTTCTATATAATTTAATTGACCATTCTCTTGATTGATCTTCATTTTTCGCACAAGGAGTCACTATTAGCTGAAAAAGTGTCCACAGTTCCACACCTTGAAAACCTTCCGGAAATAATAGCCCATCTGGTTACCTTTGGGATACTCATTTCAACAAACCACGATCTGGGACACGTTAATTCTAACCTCAGATACTGTTTAGGGCGGACGGTAGGCGAATTAGGACGCAGCATAAACCACACAGGGCAGGTTTGCTGATTCGTTCCGGCTGCACAACATGATTTTATTCTCTTTGTAAAGAAAGTTTCTCATTTAGTAATTGAAAGCATCATGTAACAAAATTAGTTTAAATATGAATTTGATTTAAATGACATTAAAGAGTTAAAATACTTTTTTTTCCATTTTAATGCTTGGAATATTTTTTTTTCCTTTTTTAAATACAACTTTAAAACTAATAACTGAGAAATTTCTATATATATATATATATATATATATATATATATATATATATAGTGTAATTTATTCTGTTGAACAAAAACGGTAACAATAAATCCGTTCCATCACAAGATTTTCATTCTTCTTACATTTTATTTCTCTCATCATTTATTAGAACTATTGTTAAGAGCATCGGCACATACAGGACAGTTTCCTTCCAAAACTGAAAGGCCATCGTGACAAGATCACTATTGTAATAATAATAACAATAATAATAATAATAATTTCAAGTTCTATTAGTATTAGTAACCTGCATTGTTACCATTTTAAGACTTAAAAAATAAATCATACAAACCAAAGATATTTACAAACAGTCATCAGAGTATTCAGTATTTCATCTTGAGATCTTCAAATATGATCAACTGGAGTGGTGCAGCTACACGTGACGCCATTGGCTGTTAACAGTGACACCCACAGAAACCCCACGGCATGAGCCAATCAGAATGCAAAGAGATCCTGCGGAATCCCGTACCATCAGTGTATTTCATCTTGATAAAATGAAGCCCTACGAAATACACTTAAACTGACTAAAACACACTTCGATAATGACAGGAATGATCTGATAAAACGTGATCATTATCAGCGTAAAGCAGGCGTCCGAGTCTTCGGTTTGTTCTTTCTACGCTCCATTTGTCTACTGCTCATGCTAATGAGTGTTTCTGTTCTGTGTCGAAAAGTGTGCAGCGTTCACTGCTCGAAAACATCACGTTGAGTGTGCAGTGTTCACTGATCCAAAAACGTTAGTGTGTAGGATTCACTGATCCAAAACGTTACACAGAGTGTGCAGAGTTCAATGATTCAAAAAACAAACAACAAAAAAAACATTGTTCCTCGATGTTCAGAAACTCAAACCAAGTGTGCAGTGTTCACAGTTTCAAAACGTTAAACTGTTTTGCAAAATTCAATGCACCAATTTTTTTTAAAATGTCGAACCAATCATGCAGCGTTCAGTGTTTCAAAAACCTGAGAGTCCGTTCAGTTTGTGTAATACTCCTGCAGACACACACACACACACCTACATGCACCCCTACCCCCAACCACCCACCCACCCCCACACACACCCTCCCTATAAGCTGTAATACACAGTGAGTTTTACACAGGAATGGAGAATAGAAGAGCGGTGCTGGGGATGTGAGGGGTTTGGTGTGAGCAGAGACATGAGGCATTGTTCAAAGATCACATTGTTTTATTTAACACAGGTTTCCAACCCTGGTAGCAGACATTTTAGTGTTTCCCAGCTCTAACACACACACACACACACATGCACGCACACGTCAACTCAGGATGTGCTGTTAATTAGCTGAAGTGTGTTAGGAACACTAAATTGTGCAGGACAGCGTGTACTCCAGCACCAGGACCAAGTTTCATCACAGTTTACGACACTAACACGATATTGTATTAAAAACAACAACGTGTGCTGAATGCAGTTATGGGATTTTTAATCAGGACACGTCTCGTGCTACCGATGCTGCTTAAAAATGCGCCTCCTCCTAAATAGAGGTAGTGATCGTGTTCTGTCTGTGATAATAGTGTGCGCGTTACACATCACCATATGTACCATATGAGGGTAACCTCATTGGGATGGGCAGCCATGACACCCGTCCCCTCTCTCTTTTTCTTTGTCTCTTATACACACTTGCGAAGAAAGTCTGGGTCACTCCCCGGCTCTGTCTATTATGAATGGGGGAGGTGGGGGGGGGGGTTGTTAAACAAAAATAGCTAAACTCTGCCGTGGAGTTCCCAGAGGTCAGTGTGTGAGGTGCAGTCGGCAGCTGTGTGGTTTTTCTGTCCGTTCGCTCGTCGCCGTCCTACAAGTTGACGAGCTCGTGGCTGACGAACTGCTTGAGTCTCTCGAGGTACTGGCCGTAGAGCTCGACGTCGTTGTGCCCGGCGCCCTCCACCCACAGCGGCTCCACGGGCTTCTGACAGCGCTCGTACAGAGCCAGGCCGTGCGAGAAGTCGATCACCTCGTCCTCCGTGCCGTGGATCACCAGCACCGGCGACGTCACCTTCGAGATCTTGTCGATGCTGCGGGACAAAAAAGATATATACATATACATATAAATCAGATTCAAGACACGGCGTTTGTTTCCTCATATCCCTATAATATGCCAAGGAATGGAAGAGAGGACATACTTGGGGAAGGCGTCGAAGCAGTACGTCTTCTTGGTGTCAGGGAAGGCCACCCGCATGCCGGAGGTGAGCGGGGAGTGCAGGATGACGGCGGCGCTCTCGTAACGGGCGGCCAGATCCACAGTCGGCACCGTCCCAATGCTCTGTCCGTACACGATCACGTTCTCTGGCCTTATACCGTACCTGCGAAATGAAACACAACCGTTAACACATCCTGCTTCTCATCGCCAGTCCTAATACAGTCCTTGAGAAATGAAACACAGCCGCAAACACAATTCTTCTCCATTTTTATTTATAGTACTTGCTCAATCACATGCTTGAATAAGAATAAGCCCATTAACACTCCTGAATCCACGAGGGTTAAGAAGCGACTGACACTCGTGATCACGAGAGCGGTTGACGCCCGGTAGGCAAACGTTGTCCTTGACACGCAAATCATCTCATCACAAAGACCTACGTCTGCCAGGTGACGTTACAAAAAGTAAGAGCGCCGGGACAGGAGGCTGAGAAGCACTTGATGGTTGGCTCTTGTAAGTGTGAACAAGGTCGTCTGATGTACACGTCTCTCTACAGCCTTCACTTACAGAGGAGCTTTAAAAAAATTAGTCAGTCAGCGTGTAATAAAGCGGACAACGAGGGCAGTAGACTTAATAAACCACAGTATCCATAGTCGGCTTTCCATAAACAGAACAGCTAGGCCACGTCAGCCTGATGCAAAAGTTACTCTGCTTGTCGAGGTCTGGGAATAAAATGGAAACATCTGCCTTACTGTTAATCCTCCTCGTCGTCACGTGACCATCTGCGCTCAGAACGTCACCTTTGAAAACGACCTTCTAATCATGGAAAACACATTCCCTCTGAAACGGTTTTTCCTCTACACAGAGACGTACTCGCTAGCAGTCTGTAATCAGATTTACGGCCGAGTTAACGGCAAAGAGTGGTTTTGATTTCGTCAGTTATACACAGTCGTTGGTTTATTAGGGGGAAAACAAAAGGGGAGGGTGCCAGGGTCCTGTTTAGTGCTTTTTCATAGCAACAGCTAAGGCTTCTTAAAGATTTATCAAAATTTGGCAAGAAAAGGTCTAACGGTTAAATAAGTGGAGCTGAGTAAAATAAATTTTTTTTTTTTTTTACTCCATCAGCCCGCCCCTCCATTCCAGACCCATTTACACAAAGCTCCGCCCCCGGTGGTTCAACCCCCAGTGGTTCAATTAGGGTTAGCAGTAGTACGGACCGCCATGACATCACTTTCAAGTGCTCTTGGAGGTTCAACTGCTTAAAAGCCACATTGTAACACTGTACAGACACACATTTAGGCTAATACTAATTACCATCGCTGCCTTTTTTTGTAACAGAAAAATACTGAAGATTTTCTAAACCCTGTTATCGTTATAGTGATGGGAAATTATATTGGGAATTATAGAACATTACTCAGGCCAGCATCTTAATATGTTTCCCATCATTTTAACTCTGCTATTATTATTATTATTATTATTATTAGTAGTAGTAGTAGTAGTAGTAGTAGTAGTAGAAGAAGAAGGGGTCCAAGCACACAGTTTATCCAATTGTTTTTGTTAGGATTTTTTTCTTCTTAGTCTGATTCTCCGCCAAAACAAACTGCACAGACCAAACCGTATGTCATACAGACGTTAAACCTGATCAACAAGTACTACTCCGTGCCCCTACCCAGGCAAGCCAGATGGGCGCACTATAGTGCAAGCATATACGTTTTGACTCATACTTTCGTAAACTAGTCCAAAGATTTTTGGCCAATCTTCACAAACCTGGTGTGGATGGAACATCAGTAATTACCAAAAACATGCTGACAGTGTAAACAATATGGCAGCCACATGCCAATCAATGCTATGTACCTTCGATGCAACTTGGCAAGAATTGGCCACTGGGGCCGGCATTTGCGAGGTGTGCTTGGACCCCACAGATCACCACTTATGGCTATACATTTTTAAAAAATTATTATTATTAGTGGTATTATTATTATTAATACTATTATTACTAGAGGTAATTTATAATTAGTGATGTGTTTAAAAAAAACAAAACCAAAAACAAACAAACACACCTCTGTTGACATTCACATCAACATCCCCCCACCCCGAGTTTAACCATCTACTGGAGTTATTTTCCACACGTTTGCCATACCCTTCATCCGTCCCTCCTTCTTTCACTTCACTTCACTCTAGACACATTCTTGTAGACGGACGCACGAGGAAGTAACTTTGACACACCATCACCGATGAGAGGAGCTGTAACCGGAATCTCTACTGATCTTCATATAACATTTTGTCTCCGTGTAACAGCAGTACAGAAGGGCGATGCGCTGATATCCCATCATTATCCAATAAATTACATAAATTCTCTCATATCACTGGGTTTATCTGGACTTTATCTGGTTTCAGATCTGTTTATAGCTTATAACTTCTCATGTTGTCATGCTGTTAAAAATGAAAACTACTTAGCGGCTAGTAAGTGGCTGATTGCTGATTGGACTTTTCCTCTCCCATTTAATTGTTTTTTTTTTTTTTAAACTTGTGTTTAATATTTAGGGCTGTACGAGTTCCACAATGCTAAGGAGGACTAATAATCTACCATTACACTCTAGACGTTTTATACAGAAAGTCTCACATATAAACTAACACTAATTGCCCCCCTCCCCCCGTGTGTTGTGAGAAACTGTGCAGTACAATCAGGATTTTTTTCCCCTCCCCCTACTTCCTGGACAGGAGGTCATGGGGACAACCTCCCTCACATCTCATTGGGAAATCGGTTGCCAGGCGACCGATCAATATTTGACTTGGCATGCCCATGCCCCTCCCCCTCCCCAAACACAGGGCTGGGGGGGAAAAAAAAAAAAAAAAAAAAGCAATGAAATTGAAACTGGTTTCAATTAAAGTGGAGTGTAAATCAGTCTGGCGTGACCCGACCCCCACACCAGCACTCCACACCTCCATCCTCTCTCTCTCTCTCTCTCTCTCTCCCAAAGCCTCATGATATATTTCCTTCTCTCGATCCATCTTTCTTAATTACTTTATCCAGATCTGTCTGTCTCTCTCTATCCATCTGTCTGTATCCTTCTTTCTCTCTCTGCATCTCTGTCTCTCTCGATTCTTCCCTCTTCTGCTTCCATCTTCCCTCCATCACCGTCTCTCTCGCTCTCTCTCTCTCCCCCTGACTCAGATGTCTACCCCAGCTCCAATTTCTGCTAACTCCAACCATCCATTTCTACCTCCACCATCCACTCAGTCTCTCTCTCTCTCTCCGCATCTCTCTATTCCTCCCTCCTCTGCTTCTGTCTCCATCTTCCATTCTCTCTCTCTCTCTCCCCCTTTCTGTCCGTCTGTCTCTCTCTCTCTCCATTTCTCCCTCCTCACGTTCTGTCTTCCCTCTATCTTCCAGTCTCTCTTTCTGTCTTTCTCCCCACCCCCTTCCGTCTTTTCTTTATTTTCACTCTCTAACAAAGAAAACCAAAGAATGAATGAAAATTTCATTCTTTTCCCCTTTTCTGTGTCCTTCCTTTTGTTTCCCTTTTCATCTGTTTATTTCTTCTTTTTTCTTTGTTGTTGTTGTTCTTTCTTTCTTGAGTTCTTTCTTTTCCTTCTTACTTCCCTTTTTTGGTTCCTTTGTGCATTTTTACCTCTATGCTTCTGTTCTTTTCTATATTTTCACACGCCTTTCCCTTTTCTTTGATTTCTTTCCTTCTTTTTTTCAGTTCTCTTAAAGTCTGTTATTTTTCTTTCTTAAATACCAACTCTGCTGTATCCCTTCATCGTTCTCCATTCTAGAAGTCTCTTTTCTCCAGCCTTCTCTACACCGTTTGCTCGTTCTCGCTCTTTCTCCCTCTCTGCTTTTCCCCCATTTCTTCTTTCTCTACTTCTCTCTCGCTTCCTTCATTCTGTTTTATTCATGCCTCTCTTCATTCATGCCGCTCCTTTTTTCGGTCTTATTTTCTCTCCATTTATCCTCATGCTTCCATATTTCCCAGTTCTCTTCCCTGCTCTCGTCTTGTCTCCCTCCCTCCCCATCTTTTCTCTCTTGGATGTGACAGATGGATCGCTCTTGATCACACGAGACATCCTCCAGCGTATCTGCCGCTGACACACAGCCAACGTGTTGCTACAGGGGTTCTCTGAGCAACCTGTTCTCCAGCTACACACAACAATATGTCTGGATCTTTGTGTGTGTGTGTGTGTGTGTGTGTGTGTGTCTTCAGTCCAAACAGACACGCCTGCTTACTCATTGCTGACTCACCTGTACAGACAGGCAACAGGGTGGATCCATCTCTCTCACTGAACATCCTGTGTACATTGGGTTTTAAGGAAACACCCCTGACTACGTGAACACACACCGAAATCTCATCTACACACACCATGAGAGATGCATCTCCACCTTCCACACCATCATCCAACACTGTCCACACTAACTGCACTACCCACCCCTGCACTATCCACACCCACCAACGTCCCCATTAACTGCAACATTCACATCCTCACCATCCACCCCTCCACACCCTCAAGATCCACCAATCCCACCATCCATCCTCATCATCTATACCAGTGGTCACTGGAGATCTACCATCTTCTACTTTAGCTCCACCCATAAGCCTATCTCACCAAACAGGCTACACAGCTACTAGTCCAGGCTCTTGTTATTTCAAAACTGGACTATTGCAACGCACTGCTCCCGAGCCTCCCAGCCAGCTCCATCAAACCCCTTCAGATGATTCAAAATGCAGAAGCACGCCTCGTCTTCAACCAGCCCAAAAGAACCCATGCCACACCCCTCTTCATGTCCCTCCACTGGCTTCCTGTAGCTGCCCGCATCAAATTCAAGGCCCTGATGCTCACGTACAAGGCCTTGTCTGGAACATCACCTCTATACCTCAACACTCTCCTTGAGGTTTATGTTCCCTCACGTAACCTGCGATCGGTTAACGACCGACACCCGGTAGTGCCTACTCAGCGAGGCACCAGGTCCCTTTCCAGAACCTTCAAACTGACTGTCCCACAGTGGTGGAATGAACTTCCAACCTCAATCCGGACAGCAGGATCTGTCACTATTTTCAAAAAACGGCTAAAGACCCACCTCTTCCGTGAACACTTAACCCCTAACTCCCACCGATTTTATTTTTTTTTAAAAAAACCAACAAACCTCACCTTTACTCTGTGCACTTTGCTTCTCTAGAACTCAATTAAAAGTCTTGTATGGTAGCACTACTTGTATTGTTCTCCGCTTGATATATCGATTTGCCTGTATTTCCTCATTTGTAAGTCGCTTTGGATAAAAGCATCTGCTAAATGAATAAATGTACATGTGATCGTGCCCACCTGACCGTCTAATCAGTGCCTTAAGAAGTTCTTGATCAACTAAAACAGGCGTGTTAGATTTTGGTTGGAGATTGAACCTGCAGGAAGGTGGATCTCCAGGAAGATGGTTGGTGACCACTGATCCGTACAGACTTCACTTCACCACTCCCATCCACTTCCTCAAGTCTACCGTCCAGCACGTCTCCACCAACTCAATTGTCTCCACCGCCGCCACCTTCTACTACAGGACTGGATCCGAGATGAAACAGGCCCGAGACACAATTCAACACATTCAACAGCTGGGTGGAGACAGACGCAGCATACACTGAGAGGTGCAGCCAGGGACTGTATAGCAGGCATTGTATAGGGATTGTTGACCACTCCAAAAGTCCAAAAGGGCGAAACCACAGAGAATAGCAGAGAAAACAACTAAGCTGCAACCCTGTGGGAACTTTACATAGAGAAAAGATGAACAATAGTGAACTAACCAGACACAGTGGCCATCCGAAAGGAAGTAATATGAGAAGCTGAAGAAATACCGGGGAATGAAAAGCACAACTAGGTTAAAGCCAAACACGTCCCATTGGGGCTGTAACCCCTAAACTGGAACGGCGGCTCCAACGGATTCCAGGAATGACAACACTGATCTCAGTCCAGAACAGCACATTCCTAGGAACAGCAAAATACTGCGCCGCACCCTCGAACTCCCAGACCTCGGGTAAGAGGCCCGCCAGGGAGGAAAGATACCGCTCACTGGAAGGACAAGACATGAAATTCGCAAAACTAATTGATACGTAAGGAATAAAACATGACAGGACATGCTGTTACAGGAAACGAATCAATATGATGAAGCAGAGTCCGTATTACCACCCTGAAGCTGATTATTTTCCTATTACACACATCACACATTTGAAATGTCCACAGTGTATTCACAGTTCAGGATGAGGGGAGGAAAGAGAGCAGTCTTGTGATTGTCCTGGAGGATTTTAAAGTGGGATGATAGAGAGAGAGAAATTCTTAGGTGCTCACTTATTATATTTTTATATATATATATATATATATATATATATATATATATATATATATATATATATATATATATATATATATATATATATATATATATATATATATATATAAAAAATGCTTCCCTTCTCTCAATAGCCCTGAGGCTCCTTACATTTCTGCAGAAAGTCATCGCCATTGTAAATGTGTGTAAAGTCTCTGCAGCTGAGGTGTGTACTGTATGATTATGTATATACAGTATGTAATGCACTGCTAGCATAGCATATATAACATCGCTTGCCAGCTTCCTGTTTTTCAACGCGATGTTACACAAGCACAAAACACCTGCATCAAGTCACACAACACAACACATTAACTGATTAGTCACGTGAAGAGGACAGTAGCTGAACAAAATCTCTACAGACCGCATTTGCAAACTCTTCCATGTTTCATTGTTCTGGGACGTCATTAGCCGCCTCTCTATAGAGCGACTTTAACTTGGTATAAAACTCCTAACTGTATCACACGGTGACAATTTGCAGACGTAGCTTCTCCCTTAACGCCTCCTGTTTCTGTACGGGAGCTTTACTCGTACAGATTACGGCCCACGGCGTCAGGGTGAAGGATTAATCCTGCGCGAAGCTGAAATGTGGCAGAGGGAAAAAAGAAAAAAAAACAAAATGGAGGATAAACCCAGTTAAAGGTGGCGGCGGATGGAAAACAAGGCCAGGATAACTTGCGATGTAACGTGCATCTCTCGGCGTGCATGTTCGTCCCTTTCTCTCTCTCTCTCTCTCTGTCTCTTTCTGTCTCTCTTGACAGTGATGAGATGATTTTGGAGACGTTACATCACACGCATTATGTTGAACGCTCCTGCCATTCCTCCAGCTGTCAGAGAACGCGTCCGTCGCTCTCTCCTTCTATGGCAGATGCTCCACATAGATGTTCCCCCCCCCGTCAAAGACTTTCCAGAACGTTAACTGTAACTCTAAATGGATAGAAACGATGAGGAATCGTTCCTTTATAAAAATGAATAATAATTTGTTATTGTTGGTAAATCGATGCAGGCTGTGCTGTTACAGGAAAATGATCAACTTCGGGCTGCATCACACCACCCTGTCGTTGATTATTTTTCTATAACAGCGTGCCCCGCAAGTGTTTTATAACTTACTTACTTATACAGCAAAAAGTAAACGTACTGTATACATTAGCGATGAGCACCATAACCTGGAAGTGACGGTAATGACTCGCCATCGCAGCATGGATCAAAGGGGCATCTCTTGTCATGCAGCATATTGTGTTTGTGCCCTGGACAAAATGATAGAAGATCTTCTTCGGCGAACATCCTGGAATATTCTGTTCTCGTTATTCCTTATTTGCATAACATGGAAAATGCACTGTACTGTACTTCCTTGCCTGCTGAAACAAGGAAGCTAAAGCTAGAAAGCAACGATTACAAATCTGAAAAGCCACACACACACACACACACACACACACACACACACACACACACGGCTCATTATTGCAGGATAAACCTGTACCGCTACAGATACAAAGTAGGGCACAGCAGTCACACTCCTCTGAATAGTAGAGGTCACGGTTACAACAACAAAAATCCACACGTTCCCCAGGAACCCGACACCAAATTGCACATTAAAACTGACTTTTTCCCCCCTTTTTTTCCACCAAACAAACAGAATTTAAAGCTGCATTAAAGATTACATCTCTAACAGTTAGATGAATTCAAGATTTGAATGATTCCCGCCCATTTTCATGAAGCTCCGCCCCCAGGATCTAAGGATGCCAGTAGATTATAGTGTCTATAAAATGACTGACAGGAGGCACAGATCATCTACATATCATATCTTCCAGGTTATTTGTACAAGTGAGAAATAAAAAAAAAAAATAAAAATGGACGATTGCACCTTTAAGGAAGTGCATCTTAAACTCTGCAGCAACATTTAAAAAAAAATACTTCCTGAATCATAATAAGCTGAAACTGTACACTCCACAGATCAGCAGTTTCACTGTTTACTGAAGTGTGTGTGTGTGTGTATATGTATATATGCATGTGTCCATCCCCACAGGGACATGGTTTGTCAAATGAGGACACACAAGAGCAGCAGCTGTGCTTGTTGACAACACACACACACACAATGCATTTTAACACTCTTACATGAACGTGTATTGCTGTTCTGTAAGCATCTATCTATGTACACACACACACACACACACACACACACACACACACACACACACACACACACACAAACACACACACAATGCCTCTTTGTTTTGTATCATCCTTGTTGCAATTTCTAGCTGAACTGCTGAGTTCTTGTGACCTGTGTACTCACACACTCACACACTCACACACTCACACACTCACACACTCACACACTCACACACTCACACGAATATTCCTCCTTTCCCATTGACTCACTTTTCAACAATCCAAACAAATCCTCTCGAACGTGACTGAAACAGGAAACACTGTCCGAGTCAACGTTCCCTCGTCCAATCAAACCCTCAGCTGCGGGCGAGGGGGAGGGGGCCTGGGGATCAGTGGGTGGATTTGAAGGTCAGCGTTACTTACGGTTTCATGTGAAATGATAAACAAGCGTGGGGGGAGGAAGCTAAAATGAGGAAAGGGTTCGTAAACCCTGTTTCCGGAGATCCGTCTTCCTCCAGTGTCCTACACCCTAATCCGTCCTGCTGCACTACTCTCAGATCTACTGTAAAAAAAACACAAACAAACATCCTGGAAGATGTGCAGAACACGATTTTAAGTCGCTGAGAAAACCTGGAATTCTTTGTGATTGGATACGCCTCCTGTCAGTCATTTTATAGACACGCTATGAGCCACTGCAGATCCCGGGGGCGGGGCTTCGCGAACACGGGCGGGAATCGTTGGTCGGGAAATCTCACCTGGTTCGGAGGGCGTGCCATGCTGCGTCGACGTCGGCGTACAGGTTCTTCTCGGACGGTTTCCCCGAGCTGGCGCCGTAGCCCGAGTAGTCATAGGAGAAGATGTTGCAGTTGATGCGCGAGCCGAGCCCCACGTAGAAGCTGCTCATCTGCCCGAGGTCGACGGCGTTCCCGTGCGAGAACAGCAGCGTGTAGCGGGCGCTCGGCGAGCAGCGCACGAACATGCAGGCGATGCGGTTGCCGCGCACCGTGCGCGTCATGAAGCACTCGATGGAGTCCTTCTCGCGGGCGGAGTACTGCCAGTCGGCGCGCTCGGACAGGTGCAGCGTCCAGCGCGTGCCGCTCTCGTCGCTCAGCAGCGTGTACGTCGGCTCCGGGGGCAGGAACGCCAGCTTCGACGCTATCCTGCTCGGGCACGGCGGGCAGCAGAACAGGCAGCAGAGCTCACTCAGCGACAGGTGATTCATTCTGTACGTGAACAAAATAAATAAACAGTGATTAGCAACAGGTGACTAAACACACCTCTGTCTCCATGTGTAAAGGTACAAGATGATTTCCTGGATACGCGTCTGTGATTCATCAAATAAACAACCCACGCATCTCTTACAACAGTGTGGTGATCTAGGGAAGCCCTTCACATGGGAGTGTGTACAGCTCTGAAACTACAGGCTTGCCACAACTGAAGTGTGCTCTTCTCTTTTGCACGCGTCTCAAGCAGCTTTATAAAAAAGACGTTTTAAAGATTTCATTTCCATTTCCAATGAAACACACCACGCCTACGTCAGCAGTTCCAAGATTACTGACGGACCATGGAAATTATAAAGGGGAAAGGAGTTCTCGCTTCGATTATCGGCGTCATCTACACTCGCTCTCCGTCTCATCGCCGCGTCTTAAGGCGGAATCGACTCACGAATCTGAGTCTTGGCGGTTTTCCAGGATACGAGCGATCATAAACCCGACGAGGCGTGTTGGGAGTCTGTCCAGGAAAACTACCAGTCATAAAATTACTAGCCTGGAGACTTTGGCTAATAAAATGTTAAGCCGGCAGAGTCGAAGTTCACCAACAGAGCAGATCTACAATCCAGATGTACAAAAAGCCACTTCTTGTTCAATCTAGTTGCCAACTGATTTTATGTTTTCATTTCCCTTAGCGGCAGCGGCGTAGTGGTTCCCGATTAGCGTCATGTCCTTTCTTTCTCTGGCAGCTGTCGGAAGCGGTAGGATGAAGCCTATACAACCTGTCTGTACCACAAGGCTACCGAATTCTCCGTTCTGATTGGTCGGAAGTGTGGTGGTTCAACTTCTACAGCAGCAGCTCTGACCATAGAAGGCAGATCACAGGTTTGGATTGATGTGCGGATGAAGTTTTCTGGAAGGCGTATCCAGTAGCTATGTTTTTGTCTCATTAACTTCCAGAGAGAGAGAGAGAGAGAGAGAGAGAGAGAGAGAGAGAGAGAGAGAGAGAGAGAGAGAGAGAGAGAAACAATGGCCGTCTATAGCACAAGTCATAACAGGGACTAACTTGTTTCACAGACAAGAGTTAAAAAGTATAATGTGTCATTAATAAATAAATAAAAATAAGATGAATAAAGCTCTTCAGGATGCGCCGTTCACAGGAAAAACGATCCACTGCGGCTTCCTGAAACATTTTATTCCTTACCCTATCGCACCATCTGTGAGATTCATCGGCAGAAAACATGCGACTACTTGCATTTGTGTTGGATTTTTAACAATCGCCTGACACAGCCCCTCGGTGTTGACTGAATAAAAAAAGGATTGGCTTGCATTGTACTCGCTGCGTCTCGTGTTCAGTGGCCGTGAAGGTGACGTGCGACAGCGCCGGACATTTTAAAGTGAAATAAGTGACGTGACAAAATGTGACGCGGCTCTGGACAAAGCAGAGATACTGAGATCACCCTGAAGTGACGCTATTTTCCATCAACAGCACGTTCGGGAAGTATTCCCGTCACACCCCGAGTCCCCTCCCCCTCACCTTCGGCTGCGGATTTGATTGGCCGAGGGACTTTTTCAGTTTACGTCCTTTCATATAATAAAATAAAATCACCACCTTCTGACCAATCAGATTGGAGAACTCACCAGCCGCCGTGTCCTAAAACCTGTTTATCTCGAGACGGATCCAAGCGCTTTCTGAAACGAGCCACGTGCACGTTTTATTTACAGAAAACAACTTCGTCGAATATGCAAATGCCGTTATCACGGCCGGTTGAATCCATCTGCGAGGTCACGCTCTTTAATTCCCCCCCATGGCGTGGATTTAAATGAAAATAATTGAGACCAGGAAAAATAAATACTTTCAGCACAAACTGGCCTGGTTTTTTTTTTTTTTATTAAATCAAGGAAACGCTGCAATATTCAGAGGAGCGCACGATTTTTCAAAATTTCCGCCGATTTTCTGCAGATTTGGGCCGAGACGCGCCATTGCCACAAGTTGCATTTAAAAGTTCAGTCTTCTCCAGACTTTTCCTGTCCGTCTGCACGCCGCTCTACGGCTGCCGAGCTTCTGCACTTTGCAAGTCAATGCGAGTTTAAATGTCACATCCGTCATACTCAAATTGCCCGACGTCTGGCTGCCGGACGCAGGACAACACGGCTCGGCTAATCGTCCATCCCGAGGCGCCTTTAAAAATAACTAGGAGTTATTATGAGAAATTGTTCTACAGTAAACACACGAGTATGATTCCTATGTCTCACACTGTTACTGAAGGCTTACGGTCATGTGACTGGTTCAAAGCCTGACATACGAGAATTATCCTGGCGCACACACACACACCTACACACACACCTCGGTTTCTACCAGAGTAAAACTGAAAGTGTGTGACACAGCCCTGAAGGCACGCCTGATGTGTGTGTGTGTGTGGAGAAACTGCGACTGCGTGCGTCATATCTGCTGACTGCTTTAAGACTCTGAGTGAGAGTGAATTAGGGAAATTCGTCCATTCGTACGTGACGCGCGATACGTAGATCCAACCGCATTCCATTTTCAGGACAACGCCGAGGACCGGCGCTTTGTGTACGGAGAAATAGATCCGTTATCTAGACGCCTGGGCCGGTCAGAGCTGTTCTTTTGAGTGCTGCGTTCACTAAAACTAAGGTAATATAATAAAATACGGAGAGCCGGCGCATTAATACAGCTGAAGAGGAAAAGAAAAATAAAAGAAAAAAAATTGAACGAGTGTATGATTATTATCCAGCGACATGCTTTAAACAGCAACGCTGGTCAAATTATTATTATTATTATTATTTTAAAACCCCATGATTATATCTCAGCCTAACCGACTTTTATCAGCACACCTTCCTCAAAAGACATTGATGTCTGACAAAGTCCCAGCCGTGACATCATCATGATTGACAAGCGGCCATTACACTGTCATCATCATTGTCATAATAAATAAATAAATAAATAAATAAATTTTAGTAGAATGGGGAAATATTTCCTACACAATTGTCTGTTCATATCTAGGGGATGTTTTTTTTTTTTGACACGTCTGAAGTGTTTACTACGACATAAAATACGTCAGATCGCCCGAAAACGCGTCGGATCCGATCCGACACCGATCCACTGCTTTCAGAGCGGCGGCGGCTTCATTACGTGGATTAAAAAGAACATTTCTGACGTCCGGTCGCCATCGTTTCCTGCTTAAACAAAAAGACAAAACGCCGTTACACTTATTTACGGTCTAAATCTACTACCTGATGTCTTGCAACCGTAAACACCCGTTCATGTTATAGTTATCGAAATATTTTGGATGAAAAACAAACAAACAAGCCAAAAAAAAAAAAAGAACAAACGCGATTCCGGAGACGATTATACGTCATGAAGATCCTCTAAACGACAGACCTGCGATTCAAGAAAACGACTACATTCTGCCATCGACCAGCGGGTTATTCACACAAACGTTCTTCAGAGTGATCGTGAGGCAGTGGGAATTTTAGCTGCCCTCATGTTCGAGGCACGCGAATCGAAGAGGGCTTTGGCTGAACGCATGTTGTGACGATGTCACATGACGCGTCTTCGCCCAAATCTGCGGAAGATCCGCTGTGATTTTGAAAGAATTGCGAGCTCCTCAGAAAATTGCAGAGTTTGCTCGATTTTGCTTTAGGAAAGCACCGTCCGCCCACTTCAGCATACATGAGCTCACAGACGATCATGATTGGCTGAGAGAGAAAGAGGCGGAGAGTGTGTATGCCCCACCCACCCAGAGAGCACGGCCATTTTCTCCGGACACTTTTCCTGTTACGCCACTCGAGAGACTGGATAGATATATATATATATATATATATAATTTCAGAGTGTAACCAATGTTATGACGTTCTTCTTAAAATACTGCTGAAATCTCAGTGTAAAAAAGCCGGCTTTCCACAGAAACTTGAAAGATGTAAATAAGTTATATTTTTCAGTTATACGGTTATAGTTGATTACATACCTGTACACTAAATATTTCTGTTCTTGATACGAGTGAAATTCTCCCTCTGATGGCACTGGATTTTAAATGTTTTTTTTTTGTTTGTTTTGTTTTTTAAAATCAGCTGTATCGAGTGATCCGATATGAAGGATATCGTGAGCGGGGTATCGTTCGGTTCCGCTCCGGTTCTTCACTCCTCCGTTCCGGACGCGGTGATGCGCCGCCACCGCCGCCTCGGTAACCTTTCCAGACCTTCCTCCAAGCGGCCGAGCTGCTCAGATATCCTCCACATGTGGTCCGAGTGGATAAGGTTATAAAACTGAAACGCAGCCCGGTGCGAAATAAATAAAACGTCGCGGTTTCCGTCCACGAAGCGACCGAGAGAACATCCAGCACGGACCCGACCGACGCCGCTCCGCTCCCGCTCGCTTCTGTTTCTTATTTTCTTCAGAAATACCGGATGTGTACGTCACCTGATTGACAGCTCGTTTGAGCCAATGAGATGAAGGCAGTGGAGCGGCTTGGCGTTTCGGCGAACCAATCAACATCCACTATACAAAAACGAACACAAATAACAAACTTTTAAATACACATCCACTGGAGGAGACCATTTTAAATTAAAATCTTTAACTAAAATACACAAAAACGCTGTTATGTGCTTTTTTCTTCCTAGTAACTGATTATACTGTAAAAAAAAAAAAAATCATTATTTTTATCAACATAAAAACGCCAATCCATATTTTTTTCCCATGCTGGTGTGTTTTAGTAATCTGGATTATTATTTTCCAACACAGGAAAGAGGATTTTTGCGCTTTGTGGTTTATTGATAAATTGACAAGCTGCATTATTTGTCTTCCTGTGAATGGAGGAAAAGAGAGACTGGTGAGGGAAAGACTATTTATGGTTGCTATAATATAAGTAATTACAGGAACTAACTTGCTTCATGGACCTATTAAATGTAACTATAAACAGACAACATGTATGACATGTCATTAATTAAATAAATAAAAAACAATTGTAATTGTTAACATTTATAATATTGTCGTGGTATAAGAGGAATAAAATATTTGTGGACGTGGCTGTTATTGAAAAACAATCAACTTCTGGTTGTTAAACGTAATTAGCATTTGTGTCAGGCCGCATATCAACAGGGCATTTATATTGAATATAAAGTAAGTTACAGCCGTTTTAATCAGAGGGAACCCTCTTTCGACCTTTCCAATATGGCGGACGCGTTGACGTCCCGTAATAGAAGCCGGTAGATGCGGCTATATCCGCGTCTACTTTTTTTTCTTTTTTATTGGCCAATCGCAGAGTAGGAGGCGGGGTTTGTCGGACTGCGGTTTCAGTGTTTTCTTCCGGTATTGGTGCATTACGTCACCGTGTAGAAAAGTGATTCCACGTGGTTTCTGACAAATATTTCTACTAAACTGTAACATTTTAAAAGTTGACTAAACTCCCGACACGCAGTCGGAAATGAGTTCTCAGAAAGGCGCCGCGTCTCGAACCCGAGGCCAAAAATATCAAAACACGACCGCTTTTAAGAATGACAAACACGGCGCGAGTCCTCAAGTGAAGGTAAGCGGCTAAGCTAGCTAAATTAGCCCAGGAGCTAGCTATTAGCATGTAAAGCTAGTCCGTATCAGCTTCTTTTTTCCCCGCTTTTCTATTCAGAAAGCCAACGCGAAGGTGCATGACGGTGTGTGTCAGCGCTGTAAGGACATCCTGGAGTGGAAGGTCAAATACAGCAAATACAAGTCTCTCACACAACCTCGCAAATGGTGAGACGCGGAATTTTGTTTTACAACGTGCGTGTGAGGAGACTTTTATTATTAATTTTTTGTTAAGTAAAGTATTTTAAGACGTAATGTCTGTTTTCTGAGCATGCCAAACGTCCAGGCGGCATCCTACACAAAGTAGTACATTACCATAGTTACCTCATACCTCATAGCGTTATCGTAGGTACCTCATGGCGTTACCATAGATACCACATAGCCCTCAGTGTTTTACCATAGGTACCTCATAGCATTACCACATAGCTCATAGCGTTATCATAGGTACCTCATGGCGTTACCATAGATACCACATAGCTCATAGCCTTGCCATAGTTACCACATAGCCCTCAGTGTTTTACCATAGGTACCTCATAGCATTACCACATAGCTCATAACGTTACCATAGTTACCAAATAGCTCATAGTGTAATAGGTAATAGGTATGGTATGATAATGGTATGGTAATTCCTATGGTAATAGGTACTTCATAGTGTTAGTTACCACATAGCTCATAGTGTTACTATAAGTACCTCATAGCGTTACCAAGGGTATCTCATAGCATTAGTTACCACATAGCTCATAGCATTACTGTAATTATAGGTACCTCATAGCCTAACCATAGGTACTTCGTAGCTCATAACGTTACCATAGTTACCAATAGCTCATATCGTTGCTATAGTTACCTCATAGTGTTACCATAGGTACCACATAGCTAGTAGCATTACCATAGCTACCACACAGTGTCAGAAAGCATATAATACTGTACGATAGCACCAAACTGGCAGTAGTATGCCGGAACCTTCCGTCCCTCCGTATTTCCCTCCCTCTTTATATTCTGGTCAGAGTTGAGGTGGATCCAGAGGTTTTTCTCAGGAACACTGGGTGCAAGGCGGGAGAATTCACCCAGGACGGGTACAGGTTTTTAACATGATGAGTATTTAGTATTTAGACTCAAAGTATTTAGTGTGCATCTATAGTTTTTCATTTGTGACATGAGGAAAACGTGCCACACTGAAAAGCAGAACCCTGAACGCATTGCTCTGAAACATCACCCGAATTCCCGGCACAGTGGGAATGGGAAAAAAAAAAAAAAAAAAAACAGCGTGACATTAAGAAACTTTAACATCTCCTGGAGAACAAGACTTCCAGGTCCTTCTGTCCTTCTCTGATTACAGTCACGCCCCCCGAGTACAACCTAGGACTGTGATTGGAAAGCGATTGCATTTCAGCGTGGCGTGAGTGCAACACAGTGATTAAAGTGAAATGCAAAGCGGAAGGGAATTACATTCATTTCTGGCACGAAGTCAGTCGTGTTCAATTCTGCTGAGAGGTCAAGTGACTTAAGAGAAATGCAGTAAATGTAAATTTGCTTTTCAGTCCGGCATGTTGTCCTCAAGTCAGAAAAGAAAAGTCGTCTGTGTATCTCGCTTCAGGGTTGTAATGGTATTCAGAATATTTTCTAAATTATATAGAGGAATACTTTTCACATCTAGATGAGCAGAGCGGCTCTTTATCCACTCGAGATATAGTCTTTACCTGTTCTGATCTCTAATATTGTTGATATTGAGTATTTAATGCAGTGATATGAGGTTCTAAATGTTAGAATGGCACTATCACGATGTTCTGTGGTAATAAGGAGCATTAACATGCCGGTGCTCTGCCGCCCCCCAGTGTTAAGTGCCTGCAGAAGACAGTGAAGGATGCGTATTACATCATGTGTAGGCCCTGTGCACTCCAGCTGAAGCTGTGCGCTAAATGTGGGCAGAGCGAGGAGGTGGTCATTCCGTGAGTATACAAGATACAAGATTATTTTATTGCTACACAACGATGTTGCCGGTAATGAAAATACAATTCTTTTGTTTTTGTTATCCGCTGAATACATCTGGATTCGAGATCAGAAGATGAATATGAGATGATAGATCAGAATTTCAACTTTCGTCTTCTAGATGTGTTAAACAACAAACAATTTTTAGGTGCGCAAAAATAATGGAACAGATAGTATTAAAGTAAATAACACTTACTACTTGGTTGCAATAACTGCATCAAGCCCGTGATCCACTGTTGCAGTTTTCTTTTGTGTTACTTTTCCAGGCTTTTACTGCAGCCTCTTTCAGATGTTGTTTGTTTCGGGGGGTTTCTCCCTTCAGTCTCCTCTTCAGGAGGTGAAATGCTGCTCAACTGGGTTAATGTCTGGTGAGGTCTGATTTGGTCAATCTGAAACCTTCCACTTTTTCCCCCCTATGAAGTCCTTTGTTGTGTTGGCAGTGTGTTTTGGGTCATTGTCTTGCTGCATGGTGAGGTTCCTCCCAATTATATTGGATGCATTTCTCTGTAAATTGGAAGACAGATTGTTCCTGTAGAATTAGTGAGCCTGTTCCAGAAGCAGCCATGCAAGCCCAAGCCATGGCACTACCTCCACCATGTTTCGGAGATGAGCTTCTATGTTTTGGATCACGAGCAGATCCTTTCTTTCTCCAAGCTTTGGCCTTTCCATCACTTTGGTAAAATTTAATCTTGGTTCCAGAACGTTTGTGGCGTATTTCTTTGAAAATTCCAATCTGGCTTAAAGATTCTTAATTCTGATGAGTGGTTTGCATCTTCTTGTATGGCCCCTACATTTCTGCACTTGAAGTCTTCTTTGAACGGTGGATTGTGATGCCTTCACCCCGCCCTGTGAAGGTTGCTGGTGGTGTCACTGACTGTTGTTTTTGGGTTTTTCTTCACAGCTCTCACAGTGTTTCTGTCCTCAACTGCTGTTGTTTTCCTCGGCCAACCTGTTCCATGTCTGGCTGTTAGTACACCAGTGGTTTCTTTATTTTTCAGGACATTCCAAATTGTTGTATTGGCTATGCCCAGTGCTTGTGCAATGGCTGTGATAGATTTCCCTCCTTTCTCAGCTTCAAAATGGCTTGCTTTTCTCCCATAGACAGCTCTCTGGTTTTCATGTTGGTTTATCCTTTTTAATCACAAACGCAGTCTTCACAGGGGAAACCAAGTGCCCAAAGAAGGAGCAGACATTCAGAGCTATTAAGTCTTTAAACAATCAGTCAAACAGGACACACCTGGGCGGCATGAAACACTTAGCAGTGTTGAAAAAAATCACTTGAAATAATGGGTGGGTTCAACCAAAAGGTGCCATATTCTAAGTTGTTTAACACATCTAGATGTAAATATGAGGAAATGAAAGCTGAAATTCTGATCTGTCTTCTCATATTCATCTTTTGATCTCAAACCCAAACGTCTTTAATGTATAACGAAAACAATAGAACTGGCCTTGCTGTTCCAATACTTTTGTAGGGGACTGTATGATGGTAATGACCATACGCCGACTATAGCAGTAATGACTGTACATCAATGCCAAGTATAAAACTAATGCCTCTATAGTGCTGTGAAAGTATTTGCCTGATTTCTTCTGGTCTCGTACTAAATTGCTTCAGAAATTAAAACAAAATCTAAGATAAAACAAAGGCAATCTGAGTAAACACAAAATACAATTTTTAAATGATAGTTATTTATTGAAGCAAAAATGTTATCCAATACCAACTGGACCTGTGTGAAAATGTATTTGGCCCCCGTAGTTACTAATTCCCCAAATCTTTGAAACTGCATTCATAATGGGTTTCAGCTGGACTAGACACAACCAGGCCTGATTACTGCAAACCCTGTCCAATCAAATCAACACTTAAATAGAACTTTTTCAGCAGCATGAAGTTGGTTAAAGGTCTTATCCAGTAACACACTTTTTTACCCAGTTGAAAGAAATTCCAGAAACAATGAGGAAGAAGGTGATTGAACTAAATCAGTCTGGGAAGGGTTACAAAGCTATTTCAAAGGCTCTGGGACTCCAGAGGACCACAGCGAGAGCCATTATCTCCAAATGGAAAAACTCGGCACAGTAGTGGCCGACCTTCCAAAATTCTGCTCTCTACCAGAAAATCCTAAAGGAGAATGTCTGGTCTTCAGTCCGTAAGTTGAAACTCAAGCGCAACTGGATTATACAGCAAGACAGTGATCCAAAGCATAGGAGTAAATCCTAGTCCTAGAAGTAAGTGAAAGACTGATCTCCAGTTATCAGAAGCATTTGGTTGCAGTTATTGCTGCTAAAGGTGGCACGACCAGATTTTAAGTTTAAGGGGGCAATTAGTTTTTCACATTGGTGATATGTGTTGGATAACTTTTTTAAAAAATAAATAAATAAAAACTTGTGTATTGTGTGTTTACTCATGCTGCCTTGTTTTATTTTGTATTTAGTTTGAAGATCTAAAACTAGAACCCACTTTCCCAGAAAGAGGCAATTTGATTGACATTCAGCAGACACATGAAATGATTTTATTCCTCACAAACATTCGTGTATGCTCTGATAGGAAAGTTTCTTATTCCTCTTAATTAAATAATAAGTTGGTGTTATGCTTCTGCTCGGTTACAACAAAAACCTGCATCCACAGGGTTTGATGATGAGCTGCTGGTGATAAGTGGAGTCAGGTGTGTTACAAACATTGAGAAGTTCTGAGCTGTGTATATAAAGTGCCCTCTAGTGGAGACATTGTATATCGCATTTATTAAAGTTGGTGCGTTCAGCTCACTTCAAAATGCTGTCACTGGCTTAACTGGTTATTATTTAACCATGATCATATCATGAGTGTTATCTTGCTTGTAGAAATTCAAGTCAGAGTGTGTGTAAGCAGGAATTTATTATTATTATTTTATTAGATGCTGATGAGAATTCATAATCATCATAACACTTTCTTTTTGCAGGCTGGACAAAAAGGAAGAAGAGGAAGTGGAGGAAGAAAAGCCGAAAGGAAACCGGAGGAGAAAAAAGCGAGACGGCCATCAAACAGACGAGGAGGATGATTCGGATGATTTTGGTGACACAGACAGCGATTGCGATTCCGAGGAGACGGGAAACAAATAAGGAGGCGTCGTGTCCGTAATGATCTTCAGTGTCACTAGCATGACAAGCAACGAACTCTGAAAGTGCAGCCTCGTTATAGCAGAGTCGAAAGACTTTTTACTGGTTTAGCATACATCGCTATTAGAAGGAAATAACTGGAAGTCCATTCAAAACTCCAGCTGTGCAGAATGGATATTTAAGAAACCGTTATGTCTGCCAAGAATAAGTGAAGGGTCATGTGTATTATGGAATACACTTTTGTACTACGCAGCACACAAGTGACTAAACCCACACACACACACACACAGAGCTGAGCAGTTCAGAGTTAAAGGGTTTTGCTCAGAGCTGCATCAGTGACTGACCTGCAGTCTGGGGATTTGAACCTAGCAGTAATTATTCCTCTGAAGCCATTTTTAAAAGACATTTTTTTGTTAAAGCGTTAATTCCTACGATAACACCGACGTTTCAACTCTGCACTGAATCACATGACCGATCTTACAGGAAAAAGATTTTCATCATTTTCATACAGATTTTCTTGTATTTAGTTTTTGTCCTATATTGTTCTGTATTAAATTGTTACAGAATTAAAAAAAAAATGATGCCTCATGTCTGATTTCCGACCGACATCCTGCTTCATAAAATAATTTATTTAAAAAGCAAGAAGCTGCCCTCGGAAGTATCAGCCAACAAACTATTATTCCTTACTTCCAGTGAATATTTTGAGAGAAAAAAAAATGCAGCAATTTAAATTAAACATTATTATTATTATTATTATTATTATTATTATTATTATTATTATTATTATTATTAACAAAACAATCTCTTTAGGTCGAATGTTAGAAGATTCCAGCTGAAAAAAAAGACCAAAGCCTTGCATAGTGGTTTTTTTTTTTTTATTATTTTTTTTTTAAAAAGCTATCTTCAAATTTGCATACAAATGGGAAAAGTACGTGAAAGGCATGCTGTGATGTAATGCATGATCCTGAGGATTTCCCTCATGACAGGATGTGATCACTTGCAGTGAGACCACAGCAGAACTAATTTAAGCAAAAACCACTTCCTCGTGATTGCTTGGGGAACCTCAGAATAAGCCATATGACTTAAAAAACAAACAAAAAAAACCATGGAGATTGGAGACTGGAGATTAGAACAGAAGTTTATTATTATATAGAAGTTCTCAGATCTCATTATTTTCGATCTTATTATACTGTATAACATCATCTTTATTGCTATACATGTACGGTTTGCACTGTTTCACGTTTTAAATACAGCTTTAGCTCCGAGCGACACCGAGTACTGACACTGGAGACTCCTTTCAAAAATGCTAAATAAATGTAAATCCAGAATACTTAATACACCAACCCTGTTCCTGGAGATCTACCTTGCTGAAGTCTTTAGCTCCAACTATAATCGTGCCCACCCGACCATCCAATCATTGTCTCAAGAAGGTCTTGATCAGCTAAAACAGGTGTGTTAGATTTTGGTTGGAGATGAAACCTGCAGGAAGGTCGATTTCCAGGACCAGGATTGGTGACCACTGATGTAGAGCATCTACAACATACAAGTCCCCGTGTATGTTTACTTTAGAAATGATAACGTGTTAGAATGAGTGTGTTAATACAAGCCTGTGATGTGCCTTGCAGCTGGAACTACTCTCAGTGCTGCTCTTATAATGATGAAGAATGGAAGATTTCTGGTCTACAGATGAATAGAGTAATGGACAGAATTATTATTAATTAATACACTGACAGATTCAATGTACCAAAGAGCTTCATAAAAACAACCTGGAATATCAGCTGTGTTGTTGACATGTGTTCTGTTGTAATACTGTGATATGCCATTAAGTGCATATTAATAAAGCATAAAAGCCCTTGGGGGATGTAGAGAGAGTTCATTAGGAGAGAAACATTGATTAGTCCTGCTGTTGGAGCTCATACACCTCACGGTCCGACGGGTTCTGCCTTCTGAGATGCTTTTCCGCGCGCCATGGCTGTAAAGAGTGGTTATTTTTGTATTGGCTTATATGAGAGTTGCTCTTCTGATGTTTGAGTTTTATCAGGCTCTACAGAGAGTAGGTCAGTGGTTAATGTTTGCCTTTAAGATCCTATCTTTACCTTGATTACAAAGTGCAAAGCTGAATTCTGATATAAGAGCTTGAGATATTTAAGTCAGATTTGCAGTGTAGATGTTCCTGGATAGTTTAAATTCGCCTAAAGAATTGTTTACTGAACAATTTAGCAGATTAAATTCGTGCACTTTGTAACAGATCAGCTTTTCATTCCAATTCTCTCTCTTACACTGGCTGCCAGTGTCATCCCACATTTATTCCAAATTACAGTTTATGATTTGTCAAACCATTTTTTAAAAAAAACAACAAAAAACAAACAGCCCTTGAGGAAACACACACACAACCTCGTGAAATGTAAACGGACGCAAGGCATAATCGAGCTATAAATCCTTCCATTTTTCTACTTTCTTTTATATACCTGGCTTATGCCACGTCTTAGCAAACCTACATGAATGAAAGGGACTAGTAGCCGCAAACCGTCTGCTTATGAGAAGATTAGCCAGAAAAGCTTCAGTGGGTCTGAAAGCTCTTACTACGTAACACAGCAGACTTAACCGTTTTACAAATTAGGGGAAGTATTAACTCATGTGATCAGTTGCAAATGATGCACAGGCCTACGTTTTTTACCCATCATGGTTTGATCAAGCAGATGTCTTTCAGATGGTTTTATTCTACTACGTCAGTGGACTACTAAACCCTCCTGGGCCTCATCTGTGTCTTGCTTGGAGTCCAGAAGATTCCACTTGCTGGGCTAACTAATGAATTTATCACAGATATATAGATATATAGATAGGTGACTAATTCTGACTAAGTTCTTCTGACTGATCGCCTTTATCCTATGATGAAAGATTTCTATCCTGATGGGAGCGGTCTCTTCCAGGATGACTCCTCCCACATCCACAGGGCACAAGGACTCACTGAATGGTTTAATGAGGATGCAAATGATGTAAATCACATGTTAAGGCGTATACACTCACCAGATCTCAACCCAATTGTACACTTCCGTGAGATTACTTTCCAAGACACTTTATGTTGGTGCAAATTCACATTCCAGCATCTTGCCTGTGATGTTTCTGAGCCGTCCATTAACTGGGTCCTAATTCATGCCTGTTCATGCCTGTAGGGTTGTTTAATGTGAATGCTTTTAATAAAAGCTGAAACTCCACCTGCTTCAGTCTTTCCACCATTCATGACAATACTTTTTTATTTGTTCTCTTTCTATGGAACGATAATATCCTATTATCGTTCCACAGCACTGTTGTATTCTGATTGGTCAGAAGGTATTGATTGATTGATGAACAGCAGCTCTGACAGTAGTCCCGAAATGTAAGGCAAATCACAGGTATATATTAATGCACTTGTTCTAATGTTATTATAACTAATGTTTCTATAGTAACAACTCATTCACAGGGAATTGTATGGCACACACATTCATAATCTAAGCCTAATAACCACATTTTTAATATGCTGGTATTTAAAAGATAAATGTATTATTGTTGATATGGTAGACTTTTCTGTGAGATGTTTATTTAGCATTTTTGGAAGAAGTCTAGTGTCAGGATGACAGTCCGAGGTAAAACTATAACTGAAAGTCTGTGCCGGGTTCCTGGTGGCATTTCTTTGATATTATTATTAACTTCAAGAGAGAGAAAGAGAGACTGGTGAGGGAACGACTGCTTATAGCTGCTATAACATAAATGATAACAGGAGCTAATTTGTCTCATTAAATGTAATACGTTGAAAATTGCAATCGTTGACAAATCTCTGAGGAATAAAACGCTTTCTGGTTGTAGAGTTAAAGATGTTTTTGGTGGTTACTAAACAACTTTTCCTAACACCGTCATGAAATGACACTGATCACTGATTGAAGGTCCACCAGACATTCAATACCAAAAAAAATATGGCTGTTGGCACCATTGATTTATGTCTAGAACTGTGAAGCATTTCCAAATTCAGCCTGGTGTTCGAGGACATGATGTGAGAAAGTAGAAAGCTCTTAGAAACATTGTCAAATTATTTTCTTTTATTTGCCTGCCAAGGAACCGAGTTGCAATTTCTTTTTAACTTGTTAACTTTCCCCCCCCCCCCTTGTCCGTACTGTAACAAATTAGTAGAGTCTTATCAGAAATATTGAGTCTGGAATGAATCTTTGCACCCAACTGGATACTCTACTGTACACCACTATGAGAAATGGTGTAGTGTATACACTATATTACGGTGTGGTAATCTACTGCAGATCATGATGTAATGTTACAACCAGGGAAAAAAAAGATTTGTTTTGGTGCTAGGTCTGTTTCCCTGTGGAGTTTGGCCCAACATGGAAGTGAGGCTTCAAATGAGATCTCCATGACCACATGGCCCATGGGAGTTCATATCTCATGTACAAACACATTAGTCTTCTTTATTTTCGCTTTCGACCACAGTGCTGTTGAATTCTTGACCCTGATTGGTCAGAAGTTCCCCAGCACAGTTTAGTGTCAATGTAATTCAGTACCTACATGTTCAAAGTTGGGAGGAAAAAAAAAAACGTTTTTAAACTGTAGCTGTGGATTTGGTGTGAGTTTCACTTGTGTCAATTTTCTCACATGGGGAAACGTCATTGTTAAATGGTTGTTTATGCTGTGTTTTGCCATTCATTTTCATAATAATTTTTGGTTCAATAGAATTCCTGTGGTGTTTAACATGCAAGAAATGTCACCCACTGCAGAGATCCTTCAACAGCACCATTAGGTTATGTGATTGTCTTAATCCGTCCACATTGTGCTGCAATCCATGCATGGAAGCCGGGGCGTGGTTGAGGCCCTGGTTGGTGACCTTCTCATTCCTGACCCAACCCAGGGGAAAGGTCACACCATGATATGCAGATAATATGACATAATACTTCTTTAGAATCTCTGCTCATTTCCCTGTGTAGCTTTACTACATCAGGTTCCACTCTTGTCAGTCAAGGACAAGCATATTTGGTGTTTTGTTTGCAATTGTTTGATATCCATGAGAGCAGAGTATTTTTGTGAATTTTTTGAACAAAAGATCAAAAGGTTAAACAGTAAAGACAATTATTCACAGCCTTCTTTGCTAATATTTACCAAGGGTGTTAATATTAGTGGAGGGTACTGTATTTTCAGTTACATTAGTATCTTTCCTGCCTCTCTTCTTTTCTGGTGAGCTGAGTACAGGGGATGTGTGTTACTCTGTGGCCATTCTTATGCCTTCCAGACTTTCATTGTGTAATTCCACTTCTATATGTGATAAAACACACCAACACTGACATCACTGTCAGTGTTCTTGTAGCATATTATACTTGCACTGTCTCTTTCTTAGAATTAAACTTTATAATGCTACAAATGACCCCAATGCGAACTAAAATTTTTTCACTGTGTAAAAAAAAAAGTATACTGTAGCAGACATTTGTCAGGTGATATATATCTGTGTGTGGTTGCTAATACACTAAAGTACACTTGTAAATGCTATTTGAAAATGATCAAAATGGTTCCAACACTACACATTTTGGATGTGTCCCTAATCTGACAGACCTGATTAAACTCATTAGTTGGTTAGTAAAATGATTCAAGAATTTATACAACTAACTAAGAAAAGGGCAACATCCAAAATGCCTCCAGGAACAGGGTTGGGAATCATTAAAAACTTTGGGCAACTTGAGAGTCCTATGATCAGACATCACAGGACTCTCAAGTTGCCCAATGTTTTTAGTTGCACAATGTTTTTAAAGGTGATGTTAAAAACATCTACAAAATCATTATGCAACTTATGAAAATCATTATGAAGTTACATAACTAACCCTGCAGTTGGAATTAATTACATTTTAGTTGCTTGACATGAAAATATTCTCACATAACATGGCAGAAATATACTCCTCGACTCCGGCAACGACTCCCAACCCCTTGACGAAATGATGATGACACAGCTAAGAAACTGGGTGGTTTCATTTCTTCCCAAGAAGTCCAAGAAGCGATTACATTCATGCAAAATGGGAAATCCCCAGGCCCCGACGGTTTTACAGTTGAATTCTACAAGGCATACTCTACCTTAGTAGTCCCAATTCTAGTGAGGATATACAACAATTCCTTTCAAGAATTAGACATCGCTAAGTAGGGTTCCCTTCCCCTCTCTGTAATAGGCTGTGCGAACCTTATTAAAATGGTTATCCTGCTGAAATTCTTGTACCCTTTATCTTGTATAAATCCTTTTTCACTAGGTTGGATCAGCAATTGAATGGGTTCCTTTGGAATAACAAGTCGGCTTGCATCAGGAAATCAGTTCTCCAGCCAGGCCCACCCTGGGTGCACATAGAGATGTCTTCCTCCTCTCATTCTTTACTTTCTAAGATCTGTTCCCAGCTCCCTCTTGAGGTATACAAAATTTCGAGCAATCCAATAGTCACCGATACTATTAAGATTTGGCTTCAATTCAGGAAACAATTCGGTTTACACAATGTGTCGATTCACATGCCAATCTCAAACAATCACTTATTCCCCCCGTCCCTCTCAGACCGTGTCTTTGATATTTGGGCAGCTAAGGGTCTTTCTACTTTGAACGACTTGTATGAAAACGAAGTCTTCTCCTCTTTCTCTTCCTTGTCAGTTAAATTTGACTAGCCTAACAGCTATTACCCCCATTTCCCCAATTGCACCCCGCCCACCTAGATCTACTTGATCAAACAGAACTTGATCCACTTCTTAATCTTGACCCTGGTCAAAGACAGCTGATATCTACCATTTATGGTAGAATATGTTCCCTAACCCCATCTCCGATTGACTCCCTCAAAGTATCTTGGAATCAAGATTTGGGCATCGACGTTTCTGATGACCAGTGGAAAGACATTCTTGGCCTAGTTCATTCTTCATCTATTTGTGCTAGACATGCCCTAATACAATGTACAAAGTGCTCCACAGAGCCCATTTCACCAACGCCAAACTGGCGAAAATATTTTCTAACAGAAGCCATGCCTGTAACAGATGCAAACAATCTCCGGCTGATCATCTTCATATGTTCTGGGCATCAACCACAGTGCACTGCGTCTTTGCCTTTACCACTTTGCTGGCTAGGCGTGCCATCCTCCTTAAATGGAAACATGCCTCTCCTGCATCACACGATGGTTGGATACGAGAGGTATTACAATGCATCCAGCTTCAAGAATTGAGACCCTCAATAAAAGGATTGCTGGGATCCTTTCAAAAGACGTGGAGCCCCTTACTGGCTATTACTGGGGGCCCTTACTGTGGTGCCAAGACCTCCTGATTAGAGTTCTACAGGGGGAGACAGAGATTCTTCTTATATAACTATATTTCTACTTTTATTAAGTTTCCCTTAAAAAAAAAAAAAAAAAAAAAAAAAATATTTATTTATTTATTTATTATTATTATTATTATTATTATTATTATTATTATTATTATTATTATTATTATTATTATTAAAGGTTTTTCTGGTGGTCTGGGGTGGGGGGAGGAGTTACGGGTTTTTGTGTGGACTTGTTTCGTTTACACCCTGTCTCATTTCGCAACGGCTGTAACACCTTTTCTATGTCTGCAGAACATCTAATAAAAGACGTGGAATAAATAAATACAACTGTTCGATCTCATCTTCACATGCACCTGAAGTTTGTGCACAGACTTGTAGTATGGTGATACTGAGTGGTTTTCCACGGATTCGGTTATTATACGATGGCTGTAAGCTCCGTGATTCCCAACGCATCTCGCCACCTTGCTTGCAGTAAAGGCCACTCCCTTCCTCCTGAAGTTGTCATTTCCAGAAAAGTAGACCATAAACTGACCGTCTCCTGTCCAGTATAGCTGTCCGCCGCCCCCCCCCAAATGAATTTAATCATCTGATGTGTCCCGCTTTGATGTCTTTGACGCGCCCGGGCGTCATTATCTCGTGCTTTCCCACAGGTTCACGCCGTATAAAAAGCAGAGACGCAGCTCGTGCGGTGCTTCAAACCTTTGGATCTCGTGTTCGAGATGAGCAGCGGCGGCGTCGCGCGCGTTTACCGGGGCGCGTTCGCGCATTCCACCTGGGACTCGGCGCTGCTCGTGCTCACCGACTTCGTGCTGGGAGTGAACGAGCAAGGCAAGGTGGGTAAATAAGTATTTATTAACAAATAGTACTGAACACCGAGAACCGAACGGAAGGTGCAGATGTTTGCCAGCAGTGTTGATGTGGAGAGCTGGATTAAAACTCAGCGTTAAATCAACTTGTATTGTGTATAGTGTTTATAGGCACGGTGTTGAATTAAGGGAACTATTATAGTCCTGAATTAACGGTATTAACTGTAGAATCGTGTTAAAATAGTACGCTATTAAATGTTAAGTGAACGGCATTGAATGACTTGATAGCACTTTATGAACTCAACAGCCTACTGCACAAAACTGTTCAGTGTGTCCAAAAACATTACAATTCACCTGCAAGAGTGCAGAGGTTTATTTATTTATTTATTTATTTATTTGCTCACATTTCTTCCAATTGACTATCAGATTCCCACTTGCTAGTTAGGTCTCCCTGACATCTTAATTATGTGGGAAATGAAGGCTTTAATATATATAGCAACATCTGCAAAGATCATCTATATTTATTTGTAGCAAGAGAGCAGGGGTTCATATGAGTAAGCATAGTTCACCATGGTGTGGTATTGTTTTATATAGCCTTTAATCCTTGTGCCTAGCCCTAACTTTATCCCCCTCCCACTGGGACACACCCAGGACATACCTGGGAGTTTAAAACACCACAGACACACAAAAACTACATGATCTCTAACTTCCTTACAAACAGTATAGATGACAAATCTGTTAAATATTCGAAATGTACATCTGCTAGATCACTAGTAACAATGAAAGAGTCATCCATTTTTTTTGTGTGTGATCTAAGCGATAATAGCATAATAGAAAAATCTGTAGCACGAATCATGTTTTTCTTCTAAAACCAGGATTTCATGACTACTGAAAACTATTGTGTTGAACTGATGCTCTATTTAAAAAAAAAAAATCTCTATCTTGTTTCAGTGCCCTCCACTAATGACACCCTTGGTAAATACGAGCAAAGAAGGCTGTGAAAAATTGTCTTTATTGTTTAAACTTTTGATCTTTTGTTTAAAAAATTCACAAAAATACTCTGCTCTCATGGATATCAAACAATTGCAAACACAACACAGGGTTACAAAAAAAAAAAATCTTTGTTAAATATACAGTAGATGAGCAACAATTATTGGCACCCTTTTGGTCAATACTTTGTGCTACCTCCCTTTGCCAAGATAACAGCTCTGAGTCTTCTCCTATAATGCCTGATGAGGTTGGAGAATACATGGCAAGGGATCTGAGACCATTCCTCCATACAGAATCTCTCCAGATCAAATTTCGAGGTCCACACTGGTGGAATCTTCTCTTCAGTTCACCCCACAGGTTTTCTATGGGTTTCAATTCAGGGGAGCAGGACCTTGATTTTGTGGTCAGTAAACCATTTTTGTGTTGATTTTGATGTATGTTTTGGATCATTGTCCTGCTGGAAGATCCAACCACGGCCCATTTTAAGCTTTCTGGCAGAGTCAGTCAGGTTTTCATTTAATATGTGTTGATATTTGATAGTCCATGATGCCATGTATCCTAACAAAATGTCCAGGTCCTCTGGCAGAAAAACAGCCCCAAAACATTAAAGAGCCACCACCATATTTAACCGTGGGCATGGGGTACTTTTCCATATGGCTGCCTCTCTGTGTGCGCCAAAACCACCTCTGGTGTTTATTGACAAAAAACTCTATTTCAGGTTCATCTGACCATTTGAACCCGACCCAAATTGAAGTTCCAGTAGTGTCTGGCAAACTGAAGACGCTTTTTTCTTGAAACCCTTCCAAACAACTTATGGTGATGTAGGTGACTTCAGATTGTAGTTTTGGAGACTTTCTGACGCCAAGACACAACTAACTTCTGCAATTCTCCAGCTGTGATCCTTGAAGATTTTTCCTACACTCGAACCATCCTCTTCACAGCGTGTTGAGACAATATAGACACACGTCCAATTCCAGGTTGATTCATAACATTTCCAGTTGACTGGAACTTCTTAATTATTGCCCTGATGGTGGAAATGGGCATTTTCAATGCTTGTGCTAGTTTCTTATAGCCGCTTCCCATTTTTTGAAGCTCAACAACCTTTTGCCGCACATCACAGCTATATTACTTGGTCTTACCCTTGTTATGAATGACTAAGGGAATTTGGCCTATGTGTTACCTCATATTTATACCCCTGTGAAACAGGAAGTCATGGTTGAACAATTTCCTGTTCGTAGTCACCCTTGTGTACTAAAAAAATGTAAAATATCAATGGGAATATACTTCAAATCTATGAATTCATAGGGCTGCCAGTAATTGTTGCACACCTACAGGTATATTTAACAGATATATTTTTCTGGGATAAACCTGTGTTTTGTTTGCAATTGTCTGATATACATGAGAGCAGAGTATTTTTGTGAATTTGTTGAACAAAAGATCAAAAGGTTAAACAATAAAGACAATTTTCCTACCTCTCTTTGCTCATATTTACCAAGGGCGCCAATATTAGTGGAGGGCACTGTATATTCAAAGTAGTAATGAACTTAAGTAGTGGAAAAGCAAACACCATTTGAATGAGCATGTCTGTCTGCACAGCACATGATGAGCAAAATTACAGTGTGTGCTTTACAAATGTATTTGGTGCACTTGGCATATGTACAATAGAAGGCATTTTAGTGTCCTTTGTTGATACAAAATCCTGGCAATGCTTCCTCTTTTTGCCACCAGCTGCAATCTTACATGATGAAAAGTCTGTTAGACACCTAATACTCCTAAAATGTTCATAGACATAGACACACACACACACACACACACACACACACACACACACACACCCCACAATTAACAAAACAGGCACTCACACTTTACGCACTGGAAGTGGTGGCTGTCTGGCTGTGCAGTTTAGGGTAACAGAAGCCTCCTCCTTAATTCTTCTCACCCTGACTGCAGATGCTAAGGATCTTGGGACTTGTTCTCTTCTCTGGATATGAGGGGTCACAGTTGTTTTACCTTGTGTCTTTCACATGAACTCATGTTTTAATTTAGCATATTTACAATGACCTGTCTGTCATTCATTACCCTCGGGTCCAACTGATCCAAGGAATTTATAAGATATTTAAACATGTAGGGTTTAGGATTTATGTTCACTGGCAGAAGTGGCAGAAATTTGTTGATGGACTGGTTGGAAGAATGCAGTTCTCCCATGAAAGGAATACATTTGATGATCATTTGCATTAACGTCTAGCCAGTATAGCCAGTTTTAGAGAAGGTTGGGCATGTAACAGTATTTGAATGCTCTCTTACTTACTCGCTTTCAGTAAGTGCTTTATCTTTATCAGGGTCATAGACACTATCCCAGGAACACTGGATACACCCTGGATGGCACTCCAGTGCATTGCAGGGCACCAAGCACTCACACATTCACGCACTCACTCACACCTAGGGACAATTTATCTTAGCTGACCTACCTGGCATGTTTTTGGATGGTGGGAGGAAACCAGAGAACCTGGAGGAAACCCAAGCAGATACAGGGATATTATGAATACTCAGTAACCCGAGCTCAGGATAGAACTTGTGGACTTTGGAGCTGTGAGGTAGCAACACTACCTGCTGCACCACCATGCCATGCCCGGGATTTTATCTTTCTACCATTTTAACTAAAGGTTTATTGTTTGGAATCAGTTTCATTAACTTTAACCAGCAACATGCTTATATCCTTACCAGAAAAAGCAACGTCAGAACACATTACCCTAGTCTTCGACAAGCTACACTGGCTGCTTACTAGCACACACATTCTGCACAGACTACAAAAGAACCTGCTTGTGATATTTAAAGATTTAAAGATTTAAAGTTGTTTATCTGTAGCTGACCTTACTGATTTCCTGAAGCAGTATAGCCCATCTCGAGCACTTCAGCCATTAAATAGTGTTCCAGAGAACTTATGTACGTCCTGTTCTTAGTTCCCGGGTGTTTTATCTTGTTAAACATACTTGTCATGATTCATACATTTTTTTTTTATAGGTTTACAGTCATTTCGTAAGAAATCTAATCTAGTCTTTTGTAAGTAAAACACTTTGGGATTTTGAACTTAAAATGAAAAGTGCTCTAAAAATAAAGATTATTATAAAATCAGACTTCCCACAAATTTCTTCTTAACCTACCTAATGACACAAAGAGACATCAGCTACAACATGCAAAAAAGCTTAAAGGCAACTACTCTGCTTTCCTGGGGAACATCAAAGCTAGTGCATTGAATAGCCTTTAGTTAGCAAGAGGATTTAACACCACAAAGTTAAAGATGTTCTCGTTCTGGTGCGTGTGTGTGTGTGTGTGTGTGTGTGTGTGTGTGTGTGTGTGTGTGTGTGTGTGTGTGTGTGTGTGTGTGTGTGTGTGTATATCCGTGTCTCAATCTCATTGTGCAAGAGTAGAGGTGTGCTTCAGGGCTTTATTTATGTCTACATTATTGTGTCTTTATACTGTATTTATTGTCTGTAATTATTTTTAAAATGCTGTTTGCTCCCAGATCACCTTTTTTGAGGACGGGCAGAATGTGGAAAGTCTCTCACACCAATGGGGCTTTGAAACCTCAGATATTGAACGGCTCGCACCTCAGTGAGTAACTTCCCCAAACCCTGACGCTACTAAAATGATCCGAGAGAAGAACTTTTGAACTTTTGTGTATTTAAGTCTTTTTCAGCTTATTATTAATGAAACCTCTGGTGAGACAGTAAGCATTAGGCACTTTAGTGTTGTATCGTTTTTGGATCAGTCTGTATAATCCCATTTATCAGAAGCACAAAGTCTAATTCCAGCTCAGTGTTGATCCTGGAGAAATCTGCTCTCATACTATCTTTAAGTCTTTAACATGTACAGAATGACAAATGGATATATGGACAAATGGACAGCAATCGATGATGTTCATGCTCCTATGCAGTGAGTTTTTCATGCCGGGAATGGTGGACACACACATTCATGCCCCACAGTATGCTTATTCGGGTACACACCTGGATTTGCCTCTCTTGGATTGGCTCAATATATACACTTTCCCTGTCGAGTCGCGCTATGAGGACCTGGACTTCGCCAACGACGTTTATACCAAAGTTGTGGTGAGTCACAACAACATAATTGGTTAAATAAAGAATAAATCACGATGGTGTGCGCCTTTATAGGAAAATAATCAGTGATGGGGTGGTGTGATGCTGCGTTGTTACTTCTATCAAGTTCATTATTTTCCTATAGCTGCAATTCCTCAACAATTCACCAATGATTACATGTTTATTAATGAAAAACACGTCATACTTGTTATCCTTATATAGTTACATTTAATGTTGTCGAACAAGACCATGAACTAGATGGATTTGGGTGTATTATGGACCTGCATTATGTGTGTGTGTGTGTGTGTGTGTGTGTGTGTGTGTGTGTGTGTGTGTGTGTGTGTGTGTGTGTGTGTGTTGAGTTCACAAAAGATACATTCCTGCGACCAGGCGTGTTTTTCTGTTTTATTTATGCTTTATTCTCATTGGTTGCAGAAAAGAACGCTATGCAGTGGCACCACGACTGCATGCTATTTTGCCACTATACACACAGAGGCCTCACTGCTGCTTGGGGAAATTGCAGGTAGCTCCAACACACACACACACACACACACACACACACACACACACACACACACACACACACACACACACACACACACACACACATATTATGACCTTGCAACTTTTGGAGTTTGCCTGTGAAGTAAGAGTATGCATGTTTGATTGGGTTATTGTGCAAGACAACACCGAGCTAGTGAGCTGCACTTCTGTCCAGATGTTATGAAGGAAAGAACCACAGATTTTTGATTTTGCAGAAAGATAATGATTCATGTTACTATTAAACTCTACACATGGTATGAACCTCATTCACTACTTATAGAGTATGCATGTTTGATTGGGTTATTGTGCAAGACAACACCGAGCTAGTGAGCTGCACTTCTGTCCAGATGTTATGAAGGAAAGAACCACAGATTTTTGATTTTGCAGAAAGATAATGATTCATGTTACTATTAAACTCTACACATGGTATGAACCTCATTCACTACTTATAGAGTTTATGAAGCTGGATGCGAACGGATTTATTTGTGAATCGTCGTAGTGCATTTACACAAGCAATATAGTCTTCACGAAAATCTTGTAATTTCGGAAAAACATTCGTATCCTACTCATGTGTAAACGTATAACAAGACTAACTAAACTAAACCTCAGCTTGATCGGCTTCAGATAATATAATTTTCCATGAGTTACTGCTCTCTCACTGTCAAGTTTAAATAGTTTGTGTATTTCAGTTACACACACAAATTTAATGAAACTTTTCTAAAAAATCAGTTATTTCATATAAATGGCATTAATGAAAGAAATATTAAATATGACAAAAATTAAAAATAAAGCAAGCACGGTCCGTAAATTAAGACAAACATGACCGGTCACTCATTTAAGAACACCACTGTATAAAAGGAGGATGCACTGTTAGGACTCGTTTCCGTTTTCCAGGACATTTTCTTTTAATGCTGTGCAGCATTTAATTAGAGCCAGAACTAAGTGACCGATAAGTGACTGATCTAGTATATCTCAAGCTGCAAAATACCGTATACTCCCTAGTGTGCTGCGTGACTCTCTATAAGGGGTCAATGCAGGTGCAGGTTCTCATTCCAACCAAGCAGAAGCCACACCTGAGTCTACTGAAAGCCAAGCTCAACTGATTAAACAGGAATCAGTGGAATCAGGTGTGGCTTCGGAATGAAAACCTGCACCCACACCGGCCCTTTGTGGAGAAGACTGGACACCCCTGCTCTATGAAACCCTCCTGCTTTTCCAGCACAGCATCGGGGAGGACGTAAGAAATTTCTGGAGAGTCACAAAGACACTTTGCTTTGAATAATAAAAAAAAAAAGTGCAATGTGCTTGGTGTCTATGATCGTCTGTGTACAGGATCTAATTTATTTCTCCAATTTCATGTCAAACCATTTTCTGTTCGCCTCAATTAATTCACATCTTATTCAGCTTTTCAAGTTCTGTAATCTGGCTCCACATTTTGGGCTCTTCATGGCTGTTAATATATATTCTTATCGCTATAGTTGTGCATGGATAAGGTTTATAAAATGTCAGACAGGAGAGTCATTCTGCCTGTTTTCAGTACAGCACTGTATTTTCAGTTTTCAGTTGCACCACTGTATGTGCTGATCCTTTCCTGAGCAAGTTGTAAAAAGGTTCCTAGATTGACAGGAAAAGACCACCCTGAAACACATTAAATATCATTATATTGAAGTATTTGTGATACATATATTGGTAATTTGTTGGTTGGCATTGTATTTATATTATTCCCATGAGAAATTATTGGTTGTGATCTCAAACATAAGTGATAACGATGAGGGTTCACTATTAACTCCTAAAAATAAAAGCGCAAGAGCTTCTTTTCACATCATTTTTCCAGCAACGTTTAACATCACTGTAATAATGGGTATAAACCAGCGTAGAAGTAATGGAGAGGGCAAAATTCCAAGAATTGCATTGCAGCTACACAAAAGAGTTTCAATGAGTTACAGATATTAAAGATATTATCACGGAGGTTGAAGCTTTGGAAGCTGATCTGTTTGAGCAGAGTATGTAGAGATGAAGCAAGCGGTAACACTGTGACACTATCAGCAGGTCGTGGAGCGACATCATGGATAGAAAACCGTTAACCCAGCAAAATGAAACAGCAAATGAAAGCCAGGAACTACCAATTAGCAGGAAGCCAACTGTGACCATTATCTTCAAATTGTTATTGCCAAAGTTAACATTTTGGATCTGAAAATTGACCTCGTGGTATTTTTTTGGGTGCTTGTCCTGCAGATGACTTTGGGCAGAGGGCTCTCATAGGGAAGGTCTGCATGGACACCAACAGCATGGTGCCAAACTATAAAGAACGAACGGAGGAATGCAAAGACGAGACTGATCGGTAAGTTTTATTCAGAGGATGAAGAAAATAGCTAGGATATATTCTGTTTAGGCCATTATTCAAACCTTATCTCTCGATAAATAAACACAGCAAATGCCCTCACGTTCTCTCACATAGAGAGGAAATGTTAGAGTGAATGCTCATAAATTTGAGAGCATTTAATCTGAATGTGAGAAGAATTTGTGATTGTGGAGGTGTGTATTTTATATCTTTGAAGTCAGGTTCAAATAATGGCTTAAACGATACACTTAATGGTAATTGTTAAGGTATCATAGCTACAGTATAACATGAATACCAGGTGATCATGAATATCTTATCAATTGTTTCTAAAAAGCTTTCTTTTTCTTTCTCTTTAACAGCTTTATCCATGAACTATTGAAGAAAAAGGTAAAGTGCTGTGTTACTCTTACAAAGTCATTGACCTGCTTCCTGCTTCTTAATGACTAACCACAGTAAATGGTTAAATTCTGTTGACGAACATTGCACTTGATTCCCCTGATCTTAAGTCAAATGGCGTGCATATTACATAACATTACATAATATCTAATCTCTATAACAGGATGTTGGGTATCTGTGCAGATTCACATTGCACTCTGGCCAATTACATAGCTTTAGGCAAATTTAGTTATACTGCCAGCGTCATCATCGTTTCCATTCAACATAAGCGCTAGCAAAACACACTCAGTCATCAAAAGACTGCAGCATACAGACGGGTGATGAATTACAGTGGATCTAAAAAGTCTACACACCCCTGTTAAAATAGCAGGTTTTTGTAAAAAATGAACAATAAAAAATGTACAATAACCTGGTTGCATAGGTGTGCACACCCCTAAACTAATACTTAGTTCAAGCACCTTTAGATTTTATCACAGCATTCAATCTTTCTGGGTAAGAGTCAATCAGTTTGGCACATCTTGACTTAGCAATATTTTGCCATTCTTCCTTGGAAAAGCATTCTAACTCTGTCAAATCGGCTGGGCATCTCCTGTGCACATCCCTCTTCAGGTTAACCCACAGATTTTTGATTGGATTTAGTTCTAGAATCTGGCTGGGCCAATCCCAAACCTTGAACTTGTTTTGGTGAAGCCATTCCTTTGTTGATCTGGAGGTTTGCTTTGGGTCGTTGTCATGCTGAAACATGAAATTCCTCGTCATCTTAAGTGTTTTAGCAGAAGCCTTAAGGTTTCGCTTCAAAATTGACTGGGATTTGGAGCTATTCATTATTCCCTCCACCCTGATTAAAGCCCCAGTTCTAGCTGAAGAAAAAACAGCCCCAAAGTATGATGCTGCCACCATCATGCTTCCCCATGGGCATGGTGTTCTTTTGGTATCTTTTGGTATTATGATAAAAAGGTCAACTATGGTCAGATGAGACCAAATATTATTCCACATGGTTTTGGGAGATTGGATGTATTATTTATTTATTTTTTGGTTAAAAAAGGTTTCTGTCTTGCCACCAAACCCCATAGCCCGGAGAAATGAAGAATTCGGGAGATTGTTGTAACATGTAGGGAGCAACCAGTACTTGCAAGAAATTGCTGCAATTATTTTAATGTTGCTGTAGGCCTCTTGGCAGCCTCCCTGACCAGTTTTCTCCTGATCTTCTTTTACAGGGACATCCTGTTCTTAGTAGTGTCACTGTTGTGCAATATCTTCTCTACTTGTTGATTATTATCTTTGCAGTGTTCCATGGTATATCCAATGCCTTGAAAAAATGTTTTTGAAGCAGGAGCTTCAGGCACAAATTCTTTTCAACTGGCTGTTTCAATAAGAACAGTGACCTGCATTTAGATCTATGAGAAAAAAAAACTTTAAATAGGTTGGGGAAATGTGGTGACATTGCAAAACTCCACAGAGATGTGAGAAAAATTCATATGATAAGAGGAGTCATCCTCAACAAGTTGGCGAGTGCCAAGAGAACAATACATGCCTGTGTTGATTTGTCCATTAATATGTAACATGTCTACATGTCCTTATTTGTTTAAATGGTGTATACTTTCATTAGGATTCCAACTTTTCCTCTTCAGCCACATTCCAATATGTCTTTGCAGTTGAGCAATTCAAATCAGTGTAGTAATTATCTGAAGCCAATAATGCATACTTCTTGTGTGTGTGTGTGTGTGTGTGTGTGTGTGTGTGTGTGTGTGTGTGTGTGTGTGTGTGTGTGTGTGTGTTTGTTTGTGTGTGTCAGTATTCTCTTGTAAAGCCTGTGGTAACGCCGCGCTTTGCTATATCGTGTTCCGCCCCCCTGCTTAGCAACCTGGGAAAGATTGCTAAGAAAAATGATCTCCACATTCAGGTAAGCCTCTTAAAACACAGGCAAGCACACACAATGCTTTTATTTGGAATTAGAATGCCGTGTTCAAGGCATGTACACATGGTAGAGAAAATATTTGATAACTCTGAGACAATGTAAATAGGATCTAGCGGCCATAAAACCCCTGTTATATAACAGATTCCTAGTTATCAAGGGTACACATAATAACACCTTCGCTAAACAGAAAGACTACCTAAAATCACAAATCGAGCAATATTTTGCCAGTCTGCATCCCCCTCCCCCTCTCTCCAATCAATGCAGCACAAATTTATGTACATACCACACACTACCACATCCCAAACACTAAAAATGATTTGTTGGCATTGATAATAACCTAAGCAGTTTAAGGAAAAATTCCCCCATGAACAACTTGCATATTAATCTTTATAATTAACATGTGATCTTCAATGACATTCAATGGTTTCCTGCATTACCCACAATGCGACTCGACTACCTGCTGCTTGTGGTGCCAGTGGAATGTAGCCCTTGCTTTATCTTTGATACCAATACCTCCCTTGTCATCTCGCAAATTTCTAACTAGCTGAGACAAGTCTCTGTGTAACTCAAGTCTTTGTAACTGCCCTAGGAATAACGATTTCCTCCTTTGACATCAGCATCCTACACAATGGAATAACTTTTCACAGGAATAATGAAAATAAAGCACCGTTCAACAAACTAGCACCAGAATCAGTAATCACATCAGAAATATTTAAATGTAAACATACAGTATTTAATGTGTTTAAAACAGCCTATAAATACCTGTAATAATGAGCGCCATAATGTGTGAGAGGAGGGTGCGTGTGTCCCGGCTAACCACTGGCAATCCAACAGACGTGAACTGGTCTTGTGGCTGCACGGCAGAAAGAACATCCATCAGCCTGAACATATGGGACGGAAGGGTTTTTAATCTCTCTCAATCCAGAATCTGATGAAACCCACTGTACTGTACTTCTTATAAATTTGAAAATATGTTGAGTAGAACCCTTTGTTCTGGACAGTGGGTTCTATAATTTCAGTTGTATTTTTGTCCAAGAGGGAGCAAACTTCTTCTTGGAAAAACTTGGCGGGCTTGGGAATTGACAAGGCCCTGAGCCTTAAAAGGTTGGGGGCTAGTCACATCCCAGCGAGCAATGCTTTTGGCCATAAAGATGTCCTTCCAACACCCCTGTCCCTTGTGGATGACGTCTATGGTTCTCTTTGGCAATGGCAGTGGGAGCTTTCTCTGTAGGCCAATTACCAGATTGGTGGATGGAGGAGACAGAGTCGGCTCACTGGCTATACATAGGACTCTGCTGAAGAGTATGAATTTGCTCTGTGTGTGGTTTCAGCTCCTCTAGTGATTTCAGACCCTGGCAGGTACAGACTGGCCATTGTTGGGGAATTTGTAAGTTCTTGAATTTTCCTGGTGGGACGGTCTTGTGAGGGCTTTTTTCCCCTATTATATAGCCCAAATACATATATTCAATAAGTCATCTTAGCTGCAGTGACACGGTTTCATTGTTTTACATATTAGCCTAATACAAATGAACAGATTGTTGTTTTTTTTTTTTTTTTAAATTAATGATTTGTTGATTGAGAAACATGTGTCAGTTCGAATTTGGTGTATCAAATTGGGGCCGCTTGACAGCAAATTCCCTGGCTGCTTTTTTGTTGCCAGTCCGCCCCTGGACCCTAGGTCATCTACACATCTTGAGTCGTTAGCCCACTACTCTTCAGGTTGCAGGGGATGTGGAAACCAATGAATCACTGACCAAGTTAAAAAAAAAAAAAAATGCACTGTGGTATAATTCATCATTATGAACAAATTAGTTAGGTATTATTATATGCTTATTTGTGAACCTTGGAGTAAATTGTTCCCCATAATCGTGTCAGTTGTTTGTGAAGGGTTCAACTATTCACACTGTGTACAGTGGTTTCTTTCTCAGGTATGGAATAAAGAATACAGTCGAGCCTATGTTTTGATTCAATATGGGTGTCTACTTTTTTTTTGAGCTGCTATTTTATTATTCAACTCAACTGGCTTACCCACAACAATTGTCAATTGATGTGCTAACGTAAGTCATCAAGACATACAGCCATTATGAAAGGAATATTGCCACAACACGTTGCTTTAACATTCGGGGTAGTAAAACCTGCTGAGGAACATTTATATGTGAGATTCCTGTTCTTGTCTGTCAGCAATGGAATCTGATGTGGTCTTCTGCTTTTGCAGCCCATCTGCCTCAACCTTCAATGTATTGTGCGTTCTGAAATACTTTTCGGCTAACCACGGTTGTAAAGAGTGATTATTTGACTTACTGTAGGCTTCCTGTCAGCTCGACGCGGTCTGGTCATTCTTCTCTGAGCTCTCTCACCAACATGGCGTTTCCACCCACAGAACTGCTGCTCACTGGATGTTTTAATTTGTTTTTCGCACCATTCTGTATGAATTCTAGAGACTGTTTTGTGTGAAAACCCTAAGAGATCAGCAGTTTCTGAAATACTCTGTCCATCTGGCCCTAATTTACTTCATTCGCATTTTAACTGTGCTTTTGGTATATATTTTTTTTGGTCTATTATCATTTTGCACCTCTGCATTTCCAGAGCCACATCAGCGAGAACAAAAACGAGGTGCAGTTCGTGAAAGAGCTCTTTCCAGAGTGCACATCCTACACAGACGTCTATGTGAAACACGGCCTGCTCACAGACAAGGTGAGATGTCACAAAACTGGTGTTTATTACATTTGAACATCCTTTGTGGTATATCAGTATTATCAATAAAGGTATGTAAAGATATGAGATGCTATGAGATGGAAATTCCTTCCAAAACATTTTGAATGAGAAAGTACATCAACTACAATACTGTCTCACAGTGACAAGTAGTAATTAATGTAGTCATGTGATAAAGATATTTATAATTATTCTTAAAAATTGCAGCTAACCGCATGCTGAACTGTGTTAACAAGTTGCTACCTGTCAAAGCAGCACTACACTACACTACACTATTTAAAGTTGGGTTTGATACTGTAATGAATTGGGTGCAAGGCAGAACAATTAGGACACAACCAATGACAATACAGGGGCGGAGACAAGACATAAACCAAAACAAAACACACGTGGAGATAGTAAACAAAGGCTCGGCGATCAGCGCGAGGGGGAATCGTAACAGATACAATTTTCTGTCAACACACTTCCCAAGGCATTTGTCAGCTTTGTTTGTGTGGGCTGCTGTGACATTACAATACCAACTGCAGTTTCTGAGGATATGGATTGGAATTTTATATTGTATTGTTTAGCTCAAATGAATGCGCAATGTCACGTAAGTGAAGAGGCAGCAGATGCAAGCGCAGGATAAACAGAAGAAACGCAAATAATAAGACACTAACAGTACCAGAAACTTGAGCTATGAAAACGAGGCATATAGACAAACATAAATGAGAGAACGAAAAAAAAGCAAAGAAAGACAAAAGCAAGACAGCATGAGAGGTGCAAAAGGTAACTTAATTACTAATGCTGATTAACCAAAAGATGTGAAACCGGTGCAAGTGTTCATGTGACGTGCTCCCGTGATGCGCAATTGCTGCTGGGATATGTAGTCAAGTCCTGGCTACATGACACATTAGCTCTGAGCTTGCTATCAAAGAGCAAGTTAAGACATTATAGTTTGCAGTTTTTACGTGGAAACCTGGATACACCTGATCAGGGCGGTGGTGGCTCTGGAGCCTGGGCATGAGACGGGCATACGATATACACTCGGGATGAGAATTCATTCGGACAAAATTTTCACACAGGGCAATTTAGTGTCGCCAATTCACCTATCGGCATTTTATTGGGAAGTGTGAAGAAACCAGAGATCCTGTAGGAAATCCATGAATACAGAGGGAGAAGTGTGAAACTGTGAGACAGTAACCTGAGCTCAGGCTCGAACCCTAAGCTGTGAGACAGACGGTCTTTGCTGCACGACTGTGCCATCCTCCTTCACTAATACTTCAGTTTATTCATATTCGGAGGCTTGGGTTGATCACTGATCCAGGCACAACAGTCTTCAAAACAGTCTTCTAGTATGATCCAAGATCTAGACGAGTCTGAAGTCTGACTGTGTGTAATCAGTACCATGAGTTGCTATTTGCTCATATAGCCACCTAGTGTTACATACAATTCAGGATTAAATGAAAAGGTTGATGCACCTAAAACCCTTTCCTCAGCTTATCCATGTGCAAATATAAATAAAATGATTAGTAAACTTATGTACTGGGAAGTTTATAGACATTTCGGTGGAGATGTAATGATGAACATAACAGTGCTGATTGACAGACAGTGATGGCTCATGGTTGCCACCTGACTGATGAAGAGCTGAAGATCTTCCATGAAAGAGGAGCAGCAGTCTCTCACTGCCCCAACAGCAACATCTCGTAAGTGATGCTGGCTAAAGACATTCAATGTAAATTTTTCAATTAGGGAATCTAATTTATTTCCATAATTTCAAGGTAATTTTAAAATAATAGCTAAGACAGGTTTATGCTTTTGTTTACTAGATCAGATTTTCAGTGGGTCAAAAGGTGCATACACTTTGTTAGTGGTCAGTGACACCGCCCTTTAATTGCCTAACATGTGTCAAACTCTTGGGTGTTGGCCATCCACAAGCTTCTCACAATACTTTGCCAGAATTTTTGTCCATTCTTCCTCACATACAGTAAATGCCTCCTCTTTAGGACACACTTTTTCAGTTCAGTCCAATACTTTCACTTTGTTGTCTTTAAGTCATTTTGTTACAACTTTGGAGGTATGCGTGGGATCATTGTCCTGCTGTGACCAAGTTTTAACTTTCGGGCTGATGTCTTGAGGTGTTGCTTCAGTGTTTCTAGATAATCCTCCTTCCTCATGAGTGCACCAGGCCCTTTTCCAGCAAAATACGTTAAATAACATGGTGCTGCCATCCCTATGCTTCAAAGTTGGGATGATGTTTTTTGGTTTAAAACAATTTTTCCTCCATACATAGCACTTATAACATACATTTCTAGAATCTTCTAGACTGTTTAAAGAGACAGTTAACTTGGTGTATGTAAACTTTTGACCCACTGGAATTCTGATATAGTGAATTAAAGCTGTCTCTAACTGATTATTTGAAAATTATCTCTGATGTGAACTAAGCAGGTGCCTTAATTGACATGCTGAATGAAATGTATGATAACATGAAATGGAGCTGTGAAACATTGAATTTGAATGTCTTTAGCCTAGGTTTATGTAAATGTTTGAAGTCTCAACTGTAATAGCAATTATACAGCTGCATGTTTAAAATGTACATGTTGCACATTGCTTCATGACAAGGATTCATATTCTCTCTCTCTCTCTCTCTCTCTCTTTCTCTCTCTTTCTCTCTCTCACTTCAGCTTGATCAGTGGCATGCTTAACGTTAGGAATGTTCTAAACCACAAAGTCAAGCTGGGCTTGGGCACAGGTGAGATCTGACAGTTTTGCTAGCCATCGACTTACTATAAGTAAAATCTGAAATGATTCAAAAACAACATTTGACATTTTGTTGATCTCCAGGAGAAAAGATTGTTTACACACCTAAAGGAGGTTAGGTTTAGGACATGTTTACTGTGCTGATTTCTTCTGTTTTTGTGTATATCTCATACTAAATAGCTGTAAATCTTCAGTAATAACTGCAACTGGAGATCAGTCTTTCACAGCGCTGTGGTGGAATTTTGAACCACTCTTCTTTGCAGAAATGCTTTAGTTCAGCCACACTGGAGGGTTTTCGAACATGAACTGCCTGTGTATGGTCCTGCCACAGCATCTCAATTGGTTCAAGTCAGGACTTTGACTAGGCCACTCCCAAACTTTAATTTAGCTTTTTTTGAACCATTGAGAGGTAGACTTACTCCTATGCTTTGGATCATTGTCTTGCTGCATAAGCCATTTGCACATGAGTTTCAACTTACAAACATTCTCCTTTAGGGTTTTCTGGTAGAGAGCAGAATTCATGTTTCTCTCATGCCCAGGCCCTGAAGCAGCAAAGCATCCCCACACCATCACACTTCCACCACCATGCTTGACCGTAGATATGATGTTCTTTTTATGGATTTCTGTGTTCGGTTTATACCAGATGTAACGGGACTCCTGTCTTCCAAACAGTTCCACTTTCAACTCATTGGTCCACAGAACATTCTCCCAAAAGGTTTGAGGATCATCAAGGTGTGTTTTGGCAAAATTCAGATGAGCCTTAATGTTCTTCTGGTTTAGCAGTGGTTTTCGCCTCGTCACACTTCCATGGATGCCATTTTTGCCCAGTGTCTTTCAGATAGTGGAGTCATGAACAGTGACCTTTATTGATGCAAGAGAGGCCTGGAGGTCCTTTGATTTTCTCCTTGGATCTTTTGTGACTTCCTGGATGAAGGAATTTTAGAGGAATTTTGGAAGGTTGGCCACTTCTGGGAAGGTTCACTACTGTGCAGAGTTTTTCCATTTGGAGATAATGGCTCTCACTGTGGTCCTTTTGAGTCCCAGAGCCTTTGAAATAGCTTTGAAACCCCCAAACTGATGTATTTCAATCAGCTTCTTTCTCATCATTTCTGGAATTTCTTTCAACTTTGGCATAGTATGTTACTGGGTAAGACCTTTTAACCAACTTCATGCTGTTGAAAATGTTCTATTTAAGTGTCGATTTGATTGAACAGCGTTTGCAGTAATCAGGCCTGGTTGCGTCTAGTCCAGCTGAACCCCATTATGAATGCCGTTTCATAGATTTGGGGAATTAGTAACTACGGGGGCAAATACATTTTCACACAGGCCCAGTTGGTATTGGATAACCATTTACTCATAATCATTTAAAAACTGTATTTTGTGTTTACTCAGATTGCGTTTGTTTTATCTTAGATTTTGTTTTACTTTCTGAAACAATTTAGTGAGAGATATACATAAAAACAGAAGAAATCAGGATGGGGCAAATACTTTTTCACAGCACTGTAGTTGTAGACATAGAAATTAAAATAAAATTAATATTTTAATTTTTTAATATTTTAATTTTAAATGTTTAATAATATTAAACATTTTCTGTCACAAAGCTGTGATCATCAGAACAAAAAGTATTATAATCTTGACGATGTTTCTTCACTCATCCAGGAGGTTGGATGGGATGAAAGATCATACTACAGGTCCAGCTGCCAGACTTACTAAGACTAGACCTGGACAAATAAAAAAAAGCCTCCAGAAACATATTCTGACGTTTCATCTTTCCTGCAGATGTAGCGGGCGGCTATTCCTCGTCCATGTTGGATGCTATTCGCAGAGCTGTGGACACATCTAAAGTCTTGTGCATGCAGGATGCTCAGCTACAGCCCCTCAGCTATAAGGAAGCCTTCCGTTTGGCTACACTGGGAGGCAGTGAGGGTACACAAATTCTCTAAACTGAATTGAACTGAAAAGAATTACATTAAGCAATAACTTTTAACACCCCCCCCCCCTCCCAATTTGTCAGGATCAATACAATAACCTGCACAAACATTCTTTTAAACTATTTGTTCCCCACGCACATAATTATGCACAAGCCAAACTTTACCCTGGCTTTGTCTGCTTTCTGCATTACTGTTTTCATAGAAAATTAGGGAATGGAATCTACTGAATCTGTCATAAATGTTAAACAATAGTAGTAAACTGAAAGTACAATATTTTACAGCATGATTTACCAACTCTCAATTGCTTGGTCTTATTTATGCAGTGCTCTCGTTGGACGATTGCACTGGAAACTTTGAGGTTGGAAAGGACTTTGATGCCCTGCGTGTGAACATATGCGTTCCTGGAAGCCCAATCGATTTGTTTCCTGGAGATGACCCCGAGGTTTGACCTGTTCTGACATAAACAGTGCTTTGACCATTTTTTTTTATATATGCTACATATACTGGCTTTATAAATATGGTGTATAAACATTATTGAGGCTTACTAATGCGTAGAGAAAGTATTGTGCTTTCAAAATGTTAGAACAGTATCAGAGTATTTGTTTTGTATACTACAAAAAATATAACAAAAAAAACAGGAACTTGTGGATATTCCCCAACGTTAACCATAACTATAAATGGATAAAAAGTCTGATGTGTTGTTCTCTAATAAATAAAAAAAAAATTGTAATCGCAGTATAAGTACAATCAGTACAAACTGCTGCAGTATAAGTATAAACATATTAAGATGTGCTGTTATAGGAAAAGAGTCAACTTCAGGGTGGTAACAGTTATTCTGCTTAATTACATCACATCTCGTTGTTTATTATTTTCCTATAATGGAATGCCACATTGTTTTATTCCATTCTGATGGTGCCTTATACTATGATTCACACAGTTTAGGTGGAGGGAACAGGAAAAACCAGAAACACACTCAAGAAGTGTAACTAGAGTAAATATGAGTGACTCTCTGGAACTAATGGGATCATTCTTGTTGTGCTTGTTTTTAGGTTATTGTGGAGAAATTTCTAAATCTAGGTGAGACATTTACATTCTTGTATATTATCTACTGTATATATTTATGTAATACATACATTTTGTAAGCAATTAAACTGACTTGTGTAAAAAATAACTGATTCCACATTGACTAAAACCTAATATTACATGTCCAAAGATGATCAGAGATGCTACCCTTATTGCTAGATTGCATTATTAAATAATTAATGCCAATCCATGAGTCAAGGTTATTGCCGACCATTAGTTGGTGTTCAAAAATATTTTGATGAGTTTACTTCACAGTTTGATTTCGTACGCTAAACTCTTCCATGTGTCTACATGTTGATGCCACAGGTGACGATCGGAACATTGTCGCGGTCTACGTGGCCGGTAAACAAGTGGTGCCTTTCCCTGACTCGAAGTAATTTTTCCTGAATCTTACTAGACCACCGCCAACCACGAGATATTAGTGGAGCTCTTATCTTATCTCATGAAATTTTATTTGTGTTCGGTTTTAGTTTGTTTGTTTAAAAACTGTACTCATTGCTCATAAGAAATAAAAGTGACATTTTACTGATTTTTTTTTGTTTGTTTTTTTTAATTTTGTCCCAGTAATTTGTACTATCTGGCACTAAAAGTAAACAGCGGTGCGCAAACAATGAACCGCTGTCACATACAACCAGCTTAAGGATGAATGATCCATAGATGTCACTCCCAAATGACTCAGAATCCAGTGCACTCACTGTAGGGCGTAAACACTTATTCCAAATATCTCCACAGTGACAACAACAACAAGCTTAAACTACAAAATAGTCAGCAATGGCTTGCTTTGTAAGATCTGTGAAATCCACACACACATTTCACCCTCTCATAGCTTTCTGTTCCACCTGAGCCTGCTGTGTGTGACAAGCGGTACAAGGCTGCCATGTGCAGGTGACTTACTGCAGCACAGGAATTCTGCAGATGACTGCAAACTTAAAAAATCAGCAACAGGGGGAGCTAATGCGCTGGACAAATTTGCTTTGCTTGATAATCCTAAACCAGACATGACCACTTGGTTTAGTCAAATGATTGGCCATTGAAAAAGATGCACGTTTTATCTTTCCATCTGATGTTTGTGTATCAGGCTTCGCTGCTTGTGGTTGAGGAGGCAGTTAAATGTTAAAGTGCACAGGATTAGGATCACTTTTGTCCATGCTCTCTCTCTCTTTCTCCACACACACACAGAGCTAACAATCTTGCTTTGTGTTTGAAGCCAGACAGGTCTGAGGTGGCTGCTGATTCCTCTCAACGCTGTAATTACCAAACAGCTTCTGCAAGTCACACTATGCCCACAGCGTAACGTACAAAGGCATTGTGTGTTGGAGGAGAGGCCGCATTTACTGTTTTCATCTGAGCGTTTCAGTCCAACAGAGTGTCCTAGGTCTAGCTGTAGTGGTTAGGGACTCCATCTTGCTTTTCTCTCTCCCCCTTTGTCTACATAATTCGCTCTTCATGTTTCTTATTCTCACTAATATTCTTTTTATGTATTGCAGTCTTTCTACTCACAGAACACATTTGTGAGTTATTGAGGTTTGGATTAAACACGTTCAATTCAAGTGACCAGTCAAATATGCTATTAATAACTGTACAATAAATAATAATAACTTTTGGTGACTTGTGATTTCCCCTGCGTATGCTTTATACATGCTTTATACTCAGTAGCTCCAGTCACTGTTTACATCTTCAAAACAAACCGCACTCAGCAGGCTTGAACAAAGACGCCTTGTGGAGAGATGATGACACTTTGGGTTGTGAATCACATTTCAACACTATAGAAAAACCACATACAGTGATGATAAAAAGTCTGCACACCCCTGTTAAAATGGCAGGTTTTTGTGAAGTTAAAAAAAATGAAATTAAGATAAATCATGTCAGAACTTTTTCCACAAATAAAGACCAGCTGTTTCTGTAGGATTTTCTTGACATCTTGGTTTCTTCTGCACCACCGTGATATCACCAAGAACAGGATGTCCCTCCAAAATAAATAAAAGGACAAGACAAACCTTACCAGGGAGGCTGCCAAGAGACCAGTGACAAAACTAAAGGAGCTGCAGGAATATCTGACACATATTGATTACTCTCTGTATGTGATAATCTCTCGTATTCTTCACATGTTTGGGCTATGGGGTAGGGCAGCTAGACGGAAGCCCTTTCTCATATAAAACATCCAAGCCACAAATCACTCAATCACTCCAAACCATGTGGCAAAATGTGTTATGGTCTGATGAGACCAATTCCAAAAGGTATAAGAATTCCATTATTCCAAAAGGTACAGTAATGTTTGGTGCAAAAAAAACACATCACCAAAAAACACTATACCCACGATGCAGCCTGGTGGTGGCAGCGTCATGCTTTAGGGCTGCTTTTCTTCAGCCAGAACCAAGGTGGAGGGAATAATGAATAGTGACAAATACCAGTTGATTTTAGTGCAAAACCTTCATGTGTCTGCTAGTGAGCTGAAGATAAAAAGGAATTTCACCTTTCAGTACAACAATGACCCAAAGCATTCATTCAGATCAACAAAGGAACGGCTTATCCAAAAGAAGATCAATGTTTTTGAATGACCGAGCCAGAGCCCAGACCTGAATCCAACTAAACATCTGTGTGGTGAGATGAAGCAGGCTGTGCACAGGAGATGAACTTACAATTTGATGGATCTAGAATGTTTTTGGAAGAAAGCATGGGAAAATATTATCAGGTCATACCCACACTGATAGACTCTTATACAAAAAGACTGAGTGGTGTAATAAAATGAAAAGGTGCTTCAACAAAGTATTAGTATAAGGGTGTGCACACTTACACAACTAAGTTATTGTAAGTAATTTTTGTTTTTCACTTTATTTGTATACTTTGCAATTTCACATTAATTGTGGGAAAATATCTGACATGATTTAATTTTTTTTACTTCACAAAAACTTGCCATATTGACCGGGCTGCGTAAACCATTTATATCCACTATGAAGGTGCATTTCAACATGTAATCCCCTGAAATTTCACTTATGAACTCAAGCAAACACGTGAAATCTCCTGAACAATACGTGATCATGTGTGAAAAAGAATTGTTCATCTGAGAAAATCATATATGAAAAATGAAACCACGAGTCCTACATGTGAAAAATTAACATCAGGTGAAGGAAGGACACTCTTGAAAAAAATAAAATAAAATTTCAGATATTTGACCGTCACCCTATTTGGATCCATTTCAAAATCTAATCAGTTCATCTGCTGGTTACAAAAATAATTCCATATAAATTCTATAAAACATTCAACCACTTGTTCTTCACACTAACAAGAATCTCAGACGAACGGACAACTCGAAAACGTAATGCCTCCAGAGCCTGGCAGAGGCATAATAAAAAAAAATCATGTGAAAATAAATTGGTTATTGTTCATGAATAATCATGTGGAAAATGAAACCACGTGCAAAAAATCTGGAATAATAAATCAAGTGTAAAAATAATGTGAAAATTATGAATTGTAAAAAAAAAAAATTGCATGTGAAAAACAAATCATGTGGAAAAAAATTAATCATGAAAAAATTGCGGAATATGTGGAAGGTACAAATCGGTGGTCTCAGTCTTCAGGTGAAATTTTACTCGGCCATGTCTCTGCACACGACACCACCTAAGACCCTAACATCAATTTCATGAACATCTTCTTTGTAAATGTACCCCTTACAGTACAAAACATAATGATGTCTATCTCAGCATGTGGAGTTATATAGTGCCTATAAATTTCAAGTGTATGTTTCAAAATACTTCATCTTCTTATGTTCAAAATAACAGCTGTGTTTGTTCTTATTTGTATGAGCTTAAACAAATTCTAATGTTTAATGCATTTTAATTTACCTGCTGTGTGCTTAAATCAAAGGAAATGTGCTTTGATTTTCAAATCTTTACATGTGCTGTTGCATTGTTTAAAAAAAAAAAAAAAAAATCTTTTTGTATAATTAGCAAACTCTGTGCCATTTCATTTACCTCATGTATGCTCCCTAAGAATGGGAAACCCTTAACCTGTCCTGTGTACTCCTAAGTAAATGGGACATTTTAGTTAATTCAAGACAAATTTCATGTCAGCTAAGGAAGATACTACAACCAGCAAATTAACACGTCTGAGCGTCCAGTCTTGGTCCTGACATGGACTCGGCCATGTGTGGTGTTGGTCTCTTCTTGGTACCCCTGCCCCCTGATATACTCAGTAGTGTTGACTCGGACTCCATTGGTTATGGTCTTGGTCTTGACTAAGTCTTGAACCCAGCACTATAAAAATCAAGTGAAAATAAATGATTATTGTACAAAAATCACGTGAAAATATATTAATTGTGTGAAAATAAAAACACATACACTGCATGTGCAAATGTGTGAAACATAAAATGTGAAGTGTCTAAAAACCACACGCCAAGTTGATGTGACATTTTTGTAGGGTTCATGACTGTGTGCCAGAAAGATCCTCAAGCTATGCTCATGATGACAGATGAACCAGCTGGCCCCGTTCCAATACTTCCAAGAAACCTTATCCTCTTCCATGTATTCACATTTGATTTCACACACAGGGTGTGGAACTGAGGTCTTTGTGAACTCTGAACAACAAAACATTAAAAAGTTAGTTATCTCAACTATTTCATTTGACAATGTGAGAGACAATGATTCATTCCAGTCATGTAATCAGTTTTGAAGCGTGACAGTACTGACTCAGCAATTGCTCTAATATTCCTCATTTAGTTTATGAAAGACTTACCGACTAGCTGATGAGCTGAATTGGCTGTGCCAGGACTGGGAAATCTCGGAATTGCGTAATACTATGAGCTTCCTGTAGGGGAATCTACTTTGCATATGAATTGGTCTGTTTGTACCCAGACAGGGAAGAACCTAAAAATTATACTGTACATTAGGAAAGCTCACATACCTGCTCTTAACTTAGACATGTGCATTTGCTTGACTTAATGTTTCCAGATACTGTATGTATGCTCTTACCACTCTTACTAAGTGTAGACATGTTTTTAAAAAGACGTGAAGTGAGGTGGTAAAGAGGGAGGGACCTGGCTCGAATGAAAGCAAGCAAGGCACTGAATAAGGAACAGTGAGGAAGAGATAGAGAGTAGAGAGAGGCTGGGCGAGGGGTGGAGAGGCAATGAAAACAAATCCGGAGAAACTCAACTCTCTGTGTGTGTGTGTGTGTGTGTGTGTGTGTGTGTGTGTGCACAGAAACTGAAGAGCATGTGGAGCAAAAAAAAAAAACCCAGCAAAAACCCAGCACATGCCATTGCAACACTGTAATGTGAAATATCCAAAACACACATGTCACTGCCTAAACAAACAAGGCACTTCCACTGTGGGACGGCTGCTTGTAGAACTTAAATTTAGTATGTAAGAAGATACCGAAACCATGACGTTATGTTGTTAATCCACTGAAATTGTAAGAAAAAAAAGAAATAATGACAAAAACATGTATATGGAATTGGCCAATGTCAAAGCCCAAATGTAACTGCTGAAGTTATTAGGTGTAGATACTTTTCTGGGCTTAGATGGTGAGAGTCAACATTTCTGTTCAGCAGACAAGCAACAAAATATGTCAGGGGTTTTTCTTAATCACAGATAAGATGCCTGTCTTACATAGTAGGTATGAAATGATAGTACTGGAGTCTTCTTTAGATTGTTATCAGTGAAGGAATTAGCTGTGCTACAAAGTCAAAACAGCACTAGCTTGGTTGGTTTTAGCATGCGCCTTACAGTGTAACTTGGACACATCATCAGTGATGTAACCTAGTGTCATCAAGTGTTTTGGTCTTTCAACATCAGACAGGCAAGCCAGCTGGGGGTGGTCAGGCTCTGGTTTGTGTCCAAGCCAGGTATCCCACTTGTCCTACAGAATCGCAAACATGGCTAACACAAATGCAGTCATCCAAGCTTCCCCAGTGACTAAGGCTATAGCAAGCCCCACTGGTACCATTTAAGCATGCTCAACACCACTGGTTCAATATGAATTTCTCATGCGGCAAAAACATGTCTACCTAACATAACCTGGTAGACAGCACAGATGTTTATAGCTAGCTCACTTGAGCGAATAACAAGTACAGGGTTTCCACTCTCCCACAAGATGTGAATGCATCTAAAGGATCCTTATTTAGAGTCAAATTATTAAAAAAAAAAAAAAAAACACATTTAGCTAGCTTGCTATTGTACTGTGACATCACAAACAGGTCACATTTTTGAACACTTTTCAACACTTGAAATACAATATTGTGAACATGTAAAGGGCTTGGGAAAATCGGCTGAGGTGGAATCTGATCAGTTAGTCCTCCTCCCTAGTCAATCCCATTACCCCTCCCTGTGCAAGTTCTTCCATCCACCTGTTTGTGCATTTGATAAACACAGTTTATACACTGTTAATCAAAATGTATATCATAGCAGACTGTTCCCAATGAAAGAAGAATATGTTATCCAAATTATATGCAAAAAAGGTCAGAAGGCACACACAATGACCACATGTTGAAAGGGAACTATTTGAGGCACCTGACCCTGACATGCAAATAAAAAATTGCAGTCGGAGTGTTCAAAGCAGCCACGACAAAGGAAGGGGTTCACGGAAGTGACGCTGTGTGTAGACATCAGACAATGTTAACCTTGTGAAGCCATGAGAGACAGAGAGGGGAAAATAGACAGTCAGACAGACAGAGAGAGAGAGAGAGAGAGAGAGAGAGAGAGAGTGAGTGTGTGTTATTGATTGATATCTCACCTTTGTTATATACGAAGCAAACCAGGATGCCAGGATGCATCATGGTGGAAGTGATCATCACCCCAACGATGGATGGTGTCTAAAAGAAAAACATACACACCATCGCAGAAACAGGCCAAAACTAGTTTAACTAGATTGTTGTTTTTAAACTGTACTCCCAGCCTCTCGCTCTCTCACACACACACACACACACACACACACACACACACACACACACACACACACACACACGGTCCCTGGAACACCTGCACTTTTTTTGCCAGCTGTCTCAGGTTACGCCGCCCAAGAGGAATCCAATACACAAAGAAATTGCAAAGCAACCAGGTTAACCCTTATGTTCTGGGTTACAGAGAAACATGGACTTGAAACAAGTTGAATATATGTAAATCATATTTATATCACCAATATTATGTTCATTTTAGAACCGAGGGTATCAGGGGGAGACAAATAAATAAATGATTCTTCATGAAAAGCCTATCACACACCCTCTATTTCTTAATTACACACCTACCTGTGCCAACACACCCCAAAATCACAAAAGCCATTTGTATGTTCCACTGGTAGAAACTGTTGGCTACGTAATAGGTTGTGTTAAGACATTTTAAGACATTCTTATTTGGTGCTGTATGTATGTGCTGTGATGATATAGATAAAGATAAGATGTGTTATATTATGTACATAAAATCTAAAGAGGTATCAGGCTTAATGTGACATCCATCTACATGGTAAACAGAACTTGTGGATTCAATGCACCATTAGCCAGGTAGTTACCTCAGCACAAATGAAAAATAATCTCCTAACATCCTGAGGCTAGATGAGACCAAACGCTGAACAGAAACCAGCATGAATTCTGAGAAAGAAAAATGTAGGGTACATCAACAGGATAGAAATCACGTGAAGAGCTGATGCACAACAACAACTACAGATACACTCAGGTCCACACGGTGAATCTATATCATTCATGTTACACCAGGCCTTTGACCATGGACCTGTAGTCACCACACTGCCCAAGCAAAGCATTAGCATTTTCATAATTCATAATCCAAGCTGACATTTGCCATGACCCACATACAATTGATCTGGTGGAATTTATCCTGCATTTCAAACATTTGAAGTCTGAATCTGCTGATGATTTGCTCTTTACTGATTACATCTCAAAAAATGTTTTGCTTCGCATGAACAGCCAACAGCTTCCTCATTTCTGAATCGCTGAAAGACGTCTCCCATTCTCCCTGATAATTTAACTGTGACTTTTCACCTTTATGTTGCCAATGTTTTAAAGTGGTCAGCTAAAAAGATATCAGTGTGAAAAAGATGTTATCGTGGGATAAAGCCCTCATACTCTTTCCCACAGACATTTTCTCAGAATTGTACTCATCTCATCCCTGGTCTCATCCTGGTTGATTGATACTTCTGTGTTCCTGGGATTTCAACTCTTTCACACTCTTTCAAGCTTTCTGCATTCACACTGTAGGACGAGTATTTAATGTTGAATTTTTGTGAAAAATCGCATGTGTCAAAGGGGCTGTAGGCTACTCTTCCAGAAAAAAAAGTAAGTAATGGTAATTCATGGTAATATATACCCTTATTTGGTTTATGTATGTGCTTTAATGAACAAAATAAGTGCCCAAAAGTGAAAGCATCTGTTTATAGCACTGCCCAACCACAATATTCTCCCAGAAAAGTCCCTAAATTCCACCTCTCACAGATTCAAACACCCCCATAATTTTCATTTTATCACAACAGCCGATTAATGGCAATCTGATCATTAGCAGGAAACCACATTCAATGTAAAAGTCAATCTACTCTCTTGCCACTTCATTTCATCAATCTATAGTATCCGCAAAACCAAAATATAACCATTGGAAAATTCCAGAGCCTAACTACTGTATATTGTGGATGTCTGGATATATTAGAGCAGGGGTTTGGTTTAGTAGGGTCCGATTTATTTAACTCATTCATTCATTCATTCATTCATTGTTTGGAAATCACAACACACCATTATCAAAGTTATATTTATTATTGAGCTCTTATAATTATTAGCCTATTTGACTTGAGTTGAATGAGTTTGATGTACTGTTCCCTCTGAGCACCATCCAAGTATGCACAGTCATGCACTTCTGATGATGCTCCCATGCAGAAAAAATAAAATCCAACTGGAATGGCGATACAAAAATGTATATAAAAAAGTGTGTTAGTCAATGGACCATTTCACACTTCAATGTTATGAATGTGGCAGCATAAGTAGCAGAGTTTCGAAACTTCCTGTGAGAGAGTGAACAATGGGAGCAAATACACTGCAACACTCCTAAATGCACAAATCATTGATGCTTGAGCTTTCACTCATTCCCACCAATGTGTTGTGAGAAAGAAATGGCTATGAGCTATTGGTCTGGATGAGGGTGAGCATTTTAAGAGGCAGCATACATGTCTGAAGCCAGCATTTCAAAGAATCTGACTACTCAAAAACCTTTGGCCATAACTGCAACAACTCTGACAATCACCTGTTAAGTCTTTTAAGCATTTAGAAGACCAGACAGGGGCAGATCAGCCACAATCTGAACAACTCATGGGGTATTTCTGCTCAAGTGGCAGAAGGATCTGCTCAATAGAAAGGTTTTGCTTAGTAAGGGGGGAAAAAAGAGGGAATACTAGTTTCATCCAAACCTCAATAACAATAATCTCAAAGGACTTGTACGATGGAAAGCTCTCTGCTGCCAATAAATAGCCAAGATATTATTGTACAAAATAATAAACCTAATATTTGAAAACAATTGCAAAAATTAGTAAGACTCTTTTGATTTTGTAAGAGATAAATGCCAAATTTAGACAAATTATCTCTCATCAAATGTGGTTTTTGTTCCTCATCAACAGATTTGATGCCATAATTGAACCAATTCCAACACTGATCGCCTAAACAACATTCCAACATCACGATTTAAAAAAAAAGAAAAAAAAGAAGCCTGCTTTGGATTTTGTTAATACAGTGCAATAGTAATAATAGTAATAGCTTTAGAGTTAGCGTTTAAAAATTATTACTTGCCACAGTGTACGATAAGATCTTAATAAAATATTGGCCAAATAAAATATTTCGTTACAGACTTTGATAATGTCAGAATATATTGTACGATGAAGATCCTCTAACGATAGACTTATGATTAAAGAAAATTACTATGTTCTGCTTACGTCATCAGTCAGTGTGATCGAGGCTCCTGCAGAAAATGGGGTCATATAAACAGAAATGTTTTGGTGACCTTTAGTTGAGTGTTGTAGCAGCAGCCACACTCTCAGATTTTAATAACAAAATTTCTGACACTGACAGAACTTTTCTCGTCAACGGCCTGTTTTTAAGTCATTACTTTTCCATGACGCATCTGCCACCGTAGTACATTTATTACGCAAGGATTAACCACAAAGTGTTGAGTTAGTCATCAGTACATATGTGGTAAATGTATCCCTTTTCTTTACCTCACATTTCCGCTCCGCCCCCGGGACACACCGCGTGACCAATCGGGAGCCAACTCGGCGATGTGACGTGTAAATCCCGCCCCCTTTACTAAAGAAGGAAACAAACAGCGTGAAAGAAAAGAGGGGAAGATCGGGGAAAGGACAAGAGATTGGAGGAGTTAATTTATCGCTGTCCTCGATATAAAGCCCTCGGACAAAAAAAAAAAAAAAAAAAAAAAAAGAAAAAGTAGAGCTCGCTAAATTTCGACAATATCTCCCCTCATTCTTTAATCAACATCGATTATAAGTTGAAAATCGACAGAGGTAAGGTGTGATGTTAATATGTGTTTATTTTAAAGCTATAATCTCGAGTGACTGAATGAGAAGCTTGATTAATGAGGGTTTGCTGACGTGTATTAAACAGGTTAGACATGCAGAGAGAGATGATTACACACCACAGCATGTTTAATGTTTAATGTTTAAACGCTGAATATATATATATATATATATATATATATATATATATATATATATATATATATATATATATGGTATTTTTGGACGGGTGGGTCCTGGTAGAGACAAAAGTCAACTAGTCCCTAGCATCACCATTACAAATAATTGGACGTGACTTGCTTGGGCAAAACAACACAGGACATGAAGAGCTGGGGGATAGCTGGTTAGCTAACTGCCTAGCAGATTGAGCCTTGTTGACATTGGACTGTCCTCAAAATGTGTCATTTAATCTATGTATAGTTTTAAAGTGCTATGATCAGTAAGAACCGACGCACAGTTCTCTCTCATACGTTCTCGAGGTGATGAATAGCTCGTCTGCTACCTAATCCTCTTATTGTCTATTGTTTTGTTCGGTTAGTTAGCTAAAGGCTAGCTGCTTTGTTAGATATTTGGGACAAAAAGAAGACAGTTTTGGTTTAAACAAGAACATCTGTTCAGAGACACTTAGCTACCCAACCTGACCAAACCAGTTTTTGTTTGACGCTAGTATTAGTCAACCAGCGAGTTTACTCGAAGGAAGGAAGTGCTGTTGAAACAAAGAAGAAAAAAAAGTCGAGACGTTTCAATAACCAGTTCCACTAATAATACAAACAATTAGCGTTTATATGTCTCTGTCTTTTTTTAATATACTCAGTTCTCAGCTTTTTTTTTTTTTTTACCGCTTGTAGTATCCGTGGTCTCCTTACCGAGTTGCTAAGCAAACCTGGAAGGTGTTTCATCAGTTAGGTGAACAAACACCAAACATTAGCCTCGCTAGCTAACACTAGTTCTTCTCTTTCTTCAGTTTTGTTTCGTCATAGATAAAATAAAGCTGTTGGCGGGGGGGTTATTCACCTACATCTGGCGCCTGGAGGGTGTAATATTTCGATATGAACGCCTTTCAGTTGAGAAAAATCGCCTCAGGCGGTTTATTCGTCACTCTGTGAGGAGATATATCCTGCGCGTGGACAGCCTGGAAGCGCTCGCGTGAAGAGGGTGTTTTTTAGTGGACCGTTGCGTGCGCGAGACGGTAAACCATTATAATAAAAAACAAACAAACAACTTACTCAACAGATATTGTCACGGTTTTCCCCGTCACACGACTCATATTACCTCAGATATAAAACTCATATGATATGAGGTGCCCCTTGTCGCCGTTCACAGGCATCAATTCGTGTTAAGTCTGGGCGAGACGACCATGACGGGAGTCACGATACGTGAGTCCAGTCCAGTGTTGCCATCTCTTATCAGGGGAAGGTAGCTAACGCATGCTCAGAAAGTCACTCAATGACGTCATTGACTAATTTGCTTACTACTTATTCATCATGATCATTGGCATATCCCAGCTTGTTAGGAAGTTGGAGTCAGCCATCCCTGCTGAAAAAAAACCCCAATAGAAACCCTCTTAGAATTTGTAATGGTTTTACTGGTTCTAATGGGACTTGGAAACTGTAATGGTCCCTGTTGGTCTCTACTGGTCATTTGTTGCCTTCTATTGGTGGCATGTTATGTCTAGTGGATACCATTAAGAACCAATGATTGTAATGGTCTTAATGGTTAGCAATTTTATTTGTTGTGGAAACCATAAGAATATCTGTGATGGTTTCTACTGTTTTTTATTTTTCAGCAGGGATGATACGGCACACCTGGAGCAGTGAGGGTTAAGGGTCTCGCTCAAGGGCCCAACAGTGGCAGCTTGGCAGTGCTGGGGCTTGAACCCCTGACCTTCTGATTAGTAAACCAGAGCCAATACTGCCTTAAAGCTTAAATCATTTATGTCTTATAATAAGGAGTCATCTTTGGTCATGGCACCACAGACTAAACATGTGCACATCTACAAAATATTATACTTTATGAAGAACGCAGACAAAAAGAAACAGTCACTGTGAGTAGTCATGAAGGAAACTTGTGCTCCCTTGAATAATCACTTGTTAATATCACCAAAAAGAGAGTTTAAAACAAAAAAAAAAGTGTGGGGGTCGGACAAACCGTGGTGATAGGTGATTGGTCATGGGGAACAACGGTGATCAGTGATCACTCAACTCGTATATCGGCAGCTGTGATGTGAGCTGGAGAGCCGTATCGAGTTCAAGACTGTTACGTAACACAGACGTGTAGGACGGAAGAGGGAGTCACCATGCATGCGCAGGGGAGATGTCAGTAAATGCAGAAGAGTTTATTCCAAACATAAGAGTCCATACCACGAACAAAACAAACTATAATCCATGCTGTACTAAACAAGAGTAGTGATCTGGGAATCACCAGAACAAAGCACACGGTTAAACACATCTAAACTAAGCTATAACAAACGAAACTATGATAAACTAATACTCCGCCCCGAAGCGGAAACGGAGCGGCGTATTTAAACTCACATCAATCATACACCAAATCAAACACACCTGGAAACGAATATCACATTAAATGAACAAGAACCAATGAGAACTAAGGAGGTGGAGACATGACATGAACAAAAACATGAGCACATGGGAGAACACAGGAGGCGGAGACATGACGTAAAAACAATAACAAAAACGCACATGGCAGAGGTAAACAACACATGAGTCTTTATGAATGGCGCTGGAATGCACTCCGTGGAATGCGGAAGTAGGCTACTCCGTTCGCCGCGCGAGAGAAAACCTAACAGAGCCCCCCCTTAAGGCGCAGCTCCCGAAGCGCCGCAAGTTCCATCCACTTTGGTGGACCTGGGCCCTTGGGCAGGATCCTGACCTCTGCCCTCCAGGACCCGAGTCTGGCAATGTCCAGTGTCCTGAGGCCAGAGCAGAGCGTGTCGGGCTGTCCCTTTGGCCTTGGTCGAGAACTTGGTCGAATGCCTGGTCTGGATTTCGGAGCTGTGTGTGACCTGGTGCTGGGCCTGGATCTTGGAGCTGTGCGTGACCTGGTGCTGGGCCTGGATCTCGGAGCTGCGCTTGACCCGGTGCTTGACCCGGAGCTTGACCTTGAACCAGGATCAGAGTCGGCTCTGGAACCAGGATCGGAGTCGGCTCTGGAACCAGGATCGGAGTCGGCTCTGGAACCAGGATCGGAGTCGGCTCTGGAACCAGGATCGGAGTCGGCTCTGGAACCAGGATCGGAGTCGGCTCTATCACCTGGATTAGAGAAAGGCTTGGAAACAGACTCGGAGAAAGGCTTGGAAACAGACTCGGAAACAGACTTCGAGAAGGACTTGGAAATAGACTTCGAGACAGACTTCGAGAAGGACTTGGAAATAGACTTCGAGAAGGACTTGGAAATAGACTTCGAGAAGGACTTGGAAATAGACTTCGAGAAGGACTTGGAAACAGACTTCGAGACGGACTTGGAAACAGACTTCGAGACGGATTTGGAAACAGACTTCGAGATAGACCTCGAGAAAGTCTTGGAAACAGACTTCGAGACAGACTTCGAGAAAGTCTCGGAAACAGAACAGAGAACTCGGTTAGACCGAAAACCATAGACAAAATCAAAAACTTGGTTGGAGACAGCATTGAAAATTGAATTGGAGATAGGGCTGGAGACAGAGGAAGGGACAGGGCTGGAGACAGAGGAGTGAGCTGGGTTGGAAGCAGAGCTGGGAGTTAAATCAGCCTCTGAACTGAGAAGGAGAGCAAACACACATCCAGAAATTAACCCTATGTAGCTAGCAACGAAATCAGGAACTGGACTTGGAACTGAACTAGGAACTGGGCTAGGAACAGGGTCGGAACCTGGACTTGGACTTGGAACTGGACTAGGAACTAGACTGGAACGGGAGCAGGACTGGGAACCTGACGGGGAATCTGCCTGAGAACTGGCTCAGAGATTGGCCTTGGAATAGGGCAAAAATATGGACATGGACTTGGACATGGATTAGAATTAGGGCAGGAACCTGGACATAGACTTGGACATGGACTAGGATTAGGGCAGGGACATGGACTTGGACATGGACTAGGATTAGGGCAGGAACCTGGACTTGGACATGGACTAGGATTAGGGCAGGAACCTGGACATGGACTAGGATTAGGGCAGGAACCTGGACATGGACTTGGACATGGACTAGGATTAGGGCAGGAACCTGGACATGGACTTGGACATGGACTAGGATTAGGGCAGGAACCTGGACATGGACTTGGACATGGACTAGGATTAGGGCAGGAACCTGGACATGGACTAGGATTAGGGCAGGAACCTGGACATGGACTAGCTTGAGAAGAGGTCATCCCATGGACCTCAGACATGGACAGGGCAGGAGTTTCCTCTTGAATCTCTGGTGAGAACACGGCTTGGGCGGAGGTTTCCTCGTGGACCTCCGGTTTAAGCAGGCCAGGAGAGGAGGTTTCCTCTTGAATCTCTGGCTGCTGCTTGGGGCTGGAGGTCGCCTTGTAAACCTCCAGAGACAGCTCCGCTGTGGAGGCCTTCTGCTGGGCCTCAGGCTGGAGCTCGGGGCTGGAGGTCGCCACGTTAACCTCCTTGAGCAGCTCCGCTGTGGAGACCTTCTGCTGGGCCTCCAACTGGAGCTCGGGGCTGGAGGTCGCCATGTTAACCTCCTTGAGCAGCTCCGCTGTGGAGACCTTCTGCTGGGCCTCCAGCGGCAGCTCGGGGCTGGAGGTGGCCACATTAACCTCCAGGGGCAGCTCCTCTGAGGAGACCTCCTGCTGGAGCTCGGGGCTGGAGGTCGCCACGTTAACCTCCAGGGGCAGCTCCTCTGAGGAGACCTCCTGCTGGAGCTCGGGGCTGGAGGTCGCCACGTTAACCTCCAGGGGCAGCTCCTCTGAGGAGACCTCCTGCTGGGCCTCCTGCTGGACCTCAGGGCTGGAGGTTGCCACGTTTACCTCCAGGTGTAGCTCCGTGGAAGAGACTTCCTGCTGGGTCTCCTGCTGGCGCTCAGGGCTGGAGGTTGCCACGTTTACCTCCAGGGGCAGCTCCGCTGTGGAGGCCTCCTGCTGGGCCTCCGGCTGAAGCTCTGGGGTTGCCCGCCTGTGGAGCCATTTGTGCACCCGCCAGCTGCCCTTAAAACAGGTTTGTGAGCAGAAGTAGCTGCTCCTTTCTTCCTGTTTCCTGCAGGTGGGGCACTGGAGAATGGCTGGTCGGGTGCAGCCCTCGGTTACGCACTCCTGAGACTGGGGCTGAGAGGTGCAGGCCGCCACATTTGCCTGCTTCCTCTCATAGTATTCCAGGAACGACTGGCCAGGCTGATCGGGCAGGTGTACTTTGTTCAGAAATACGTTGAGGTCCGGCTCAAATTCCGCGCTCCCATATTCACGAATCAGGAAATCCGTGTTAAACACAGCTAAACTAAGCTATAACAAACTAAACTATGATAAACTAATACTCCGCCCCGAAGCGGAAACGGAGCGGCGTATTTAAACTCACATCAATCATACACCAAATCAAACACACCTGGAAACGAATATCACAAGAACCAATGAGAACTAAGGAGGTGGAGACATGACATGAACAAAAACATGAGCACATGGGAGAACACGGGAGGTGGAGACATGACGTAACACAATAACAAAAACGCACATGGCAGAGGTAAACAACACGCGAGTCTTTATGAATGGCGGTGGAATGCACTACGTGGAATGCGGAAGTAGGCTACTCCGTTCGCCGCGCGAGAGAAAACCTAACAAAGACAGTCACTAAAGTCTGCAAAAAGTCATTAGATTTGTCGCTAGGCTCTTTGTTAAAATTAAAGTCCCTAAAAATTCCCCAAATATAGCAGCAAAGTCTCTTAGTTGGCACCACGGTACACGAGTCCCAGTGTTGCCAATTCTTTTCAGGGGAAAATAAAAAAATTGCTGGATGAGGTCACAGACTAATTAATCGTCATTGTCATTTGCATATAAAAACATGTTACATGAAGGAAGATTTTCTGTAGAGGGAATAGAGTTTCATCAAAATAGATATACCACAGTGCAGTTGAATTCTTGAATCTGATTGATCTGACAGTAGTGTTAGCTGTAGTTCACAACATAAATTATTACTGCGTGTGTTCAACAATTTTCTCGTTTCTATAGTAACGACTCATTTGCATGGATGTGTGGCGGTCGATGTACATGATCTAAGACTAATAACAAATGGATTACAATGTGCCATCATTTAACTAACGGAAACATGATCGTTGAAGTTTTCTGTAAAGAGACATTTATTTAACTTTTATGGAAGGAGTCACTAGTCTCAGTGCTTTCAACATAAAATGGAGAAAGGACAGAGGACTTTGTTGTTGTTTTTTTTTTTTTTTGGACAAATTGTCGGGTTTTTGTTTCATTAAAATCCAAGAGAGAAAAAATGAGGCTGGTCAGAGAACAAGTTAATAGCTGCTATAACATAATTGATAACTGGAAGACTGAAATGTCTTGCAGACATTTCCACAACATTCCACAACATGAGGAACATGGGTTCACATGCAACTCAGTCAGGCTTTACACACTGGTTGTGAGTCGACCGAATCTGATCCCTCAACTCCCATAAGCAGCAGCTGTGATGTGAAATGGAGAGCCATATTGAGTGCAGGACACTTGCTAACGTCTGCTGATTTGCTAGATCTGCTGAAAGTTGCTGGATTTGTTGCTCTTTTTTGATATAAAGTCACTAAAAGAGTCTAAAACGTGATGGGATTTTGAATAATTTGAACAGTAATGTGGTAGCATCCAGTCAACTACTTGTTAGAAACTTTGCAGATGGCAAACAGACAGCCTTCTGCCTTTCACAAGCTTTGTGTTCTGCTAGCAGTGGGTGAGCTGACCAAACATAGTATGACTGAAGCCATTCTTATGAAGCATATTGTGCTTTTCATGTTGGGACAGAGAAGCAGCAAAACAGTTGAAACAGCATATACTGCACTGTAGAAAAGTATATGGAAAACAAAGAACCAAAAAGAAACAATTGCAAAATTCACATTTAGTCATCTGGCAGATGTTGTTTTTTTTTTTTTTTTTTTGGTTAAACAGAGAGAGGAAACAATACAAATAGTTTAGCATGGGATAACGTCCAATTAGTTTCTATGAAGTATAACAGTGCTGCACTTCATAGCACTTATTTTTAATTAACGCTGTTAATCAGCATTATAGACTCATAGTACAGACACATAGTACTGAAAGTGTGTTTTGACCTGCTCTATCTTAACCATGCGCTGATATCTCTCACCCTTCAATCCAATGTGACGTTTATTAAAATTGTTTAAAGAACTCATTACCGATTACACAGCAAACTCGCACATCATCGGCCCACTTGTATGTGACCTCAGCTGCCATGTTAAACTTGCTATTATTTGGGCAGGTTCTTGACCTAGATTCTAAACTGCAAGATGAAGGATGTGGTGTCCAGACTGGACAAAGTAAAACGAATGTGTCCTAATTACAAACATGTTTACAGGAACACAGTGATTCGAGAGCTCTTAGTCACCTCAGGGAAACGGTCGATCTTGAATTAATTAGCACCAAAAGAAACAAAGCTAGCTCAAGTCAGCTTCTTCATGGCCGTAAATATTCGTCACCAAACCCTGTCTTTACTGAAAGATTTAAATTGCTACCACTAGTTTGTGCACCAGATTTTTTTCAGTTAAATCTGAGCCACAAAGCAAGTAAAGGAACTTGAACCAGACTATTGTAATTACAATTTGATTCATACAAACACCATTTCATAACACACTATACATTTTACTGCTGATTTTACCCATGATCTATCCTATAGGGTTTCAGTAAAGAATAAAATACCCAGGGTGTGCTGTTATAGGAAAATAATCACTGTTGGGGTGGTGTGATGCAACCCGGAGTGAATCTGATTTATTGTTACCACCACAAAGTTGATTATTTTCCTATTAGAGCATAGCCTGAAGCATTTTATTCAGCAGTTTACTGATTCAAATAATTTTTCATTTATTAAAGAATAACTTTTTATTCATTTACGATCACGTTTAGCGGCCACAAAATAAGTTAAATAGACAGTCATTCCCTCAGCCTCTCTCTCTCTTTTTTCTTTTTCTTTCTTCTCCCTCTGGAATTACTAACAACTGTTAATATTGAACCAGGCATTAATGTCAATGGTTTATTCTGTATTAACATCGTATCAATTACTAGCCTTTTAAAGTTTGCCATAAGCTTTATATATATCTCTCACAACTTTAACCAGAGAATAAAAAAAAAAACCCAAAAATTTCCAGCAGCAATGGCCCAGGAGACCAATCAGAGCCCGGTTCCCATCCTGTGCACCATGGGCTGTGGTTTCTACGGCAACCCCAGGACTAATGGCATGTGCTCTCTGTGCTACAAGGAACACCTGAGTCGACAGCAGAGTAGCGATCGCAGCCCAGTGAGCCCTCTGGGTAAGTCGCACAGCAAAATTACAAAGCCTTATTCCCCTTATTCCTACCCGAGGGTGACGCCGCTGCTGGAAAAACTGACTCGTCCAATTTACAAGCTTGATTTAAAACGCCATGGAGTTAGAACGATGATTTACATCAGGAAGGAATGTGCTCAGCTCATATAACGCTTTGTTTTTGGTTACTGTGTTTACCCTGCTCTCCTGACTCAACTAATTGGATCAGTAATAAACTCCCAAGGAGGTTAAAAGATCCAGGATTAGGAAGGTTCACAAATCTGGGCAGTTAAAGTATAATACACGCTAAGGATGTCTGTGAGACTTATACTCAAACCCTCTTCCTTGAGATCTGCCTTCCTGCAGGTTTCATCTCCAATCAGCTGCAACAACTAATCTATGAAATCGATAATAATAATATATGAAAATCGTTGTCAACGAATCACGTTATGGATTGGTTTATCTGTGTGCGGCACGGGGCACATTTACTCATTACGTTACTTCTGTTCCGAAAACATGCATTGGAGTGTAAATACTAAAGTTGTGTCCCAAGTGACGTACTACACACTTACACTATGCGCTATGTACGCCGCTAGCTTTAACAGAATACCCAGCGTCAACGACAATGACTTTCTTCAGTTTACTGTTTGTCAGCATTACACTTTTATACACAACATGACCTCAGTCACCATCAGACGGAGGCGTAATCGTCAAGTGACAGCGGAAAAAAGTGTGCGACCTCCAAGTCCTCAAAGGCAGGGGAGCATTTTATATTAAATCTAGTGAAGAAGATTGCAACCTGCAAACTTTACAAAGCGTAGCTTGTGTAACACGGAAGCACGACAGTGATGCACGACCACAAACTTCGAATAATACAAAAAATAAGCGGCCGATTAATCGACTATGAAAATAATCGTTAGTTGCAGCCCTAAATCTAACACACCTGTTTTAGTTGATCAAGAACTCCTTAACGCGATGATTAGATGGTCAGGTGGGCATGATTATGGTCAGAGCTAAAGCCTTCAGTAAGGTAGATCTCCAGGAACAGGGCTGGTGATCACTGCTCTCATTGTTCTTTTTAAAGAGGTAAAAAAAAAAAAAGAATTACTTGGGGCTCCTGAGTGGTACAAAAGAAAAGCGTTCACCCTATTGTTGGGAGATTGCGAGTTTGAATCAGCTGAGGCCATAGCCATCCATGGTTGGGAGCTTGAGGAGTAAAAGTGGCCATGGGAGGGATGACCTACTCTCTCTTCTCTGTCAATCACAATGATGCTAACCAAATTGTGTGTGTCTGTGAGCTCATATATGTGGAAGAGGGTAGATAGCTTCTGTCCTTTACATCCCTTTTCTGGTGTCTTTGCATAGTGGAAGCAGTTTATAAGAAGCAGATTTGACCATTTGTGCTTAGAGCCAATTGTTTTAGATATTCAGCTGTTATAAGGCTACTGTTTGTGGTTAGTCAGTCGTGTGCTTTCCTTCCCGGAGCAGCAGGCAGTCCTTCATCGGAGATGTCGGCCATGCAGAGACTAGAAGGCCTAAACAAAGCGGAGGCGACCTGCGCAGAATCAACGTCAGAGTGAGTTTCTCTTTGTTTGGTCGTGGGTGTATGTACACCTTCATCCCTGTGCTGTGTTCATGCGGCAGAGCCTCTGTTTAATTGGTGCATTCAAGTACAAAACACGCCCACCTGCCTGTATCTGTCTGTCTGCCTTTTCTTTTATCGGTGCCTACAGATTTCTTTCTTTTAATTTGTTCTTTAATCTGTCTTTCATTGTTTTGCCACCTGCCAAGTGGACAAAACTAGCCAAATAAACATGTTGAATATTGATATTTTTTTAAGAGGACATTTTCATCATAGGTAATTTCATCGAGGTAATTTATCATCATAAAAAAAAAAAAAATTATTGACATTTCCAAAATTGTCTTCTACCTGTAGTGTCATGCTTGAAAGTAAAATATGACATCACGACAATATGATACAAATGGTGATGGCACTATGGCACGTTTTCTTTTTGTTTATATCGAAACCTTGAGTATCTAATACTGATACCCATCTAATATTGTTTTCTTTAAAAACTGCTAAAAAAAAAAAAAAAAAAATTAAACTAAAGAACTTCACAAGTAAACACTTTCCCACAAAAAAAAATCACTTGCACTGTAAATATAATAAATATAATAGTGCAAAGTATAAATATAGTAAAATCAATCCTAACAAAAGAAAACTGATGAATGTGTCTGACTTCTGCTTGTTTCTGCTTCTGTCTCTCGGGTGTTTGCATGTTTGTTTGTGCGTTTTTCTGTTTTGTGTGAGTACTTCCTTTTGTGTGTGTGTGTGTGTAAGGCCTGTGACTGAGAGAAGCCTCATGTTATGGTCAGCAGCTGTGCATGTGGTTGTGTGTGTATCGCAAGTCAGCGGAAAATACTGTGCTGTTTCCTCAGAGCCATGTCTGCCGCAGCCTCCCTGCCTGTCACACAACAGATGACGGAGATGAGCATTTCCAGAGAGGAGAAGAGCCCATCTCCTACATCGAACAATGCGGAAGCAGGTAACGTACATATGCACAATGCAAATAATAATACATATTTATATAGTGCTTTTCAGTAAACAACAAAGGGTTACGTTAAGTTTAAAAAAAAAAGAAAGATATATACACCTGCTACAGTTATGGGGGATATATCTATAGATCTCCTATAATGTTGCATCAGCTGCAGTTTGAAAAGATCCAGTGCCACCCAGAAAAGTTTGTGGGTCATGTTCCTCTCAAGTTCTCGATTTTCTCGACACTGTCACCTCCGGCTTGCTCATTAGGGATCCAAGTCTTCATCCTGCAAAGCTGCTTTGTGACACTGTCTTTTGTGTAAAGCAAATAAAATTGAATTGAATTCAAATTAACGTCGGTTGGAAGAAGCACGCTTTAACCCTCACCCCTCTGGGTTGCTAGCGTTTGTGCGTTAAGAGGGAGAGTTAGTTAATAGAGAGAAAAATTGGCAACATACTGAAGACCCTATCAGGTGAAACAAAAAGTAATTTCACACCATTTCGTTTCACTTCCCTTCAGATTTTTGTACATTGTCAGGGTAAAACTGAGTGCATTAATGTCCTCTGCACTGTTACAGAAAGCTTTATTTGAACTAAAGATTGAAGATGCATTTAAAGTGGGTTTAACATTTAACAGTAGGTTCATGTGCCGCTTTGTCCGACAGATTTAACGTTCAAAACTGATTTATTTTTAAATCATGTCTATATTAGTTTTTGCTAGCAGACAAAATATAAACAAAATACGTCCTTATCTTTCTGCAACCACCCAAACCCGCCTTCCCATGCGTTTTGGGTGTGTGTTTCTGCTGCAGTGTGGTTTTTAGGCACATCCCTGTGAAATTGTAGCCTCGTCCCAAAGCCGTCTGCCAAACTTATCTAAACATATCACAACATATCTAAAACACACACACACACACACACACACACACACACAGGCTGAAGGAAAATCTGTTTGTAATTATGTTTGTGGACTTCCTGCTCCCACAGTCGTTAGCCAGCCCACTTCCTCCTGCTCTCCTCTCAGTGATGTGGCGAAGAGTCCAGACTCCGGCAAACCCAAAAAGAACCGCTGCTTCACCTGCCGCAAGAGGGTCGGCCTCACAGGTGAGCATTCCCTAAAGAATCGTGGGTAATACAAGATCAATAGGGTATATAATAATTTTTTTGTTGTTGTTGAAAAACTAGAGAGATCACAATAAATCTTTGCCTGTCGATTGCCGATGTTCTTTCAACTACTTTTTATATTGGACCTTTATCAAATGTGCCCGTTTATTTATACAAATGAGGCTAGTTAAATATGTGTAGAATTTTGCATACTTACTTTTGATGATGTTGAAATATTTATTATATTCACTTTGAAGACACTTTCAAGAGAAAGACCTTTTACAGAGAATGCTGGTGGAATATCCTCAAGAAAATACCATGCACTGCTACAAAAAAAAATACTTTGATGCCGTTTTTCAGAATGAAGTCGAAATGAAAGCCAACCGTGATGTTGCCAAAGTTGCAAATAATGAGATTGTCACAAGTGGACACAAACTATGAAATAAAACTATGAAATGTTGAATTTTGATATTTTTTATTGCTACCATTTAAGAGAAGATGCCCAACAAAAGACAAACCAGTCAAGTCTCTTTATATGTAAACATTTCCAGCACCAGAAATGTATATTTTGTCCCAATTCCAGGCTTTGCCATTTGTTACTGGGTCAGATATCTGATGTTTTCTCCGATATTTGATCCACCTTTTTGCTGGTATAGGCCCGATACCGATACTCAGTACCTGATCCTGATGGCTGCCATCTCTAGATACAAATATTCTCAGTGAACAGGAGATTAATATAGATTTCAGTATTATTCACACTCTCAGTTATGTATTATGCGTTCTTGAATAACAAGTATAAACTGAGTAATGTTGTTAATAATACGTATTTGTTGCAGGTTTTGACTGTAGGTGCGGCCAGCTCTTCTGCGGCATCCATCGCTACTCGGACAAGCACAACTGCACGTACGACTACAAAGCCGAGGCGGCCGCCAAAATCCGCAAAGAAAACCCTGTGGTGGTGGCCGACAAGATCCAGAGAATATAAAGCAAAGCATAAAGCATGGAAAGAGAAGAAGTATTGAGCTAAAACGGATAACGGATAAACGGACTTGTGTTTTTCTATTCTGAGAAAGGAGGCAAGAGGGAAAAACAACTGTGCTGTGTGTGACGCCCATGCATTAATTACCGTTTGGTTCTAGGTATTACATTTTTTTTTCCTCTATGACGCTCTCACCTGCTGTGCCAGCTCTTTGCCATAGTTCACTTTTGGTTTGTAGATCAAGGGGCCGTTTCAGGGAACCGTTAATCCTATTTTTCATTTAGTTATGAGCTTTGGTCACTCGACAATGACTTCCTTGCTCTTTCTTTCAGCTCCTGATTAGGTTTAGGATAGAAATAATACTCCTAAAAGCGACCCGACTGCATCCAAAAGGAGAAAACCGAGGTTACATGTTGTGTTCATGACATCATTTCAGGATACTGATCCAGCATCGCGATCTTGTCATTTATACATCAAGCTGATATTGATACTAAGTATTGGATCGTTGCTTTCCTAGAAATCGCATGGTTTGCCAAAACGAGGTTGTGCAATTTAGAGTTGTGAGCAAGACGTTCTCGGACTCTTAGGGTTTTTTTTTTTTTTTGGTGCGCTGTTCTGCAATTGTTTCCTTCCAGTCAGGATTAGCAGACAATTTTATACCTTATTTTCTTCCTTGATGTTCCACTCAAGCCTGTTCAGTAAAGGTCAAACAGATCGACTTTCCTCCTAGGCTGCCTGTCGGTCATCAATCATTCATATTTTTTCCCCCCATAACAATTTCATAATGTGAACATGCTACTGTGACCCACTGGTGGATGTCGATACGAAGGCGTTAATGTTGTCGTTCTTTCACAGCGCACGAGCTCACAGCCGTCTCGCCATTATTATAACAGATACTATGGGGTTGTGTTTGTTGTTTTTATCATTCGAGTGAAGTTATTTAGGCATTTATTTGGTGTTCGTGAATGTGTGCGTGCGTGTGTGTGTGTGTGTGAGAGAGAGGGAGAGAGAGAAGCAGTCCTTCCTGAGTCGGTTACATTTGGCTCGACAAAAGGATCAGTGTTTTGTTAAATGTGAGTGTGAACACTGGCACCCATAACTGAACTCTTCTTTCTCTCTCTGTGTGTGTGTGTGTGTGTGTGTGTGTGTGTGTGTGTGTGTTTTCTCTACTGGTTCTGGGAGTGAGGAAACTGTATGTATCTGTTTTGAGTTTTAATTTCAGCTATTAGTTATATGCAAATTTGTACAAAAGAAAACCTGTTCATATTTATGTATTGCATTTAATCCTTTTACTTGCCATTAATGCAAAAAAAAATAAAATAGTATTGTAAATAAAAATGTACAGAGTAAAAAAAAAAAAAAACACCAGACTGTGTTGAGTTTCCCTTTGTAGCCTATTTTTTTTGTTGTTTTTTTTTTTTGTTTGTTTGTTATAAATATATATATTAGATATTAGTACAGTGTATGTGGTCAGTGTATTGTGTATATAATAGAGGTATACACTGAGTTGCCAGTTTATAAGGTGATGTTTGAGCTGCTTGTGAATTATACTATAATAGAAAACTGTGATATTATTATTATTATTATTATTATTATTATTATTGCCACTACAGGATACTGATCTGAGATCGGTTTTGCTAGTTTTATGGAATTTTTATTGCTCCCACATTTTGCTGTATTTTTTAAGGTAAAGTCTTAAGAAACCTTACACTTAGACTACACATACAATATCTTGCTATAAGAGCACATGGCTTGTGCTCATCCTCTAGGTGTAGTGTGATCTGAGATCAGTTTTTGTTGCTTATATTGATTTTGTTATTATTGCAGGGTGCACCCATCTTTTTTCTTACTGTTTTTTAAATTTTTTAAAATTTTTTATGATTTCCTTTCATTTAAAAAAAAAAGGGGGGGGAGGGGGCACCCGCTTGGGGTGAGCTGTCCGAGTCAACAGCACTTTAATAACTATACTGTATGTACACACACAAAGTGAGCTATATGTTAGATATACCTGTTAAAATGTCAGTTGAATGTAGGTGAAGTGCTATAACCTGGCAACTCTGTGTGTAACACATGAACGTTACTGGCAGCCGTAATCAAGGCTAGTGAAGTGTTCTTTAGATAATTTGCACTGTGGGACCATGTGTGCAATATGACTAAATGCTGATTATTCAGCTGTGTGAGGAATAAAACACTTTATAGGAAAACAATCAGCAACTGTGTGGCTGTGGAGCTGCTGTTACCATCCTAAATTGTATTATTCCTTTTATATTACAGCAGTTTGATTGCATCGATTTTTAAATATTAATTAATCATACTTTTTATCCATTTATAGTTGTACTTAATGTTGTGGAACAGCCGCTAAAAACAATTTAGGTCCCTATCACATCACAGCAGCTATATACAGTCTTTTTATGCCTTTGACACTAGGTGGCTGAGGTATTAAGATTCTTATTGAAAGAGTGCGGTGTCTCGAGAAAGAATGGTTTGTAGTATTTTCTATGGAATCATCACTGTAACCAGCATATAAACTGATCCAAAGTAACAGCAAGGTCAAATGTCTGAAATCGCTTCCTTCCTGATTGAAGTATATTTTAAAGGTATTTGAGGCATACGTACTGTATTAGTAACAAGAAAGACTAGACTTGGTGGCAGAGGTTATTCCCACTGACACCTTTGGAACTGAATTCTACTTGTTTCTTTCTCTTAAAGTTTATGACAAAAAAAAAAAAAAAAAAAGCAGCCTGTCATGTTACTGAATAAGTTGAAAGAGCAAAGTCCTCTGTCTTGAAGACTTTCCTGTGGTGGAAAACCTACTGCTACAAAGTGCTGGCATTAGAGACTTAAATATACATTAGTAAATGGTTTTCTTAGTTTAAGTTGTTACTATAGAAACAATAATGTATTAGAACAAGCACATTAATATAATCCTGTGATTTGCCTAGAAACAGTACAGTTGGTCAGAAAACCTTCTGACCAATCAGAAGAGGATGCTGGACGACTAAAATATCATTACTAATGGTTGCTTTAAATTGATACAAATTGGACAGTAATCTACTAGGCAACAAAGGTTCTCCTACAGGAAATGATTTTGTCGGTTTAAATGATTTACATGTAAAGATTTTTGATTGTACAGTATATCACTGGCTGTAGAACCATCCTTTATGAATACAGCAAACGTTTAAAAAGATCTCGAAAGGCAAAACGCCATTTGCCACATGCACAGGTGTCATGACAGCTGCCTAATGGCTTTAGCTGCTGTTGTCAGGAAGGAGCTTGTTTAACAAAGTGTATCTGACCTACGAACAGCTGGAGAGGTGAGTGTCAACAGGTGCCAATTTCACACACTATGGGTGCTAATGTTCTTGCTTTAAGAGCACAATGGTCCTGCACATCTAGGTTTTGGGTGACTTGCGATCAGTTTCGCTGTTATTATTTTGTTATGATCCAGTTGTTGTATTTGATGTGAGATATGTGGTGAAAGGAATTGGTGGTATGCCTGTTTTTGTGCCTCTTTCTTGGGAATCATAACTGATCGTCCCTTATCCTCCTGCCCTTTGCATCATTAAGCTTTACAGATAACTCATTCCAGGAAAAGTTCTCATATTTTCAGAAGCTTTGTCTATGTATGCCATTACAAATTAAAATAAATAAGATGTCCAAAAATGTCTACTGTAAAGTTATTCAAAGAGCTCTAGGATGAATCGTGATCATTCTTTCATAACATCCCCCTTTCATCCCCTAGACAAAATTGCTAGAAACCCTAATAAACAAGGGCAATTTTGTTGAATTTCTCCATTATAAGAAAAGCTACAAATATAACCGTAACCAATTGTAACCTTTTGTGAAAGCTGAGTCATGTTAAGTCGTATTAATTGCCAAATTGTGAGACCGTGTCGGCAGGGTGGAATTTACCAGATGTGCAGGGTACACAAGCATTTCGAATCGCACATCAGCACAAAACCAATAAATGCCAATAATAATAATCTCCTTACAGAAAACTTCGCCCTAACAACAATTACACACATTAATCCACCACACAAGTCCACCCTGTATAAGCTATTAGGGAATAGTGTCAGAATATAGTGCACAGTTATAGTCAAAGCTAGATATTTTCACTAGGGGATCCCCTTACTGACTAACATGGTCCATTACTTGACTTAATAATGTCTGGAAAATCTGTGAGTAAATCAGTGGAATTGCACAATTAACATGTAGAGGGTCAGTGAAAAGCTCAAGGCGGCCGTGGGAAACATGATGGTGATTATGTTTTGCTGGCGAGACAAGGCTTACTTTCTCTGTCCCATATAAACTCACTGACTTAATCCTTATTACACAAGTCAGGGGATGTATGCAGGCTGTGGCAGCCATGTTTGACTGTATGGGTCATGTGAGGGAAAGAGGACGGAAAGAAGAGATTATAGCTGCCAACTCATACTAAGCAGTGTGTTTTGGGAATTGTTTCCAAGAGTAAATTGTCTTTTGCAAAAAATGTTAATGTTAAAGAGTATTTTTTTTTATTATGTGATTAAAAAAAGAAACATATTCAGTAATAGAATTAAAGAAAAACCATAGAGGCTGTCTGGTTGTACTTGAAGTTTTACGTGTGTGTGTGTGTGTGTGTGTGTGTGTGTGTGTCTGTCTCCATGGCTGTTGCCACAGGAAATTCACTAAGTGGGTTAGATTAGATGGGATTACAATAGATTTGCAAACTCCACTGAGACAAAAACATGCCCCCCTACACACACACACACACACACACACACACACATGCAGTGGGAGTGGAAGTGGAGGTTGATGCCCTACTGAGGCTGTTAAAATTATACAGCTCTTATCCTTATATAAGCTTTGTGTGTGTGTGTGTGTGTGTGTGTGTGTGTGTGTGTGTGTGTGTGTGTGTGTGTGTGTGTAGGGGGCATGTTTCTGTCTTTTGTCTCATGCCAATGGAAGGTGTGTGTGTGGGGGGGTGTGTGTGTGCGTGTTTATAGACAGGCGTCTATCAGGCACGCTAATAAAGCTTAGTCTTACTCATCACTTCTGTGAGTCATAGACAGAGAGGTAAGAAGCCCCCGCCCCCAACACACTTGGACTTGAGACTCCTCCCCCTCACATGTATTCCAATCATGATTAGTTGTGGTTCTTTTGATCTTTTGGCCTCATTTATTTTACACACACACACTTTACATTCAGTAGATATGATTATGCTAGCAAAGAAGTATCTACAGTAAGTGTGTGGGTGAGTGTGTGCTTGTGAGTCCTTAATCTTTTAAAAATGGTGACAGACAAGGACACAATGTACTACAAGTGTACAGGACTACTCTCTCTCTCTCTCTCTCTCTCTCTCTCTCTCTCTCTCTCTCTCTCTCTCTCTCTCTCTTTCTCTCTCTCTCTCTCTCACACACACACACACACACACACACACACACACACACACGTCTCCACATATTCCCAGCCCTGAGCTGTCTGGGAAGCCTGTGTTTTTCAGTGTAACTGAACTGCTGATTAGACAGTTCCCATCACCACCTTCTTCCATTTGCATGTCTTTTTACTGTATATATTTACTGAGCACACAGCGCTGTAACAACGCTCAAAAATACTATTATTGCAAAACAAATGTAGGTTAGAAAGATGAAGGAGATATTTCTTCATAAAAGAGAGAATTAATTTGATAATTAATAACATGATTATGCAGTGAATGAACTGGAAGATGCCTTATTTATTTATTTATTTATTAGTGATTTACACACATCTGTGTGTGCACAGTGTGTAATTTTAATATTATATAAAACCCCCAGCTCTTCATCTCTGTTATTAACTGCAGCCCAGATTGTAGTAATACTACTACTACTACTACTGCTACTGCTACTACTACTACTAATAATAATAATAATAATAATAATAGAAAAGTCAGTGTGATGTGTAATTAATATACTGTATTCTCGAGGCAAAGTTCAAAACTAAAATAAATATACTGAATATATAACTTGCAAAAGTACAAACACATGACACTATTAGGAAAACAGTTCTTTAGATGGCTTAGATTCTTAAAGAAGTTCTACTCTGGAGGCACAGCATTAACTGGAACTATAAAAAGCATGACCCTGCTCTATAATTCATTAAAAAAATTGAATTGTTGGCAAATATCTGTGGTATAAGAGGAATAAACAATTGTGCTGTTATAGTAAAAATTATCCACTTTTTGGTAATACAAGTGTTATATATTGGTTTTTGTGTAACCAAAGCTCTGCATCAGTCTGAGGCATAGTGGAAGTAATGCAGATGTTGCCACTCCCTTTCCTCCATCATTACCACATGTACAGTGTATACCCACTGGGGTCACTCTAACCCTATTGCTGAGTTATCTGTGAGATTAAAGCTTCTCCTTCTCAGTCAGGTTGGCTCATGTTAGCTTTCTGACTTGCATTAGCAGTGTAGATGTAGATATAGGAATATATCCTAAAACACCTTTCGGAAATCCAATCTATGTGTCAGAATACTGTAATGAAAATAGTAATTATTTTTAATCATCTCGTTAATATGACTGATGCCACTTTTAATTCCTATATTTAATGTAAAAATGTACGATTAACATACATGGTTCTCAGTGAAAAGCTGCACAATATGGCAGTGGAAATGGAGAAGCTAATTGAGGTGCTTTTTTTTTTTTTTTTTTAAAGTCTTTTTGCAGTATACTTTGAGATTGTGGTTATTAGCTTAGGCTTTTGCAGGTCCCCATTCTCTGTGGAGATTCTCCCAGTGTCTGTGTAGATTTCCTCTGGGTTCTCATTTACTCCCACCTCCAAAGGGACTGGCTACTCTAAATTGCACCTAAGTGTGAATGATAGTGTGCACATTGTGTTCTGTGATATTCCCAGGTAGGCTCTGGATTCACTGTGACCCCAAGGCTTGCATCTTTTCAAGACCCTGATCCTTTCTTTCCTCAGTATTATCCCATGTCATTCTTAAGTCCTGATCCTGCACTGGCATCAGTTCCAGGCACTGCTCTTTTCCCAATATCAGTCCCACGGCCCACATCTTAACCAGTATCAGTCGCAGATCTTCTCCTGATCTTTCCAAGAAGTAGTATCGGCCTGAATATTCCCGACTGCTCCTTTTCCCGCACCATTTCCAGGTTATGAACATTCCCCATTGTCAGTCACATGTTTTGAACATTTCCCAGTGACAGTTCCAGACCATGCTCTACCTACCTATATCAGTTCCATGACTCTTAGGCAGTATTAATCCAGATCCCTTTCCAAAGACAGTCCCAGGTCCTGAACATTCCTCCATATCAGGTCCAGACCTTGTTCTCCCTGTCTTTGTCAGTTTCAAGCCTAGCTCTTTTCAAAATACCAGTCCCAGGTGCTGCCTTGTCCTCAGCCTTGCCTTGTCCTCTTATCCTAGTATCAGTCCCAGGTCCTGAACCTATTCCAATCCCATTCACAGGTCCTGAACATTCCTCAGAATCAGTCTCTGGTACTGCTCCTGCCCCAGTGTCAGTCTCAAGTTCTGATCCTGCCCCAGTATCTTTCCCTGATCTTTCCAAGAGGCAGTATCGGTCTGAATATTCCTGACTGCTCCCTTTCCAGCATCATTCCCAGGTTCTGAACATTCCCCACTGTCAGCCCCAGCTTCTGAACATTCACCACTGTCAATCCAAGACCTTGTGCTCCCTCCATTTGTCAGTCCCAGGCCCTGTTCCATCCCCAGTATCAGTCTTAGGTTATGATTGTTCCTTAGTAACATTCCCATATCCTAATCTCTTCCCAAAAACAGTCCCAGCTCTTGTGACTCTAATGTAACAGGTTCCAATATACCATCAATGTCTTCAGTTCAGGTCTCTTCCCAAATTGAAGTCCTCAGTCCCAATCGATCCAAGTACCCTTCACTGTAGAAGCAAAAGTCCAGGGGTTGAAGTCACACCTGATCCAGCTTATATATATATATAGTATTTGGCAGACACCCTTATCCAGAGCAACTTACATCTTTATTTAATTAAACATCTGAGTAGTTGAGGGTTAAGGGCCTTGCTCAAGGGCCCAACAATGGCAGCTTAGCGGTGCTGGGGTTTGAACTCATGACCTTCCAAGTAGTAGCCCAATGTCTTAACCACTGTGCTACCACTGCCCGCAGCATCCCACAAAATTCCCAGGTTTTGAGACAACCCAGTGTGTTTCAGCCTGGATAAATGTGTTTGGATAAGATCCAGCTCCATCCCCTGGACCTTTGGTTCTTTGGTTCTCAACTTTCCAGATCCTTCTTTAGTAGAAGTCCTGTGCTCCTTCACCAGTCTTCGTCCTAGGTCCTGATAAATACACAAAATCAGTATCAGATTTAATTTTTTCCCCACTGCCAATCCCAGGCTCCACAACTTCTTGAACAAAACTTCATAATGGCTTCCTGACATAAGTTATACTCTTGCATGGACCAATAAAAAATTGATAATACAAACATAAATAATAAATTGCTCCTTAATGCCATTCTGTAAAATTTGTGAAACCTAATCCAAAACCTTTCAAATAGCTCTCCATGATGACGCTGTAAAGATTTGCAGAGACAGGGTTAGGTTAACATTCCCCACCACATGAATATTTGGTTTGCTGTTTGTTCTGTTTTTGCTTCTTCTTCTTTCTTTTTTTTTTCTTAGCGTGAGCTGAGATACTAATCACATAATGCTGATATTTCCAAATGCTTTTCTTTTCTTAAAAGGAAAGACCTAATTTTATCAGTAAAATAATTGAGAGAAATATTTAATAGATAAGGTATGCCAGGTCAAGCTTCCTTTTTGTTATTCTGAGGAACCATGCTGACACTCTATTTTGCCTACATAGAGTTTTTAACTGGCCATGATACAGTTTTTCTCCACACTAAATAAGTTCAATAAATTCATATCAACACAGCAGATCAATCATCTGACATGGCTTTCTGTATCACCTTGGGCATGTATTTCATCCTGAATAATTATCTGCCCCTTGTCTTCAAAAAAAGGGAGTCATAATTGTGTTGAATAATTCACAGGATGAGAAATTGCGCGGCTCTAGGGTTTCGAGAGCTTATTGTTCCTGGACGAGGTCTCTCAATGGCTGCAAAAAGTGAACTCGTCATGCTCCTTACTCATCACTGGCCGATCACGGATTGGCTAGGTGTATGGTCCACTTGTCCTCTCATACAGGCGCACATACATATACACGCATGAATGCATCTTTCTTATTTTTCTTGAACGGACCCACATACACACAGGTACAAAGTTACTGAGGACCACAATGCCAAGAGAGAAGCTCATCACATTCGAGCGTAACGGTAAATTGGGGTTTTTGCTTTTTATTAGTGAGTTTCTTATTTTTAAGTGATAAGTGAATTAATGTGTTTTAAAGCAAAATCTGATCCTTTCACCCGCATTGAATTCCTACTTAACATCAGTTATCAGGCTGTTATCTCAGTTCTTTCAATGATTTGTCAGATGCTTTTATCTAAAGCAACTTTTATCCAAAGTGAGACGAAATTCAATCCAAGCTCAGATGTGTGTACAGTCGTACAGCTTTTGCTAGATTAAAGTTTCTACCAACTGATGGCAAGTGAGAGGAAGACCAAAGACATTCACAGCTAATAACTAGTGTTGGAGAGCCAGGATTTCTTTAGAGTTTAATTAAAGTGTTACATCTCTGTGAGATGAAAAAGGTTATTTTTCAGTGGAAGAGTCTTCAGGCATTCCTGGTAGTTCATTCCACCATCACAAAATAAATAAAAAGCTAATAGTTTTAAGCTTTATTTCCACAGGATTTTGGTATCACTAGGTTACTGTTACTGTTACACTACCAGTAATGTAACAGAACTTTTTAATGTGTAGGTGAGGCTAAAACACTTGAACTTGACATGGGCTGCACTAGTGATGTAGTGCAGTGAGAGGAATGTATGACGTAAATGCATGTCTAGACTAGACTAATTCGATTTTTTTTCATTTACATAACCACAGCTCTCATACAGTATATAATAGTATGATATTGTGGTTGCCCGTGTGTACCTATGCAGCTCTGTGTGTGTGTGTGTGTGTGTGTGTGTGTGTGTGTGTGTGTGTGTGTGTGGGTGTGTGTGTGTGTGTGTGTGTGTGTGTGTGTGTGTGTGTGTGTGTGTGTGCGTGCTGCGGAAGTAAGTACGGTTGAGTGAGCCTTATTTGACCCCAACCAAAGACCCTGAGGGTGTCTAATGACACAGAGAGACGCCTCCTCAAGACCCCTTTGTACCTGCTGTTTGACACTAGTACACTTGTAATGACCTCTACAACATACACAGATTTAGTTACACTGGACACAAGGGATAAAATAACTGTACAAGCTTTGCCAAAAACCTGAAAATAAGAGGTTTGAGATCAAACATTGAATATGATCCCATCTCTATGAGATAGATCAGAATTTCAGCTTTCATTTTCTGATATTTACATCTAGATGTGTTAAACATCTTAGAACATGGCACCTTTTGTTTGAACCCACCAATTTTTCTAGTGATCAGAAATATTGGAAAATGTGACTGACAGGTGTTGCTGGCAATGTTCGCCCTGTTAGACTGATCGCTTAAACAATTAATAGCTCTGAATGTGTACTATTGGATTGTGCGCAGGGTTTCAACTATGAAGACTGCATTTTTTCTGAAAAAAACAAAACAAAAACAAAAACAAAAAAAAAAAACAACCATAAGCCAACATGAAGACCAGAGAATTGTCTATTGGCGAAAAGCAAGCCATTTTGAAGCTGAGAAAAGAGGGGAAAACAATCAGAGCCATTGCACAAGCATTGGGCATAGCCAGTACAACAATTTGGATTGTCATGAAAAATAAAGAAACCACTGGTGTACTAACAACCAGACACCAAATATATCAAACCTGGAAAAACATCACAAAACAATAATGTAACAGTTTGGTAAAAGCTGAAATTAATACATTATTTTATGTACATTTTAAAACTATACATATTGAGATAACAAGGTAAAAATGGTCAGTTTTGTTTTAAGGTTATCTTTAATATTTTTCAGCAGTATAATTTCATGCAGATTAACTTTACTGACATACTGACATTTATGTAATAATCAACGCTTTTATGCTTCACTTTTAATAATATGGTACCAGAGACAACTACCATTTGCATCTTTTCACACAGCTGATTAATGAGCTTGTCCCATTTCACTGGACATCTGGTACTTTCTCTTGTAATTATTTATGTGTATCTAAATGCCATTTTCATTTTGTCTTTACAGTCAGCATTGATGTGGATGACGGTAGGCCATAATGTTTCAATTGATCCATGATTTGGATGATAAGTAGGGTCCAAAAGTCAACTACCAGCATCAGGAACTGTTTCTATTTATTTATTTATTAATTTTAAATGTGAAGACAGATTTTAAATAGTATCACATCTAAACTCCTCTCTTACTTAAATTAATACCACCATGCACTATGTTTTTTTGTTTTGTTTTTAACAGTGCATGCATTATATTACTGCTTTTAGTCAGTAGTAAAAAATGTTTTGACTTATAGAAGTGAAGTATAATGACTTCTTCACAACACAGAAAAAAGAGAAATATTAAATCGTGGTGTTTTTTTTTTTCATAATTGATTAAATAGTGCTTGGTGACCTTTGGACTCTATTGTTTATACAAACACTCTTACACACTTAGCTTTTTCTTAATAATTGTTCATACCTGATAAATGTATGATGCTGATAAACTAAACAAAATACCTATTTTTTTTTTTTTTTTTGCAGGAGATAAAAGTGACAGCATTTACTATGTTGACATTGGTGTGGATGGAAGAAGGCAGCAAGGAGAAATGGACAAAAAGAAGAGAGAAAGAAAGAATAAAGCTGACAAGGGACAAGGGCAGAGGCTACGGATAAAATCAGATTATCTTCACAACAGTGAAATGAATGGGATAAAGAGAGGAGGAGAGGTAGAAGAGATGCCCAAGAAAAGAAATAACAGTAAGAACAAGGGGACCAAGAAACAGCAGGAGGTAGTAGAAGAAGAAGGGGAGAAGATGAAAACTAAGCAAGAAAACAACCACGAAGATGATCAATCAAAAAAGATGAAAAAGGGAAGGACAAAGGCAACAGACAGCATGTAAGCTTTAAAAATGTGAAGCTAATACATGTGAATAAAACACTGTTAATCTGTAGTTGCTACTATAACAGTACTAAAACTATAAAAATAATAGTAGGAAAATGAAAAAGTTAATAAAGGTAATAGTAATAAAATTGTAACTAATAGCAATAATAGTTGTAATAGTAGTAAACTAGTAAACTTGTGAAGGGAATAAAAAATAAATAAAATAGAAATAATGAAATAAATATAATAGATTACCAGCAATATAAATAAATCTAGTTTAAGTAAGTAAGATGAAAAAAGACAACTTTCATTCATAATAGTTCATAATATGAGTAAAATAATTTAAGTGTATTTGCAATAGAAATGCTAAATATAAAATCAGTGAAGTAATAGAAATAAAATGGTAGAAGTAATAAAAATATATTACTTGTTATAAAACAAAGTAATAATTAATTATTATTTACTTTACTACTACTACGACTACTACTACTACTATTACTACTACTACTACTACTACTAATAATAATAATAATAATAAAGCAGTAAAATTAATAGTAATAACAATCATCATTATCAATAAAAAATATTCATTAATAAAAAACAAAACAGTTAAAATAAGTAAACTGCAAAAGTAGTATTAAAACTGCATGATAGCAATTAAACATTAGAATTTATATTAGAATTAATACTATTATGGGTAAAAGGCATTAATCGTATAAAAAGAAAAAGTATTATATCTCATAAAAGTAATAACAAAATGTAAACATGGTCAGATTGGAAGGTCAAGATTTCAAATCTCAGGATTGCCAAGTTACACTGTTGGGCCCTTGAGCCAGACTCTTAACTCCCTCAGCACCAGAGTAACATGACTGACCCTTTGCTTGGACCCCAACATTCTTTCAATATTACATATGCAAATAAAAATGGCTATATATGTATGTACAATACAAATAAAAGTTATCTTGTCATTTCTAAATAGAATGATTATAGCATGTTCAAGTCAAGTGGCTTTTATTGTCATTTCAACCATATACAGCTGGTACAGTACACAGTGAAATGAAACAACGTTCCTCCAGGACCATGGTGCTACGTAAAACAATACACTAACTACATGAGACGACACAGAACTAAGACCTACACATTTCTACATAAAGTGCACGTGCAAACGTGTGCAAACAAGACAAGACAGTACAGTACTTACTAAAACAGTAACAATAGGCATATACAATTCTAGCTCATTTTTCAGTAAACACTTTATCCTGTTCAGGGTTGCAGGGGGTTGTGCACACACACATTCAGACATAGGGGTAATTTAGTGTTGCCAATCCACCTACTGGCACCTACTGTTTTTTTGGGAGGTGGAAGGAATCTGAAGAACCCAGAGGAAACCCATGTAAATACAGAGAGAACATGTAGAAGTCTGCCCAGACAATAACTCATGCTCAGGATTGAACCAGGGACCCTGGAGCTGTGAGGCAGAAATACTACCTGCAAATGACAACAGTATGAATGATATTAGTCATACTTCATAAATTCAGCAGTATCATCTCTGATGCTTTTCATAGTTCTGAGGCGAGTTCTTCATCAGATGAAGAGTTTGCAGTGGACTCGCTGAGTGAGGAGGAGCTGGAGAAACTCATGGAAGCCATAGATGAGAGGAAGAAGCTCATCGCCACACTGAGAGCACAACCTTGGCCAATGCACAAGAAATTGTCTATGCTCAGGTCTATCACATACATTACAGTATACACACAGATATGGCTTTATCCTGATCCACTGCACACAAATGTATCAAATTTTTATGCACATCTATGTTTGTGTGCAAACCACACACTCACTATGCTGAAAGCTAGTTTTCTGGGGTCATAAGTGAGGGGGCAACATACACACCCAAGCTTCTTTCCTGACTCATGTACAAAAAGCTACACACACTACATTACACAAACAAGCACAAACCTTATACTAAAAAGATGTAGTATATGCAGTGATTATAGGGTTATGTAGCAACACCTATATTTAGCGACCTTAATGATTGCAAAAAGAAAAAAAACATGAGTCATATGAGTCACGCTGGACTTCTTATTACCTTCATACTCCTGCATCTTTTTTCTGCAACACAGGAAGTCGCAGGCATTTATAGAGAAGTACGAGGGCATTTTAGGAAAAGGCAAAGGGAGGAATCTGTATGCCTACAAGGTCATGATGATGAAGGTCAGCAGTCATTTGAAATGTAATACTTATCATGTTCATGGTACTGAGATGCAAAAATCTGTTCATTATAGCACTTACTGTATTTACCAACATATTTGTTTCTTCACGGACACCAAGTGGTTTGGGCTTTTGTTTTCAATGTTTTATAATGTTAAACGCTCAAAAAACTGAGCATGTTACATCTTACAATGAACACTGTGCTGTTCCAGTTATATAAAGTCTCCTTCAAAAGTATTGGAACTGCAAGGCCGATTGTTTGTTTTTATTATACACTGAAAACATTTGGGTTTGAGACCAAAAGATGATGAGACGATAGATAAGAATTTCCGCTTTCGTTTCTTCATATTTACATCTAGATGTGTTAAACAACATAGAACATGACGCCTTTTGTGCCAGACCACCCAATTTTTAGGTGAGCAGAAGTAATGGAACAGATAGTCCTAAAGTAAATTAAAGTAAATAACACTTAATATTTGGTTGCATATCCCTTGCTTGCAATAACTGCATCATGTTGATGACCCACTGATGTCACCGAACTGTTGCATTTTTCTTTTGTGTTGCTTTTCCAGGCTTGTACTGGAACTACTTGTTCTTTCAGTTGTTGTTTGTTTTGGGGGGTTTCTCGCTTCAGTCTCCTCTTCAGGAGGTGAAATTCATGCTCAACTAGGTTAAGGTCTGATGGTTGACTTGGCCAGTCTAAAACCTTCCACTTCCCCCCTGATGAAGTCCATTGTTGTGTTGGCAGTTTGTTTTTGGTCATTGTCTTGCTGCATGATGAAGTTCCTCCCAATTAGATTGGATGCATTTCTCTGTAATGACTGTCTGTAGACTTCTGAATTTTACCTGACATGCAACCCCATATCATAAATGAGTGGGGAAATTTGATTGTTTTCTTCAGGCATCTTTATATGTTTCATTAGAATGGCACCAGACAAAAGTTCCAGCATCATCTCCTTGACTAATGCAGATTTGTGATTCATCACTGAATATCACTTTCATCCAATCATCCACACTCCATGATTGCTTCTCTTTAGCCCATTGTAACCGTGTTTCTTTGTGTTAGGTGTTAGTGCTGGTTTTTGTTTTCAGCCAATTTCTTACAGTTCTGTCACAAACATTGACTCCTGTTTCTGCCCATTTGTTTTTAATTTGGTTTGTTGTGCATTTTCTGTTTTCAAGGCATATTGCTTTGAGTTTTCTATCCTGATGTTTGCTGTCTTTCTGGGTCTACCCGTATGTTTTCCTTTTATAACCTTCCCATTTTGTTTATACTTACACCAAATTTTAGACACAGCTGACTGGGAACAACCAACATCTTTTGCCACACTCCATGTTGGATTTCCTTCTTGAGGAAGTTGTATAATCCTTTCCATTGTTTCAATTGACAACTCTCTTGTTGAGGCCATGTTTCCTTTCAAAACGTCCAAGGTTAAGGTCTGTAAGCATTCTCTTTTAACTGCAGACTAATTTGCATCTTTAGACTTAACTTAGACTTTAGCTGGTATTTGTTTTAGAAATGCAAATTACAAGGTGCTTCCATAATTTTTTCCTCTACTTGATCTGGAAAGAAATATGCCATTATGTATGTTTCATGTTTCATTAGTATGTTTCATGAAGCCAGAATGTTCAGCTATTAAACAAAAACTGTTTTGTGTCATATCTGTGATTTGTTTATTTGCTACGAAGTAAAAAACCAGGGTGAACATCCTCTAAGTGTGGCGATTCCATAATTTTAGCCAGGGGTTGTAGTGAGCCCATTCCAGAAAAAGCCATGCAAGCCCAAGCCATGACACTACCTCCACCATGCTTGACTGATGAGCTTTTATGATTTGGATCAAGAAAAGGTCCTTTCTTTCTCCACAATTTGGCCTTTCCATCACTTTGGTTAATCTTGGTTCCAGAACGTTAGTGGCTCATCTCTGTATTTCATCGCAAATTCCAATCTGACCTTCTAATTCTTACTGCTCATGAGTGGTTTGCATCTTATTGTCAGACCTCTATATTTCTGCACTTTAAGTCTTCTTCGAAGGATTGTGATACCTTCACCCCTGAATTATGAAGGTTGTTGGTGATGTCACTGACTGTTGTTTTGGGGTTTTTCTTCACAGCTCTCACAATGTTTCTGTCCTCAACTGCTGTTGTTTTCCTTGGCCGACCTGTTCCATGTCTGGTTGTTAGTACACCAGTGATTTCTTTTTTTTTTTTCAGGACATTCCAAATTGTTGTACTGCCTATGCCCAATGCTTCTGCAATGGCTCTGATGGTTTTTCCTTCTTGTCTCAGCTTCAAAATGCCTTGCTTTTCTCCTATAGACAGCTCTCTGGTTTTCACGTTGATTTACCCTTTTTAACAATAAATGCAGTCTTCATAGACAAACCCTGGGGCTCAAACCAAGAGTAGACATTCCAAGCTATTAATTCTTTAAACAATCAATTTAACAGGGCACACCTGGGCAGCAAGAAACATCTACAGTAAAGTATCAGTGAAATGTTCCAACATTTTTGATCACTCAAAAAAACGGGTGGGTTCAAATAAAAAGTGCCATGTTCTAAGTTGTTTAACACATCTAGATATAATATGAGGGCATGAAAGCTGAAATTCTGACCTGTCTTCTCATATTCATCTTTTGATCTCAATGTATAGTGAAAAAAACAATAGAATTGGCCTTGCTATTCCAATACTTTCAGAGGTGCCTGACATGCAACAAGACAAGAGGCGTGTGTGTGTGATATATATATATATATATATATATATATATATATATATATATATATATATATATATATATATATATATATATATATATATATACACACACACACCATGCAATGTTTCCATATCTCAAAATGGTGCATACTTTGTCTAAAGCTGTTTTGTTGTGTTACATGTAATACACTGCTGCTGTACACTCAGAAATGGATGAAATTTCAGAGACACTTCCATAACTTTAAGAAGGCCTGCATTCCATGGGAGATGAAGATCAAGGAAATTGAAAGTACGTTCAACCTTGTATGACATGTGCTCTCCTGCTGATCCGTTTTAAGTTTTAAGGAATCACTTACCTTAGTCACATAGTTTTTAGCATCAATCATGAATTGATACACATTAGCGGACTTACTAAATTTAAAAATGTCATCTCAACTTGTGAATTTTTTGATGATGTATTTGTATCCACTGTCAGGTTACTTTGGCTCAACAGTAGCTTCCTATTTCATATTTCTGCGATGGATGTTTGGAATCAACATAATTCTCTTTGGCCTGTCCTTTGGGCTTGTTATGTTTCCTGAGGTAAGGAACATGTTGACTTTAGAATATTCCATGGAAAATTATGCATGAACATTCTAACCAGTATTAGGGCACTAAAAGCTAAGGCTGGTTAAAACATCTCTTAACATATGTTTGAATATTCCTATTTACATTTGAACTGGACAATTCCAAAGAAGGGGTAGGGTGCATTCTTTCACAGTGGCTGGGGTCCCCAGCCAAAATGTACCCCATCGCCTTTACAGGGTTTTCCATAAACTCACACCTGTTGAGAAGAACTACGACATCAATATTGTATAAACAGATCATAAGAATCTGAAATTCTTAAAATCTGATAAACACTTGACAAGCTAGATGAGCCATCTTCTTTCCTGATTCCAATGTTCTCCATCTAAGAACCCCAAAGCTAAGTAACTACATCTCAATGACCACTGGCCATATTAGTGTTACAAAGACTTACCATCTACCTGAATAGTAGTTCCTGGTCCATTGTATGAGGGATGTCCAGCTGAAGCACTGCCATCGTCACTAAACATCAAAGTGCCACCATGTACAGAGTAAAAGACATTCTTAGTTCTCATTGGCACAGTCTTCAGTGCCTCAGTGAATGGGAGATTTGTGGACCTAATGAGTTATTTTGGGTCCCAGCACAAGACATCTTGGATTATGTGCCAATCTGAGAAGCCAACTAAGCCATCCATCATAATTTTCTGCACACATCAAAAGAAAATACAATCATGGAGCCTTTGGAAGAGTTTATTTCTGAGATGTTTTATCAATTGACCTCTGGAATCTAAATAGAAGAAAGAAAAAAGAGCCCAATACTACAAGGGTCAGTCCATCTCGAGTTACCCAATAATTGTAAAGTTGGTTGCTTGACCATTTTTAGTGATTGCCTCTATGTATTGGCATTGCAAAACCACCATTAAAAAAAAAAAAAAAATTATTTCACTTGGTTTAACCATGACGGCCATCTTTGTGTCATGGCAAACAACACATTTTGGTTAAACAGCTGTTTACGGAAACCTCAATATCAATATTTTGCACATTCTTGTTCCTTAAACTTAGAACATAAGTCCTAATGTAATACTCAAGATTGCTCACAGTTCCACTATTATGGTCAATTCACAGTGGTGTTTGAAAATTTGTGAACCCTTTTGAATTTTCTATATACAGTGCCCTCCACTAATATTGGCACCCATGGTAAATATGAGCAATAAAAAAAACTTTTGATCTTTTGTTAAAAAAATTGACAAAAATATTCTGCTCTTATGGATATCAAACAATTGTCACAAAGAGAGAACTCAGGGAGGCAGATGCATGTGCAGAACTTCCTTTATTGCAGACAGACACAGGGAACAAGCTCAATGACACAGGCTCATGGAATCAGGCTCAGGGATACAAACACGAGGAACAGACACACTATCAGGGCTATCACTATTAGGGCTATCAGGGGTGCCCTCTGGTGGTCCAAGATAGAATTACCCCTGGGAGGTCATGACAACAATTGCAAACACAACACAGGTTTATGCAACAAAAATATCTTTGTTAAATGTGTTAAATGTGCAACAATGATTAGCACCCCTGTGAATTCATATGAGAAAAATATATTTGAAGTATATTCCCATTGATATTTTACATTTTCTTAGTGCACCTGGGTGACTAGGAACAGGAAATTGTTCAACCATGACTTCCTGTTTCACAGGGGTATAAATATGAGGTAACACATAGGCCAAATTCCCTTAGTCATTCATAACAATGGGTAAGACCAAGGAATATAGCTGTGATGTTCGGCAAAAGGTTGTTGAGCTTCACAAAATAGGAAGTGGCTATAATGGCTATATGATCTTAAACCGAATATGTGACAAAGTCGATGCTGTGCTGAGAAACAATCAAGCTGGTTTCAGGAAGAACAGAAGTAGTGTAGAGCAAATCCACATTATTAGGAGACTCCTAGAAGGGGCTAGTCATAACAACCTCCCAATCATGGCCACCTTTGTTGATTACTCCAAAGCATTCGACTCTATTGATCGTCAGAAGATGTTCCTGATACTCCGGAACTACGGCATCCCAGAGAAAATAGTGAGCGCTATAACAGCTCTCTACAAAAACACCAAATCCTCTGTTCTGATAGACGGGCAAAGTAGCGCCAGTTTCCCAGTGAACACTGGGGTTCTACAAGGTGATGTACTAGCCCCCTTTCTGTTTATTGTCATCATTGACTGGATTATCAGTCGACAGCGATGGTTTTACTACCAAGCCAAGACAGTCATGCAGACACCTGGCCACTAAATTAGCCGACACAGAATTTGCAGACGACATCTGCCTACTGGCCGACTCTATACAAGGGGCCCAGCGCCAAATCACAAACCTCAGCCATATCTCTGGGACAGTGGGACTGAAAATAAGGACCAAGAAGACTTTATTTAAGAATTTAAGAATTTATCACTCACAAAATCAGCAAGGATACAGCCCAAATCAAAGTCAACAATACCAACATTAAGAAGGTGGACGACTTCAAATACCTTGGATCATACATCTCCATCTCCGAGTGGGACTTCAAAGTAAGGAAGGCTAAAGCATGGAGTGCTTTCTGGACACTTGAAAAGCTGTGGAAGTCGAAGACTCCATCATCTATAAAGATCAAACTCTTCAAAGCCTCAGTCCTGAGCGTGTTCTTGTACGGTAGTGAATCATGGGTTCTTACGGAGGCGCTCTTCAAAAAGGCAGACGCATTCGCAACATCATGCCACCGTATCATGCTGGGGTACAAACAAGAAGATCGTATATCCAATGATACGGTATATACTCCCAGGTCGGTCAACAACTATTAAGGTTCACCATTCAAGAACGTCAGTTCAAATTCATTGGCCACTGCCTACGCCAGAACGTTGACGAGCCAGTTCGGCAGTACGCCTTATACTCTTCATCACATGGTAAAACATCCAGAGGGATTCATACCCGTCTTTACCACCAATACATTGAAACAATCATAAACAAGGACACACCACCACCCATATCGGAGTTGGAGGCTGCTGCACAGGACCAAGAAAACTGGAAGAGGATGTCTGCCGTCTGTAGGAACCTGCACTGGGACCCTCAGCCGAACAGATGATGGCTATAAGAAAATAGCACAAGCATTGAAAATGCCCATTTCCACCATCAGGGCAATAATTAAGAAGTTCCAGTCAACTGGAAATGTTATGAATCAACCTGGAATTGGACGTGTGTATATATTGTCTCAATGCACTGTAAAGAGGATGGTTCGAGTGACCAAAAAATCTCCATGGATTATAGCTGGAGAACTGCAGAAGTTAGTTGCGTCTTGGCATCAGAAAGTCTCCAAAACTACAATCCGAAGTCACCTACATCACCACAAGTTGTTTGGAAGGGTTTCAAGAAAAAAAAGCCTCTACTCTCATCCAAAAACAAACTTGTGTCTTCAGTTTACCAGACACTACTGGAACTTCAAATGGGATCGGGTTCTATGGTCAAATGAGACCAAAATAGAGCTTTTTGGCAATAAACACCAGAGGCGGTTTTGGGCACACAGAGAGGTAGCCATATGGAAAAGTACCTCATGCCCACGGTTAAATATGGTGGTGGCTCATTTTTTTAGGAAGAGGAGAGTCCACCAACATGGACCTCAAAATTTGAAGGATCTGGAGAGATTCTGTATGGAGGAATGGTCTCAGATCCCTTGCCATGTATTCTCCAACCTCATCAGGCATTATAGGAGAAGACTAAGAGCTGTTCTCTTGGCAAAGGCAGGTAACACAAAGAACTGACTAAAAGGGTGCCAATAATTGTTGCACACCTATATTTATCAAAGTTTTTTTGATAAGTTTTTTTTTTATAAACCTGTGTTTTGTTTGCAATTGTTTGATATCCATGAGAGCAGAGTGTTTTGTGAATTCTTTAAACAAAAAATCAAAAGCTTAAACAATAAAGACAATTTTTCACAGCCTTCTTTGCTCATATTTACCAAGGGTGGCAGTATTAGTGGAGGGCACTCTATCTGCATAAACATGACCTAAAACATCATCAGATTTTCCTAAAAGTAGACAAAGAGAACCCAATTAAACAAATGGGACAAAAATATTATACTTGGTCATTTACTTACTTACTTACTTTCAGTATCTGGTGTGACCCCCTTGTGAAGCAATAACTGCAACTAAGCATTTGATCAGTCCTGCACATCAGCTTGGAGGAATTTTAGTCCATTCCTCAGTATAGAACAGCTTCAACTCTGGGATGTTGGTGGGTTTCCTCACAGGAAAGGCTTGCTTCAGGTCCTTCCACAACATTTCTATTGGATTAAGGTCAGGACTTGGACTTGGTCTTTCCAAAACATTAACTTTATTCTTCTTTAACCATTCTTTGGTAGAATGACTTGTGTGCTTAGGGTTGTTGTCTTGCTGTATGACCCACTTTCTCTTGAGATTCAGATCATGAACAGATGTCCTGACATTTTCCTTTAGAATTCACTGGTATAATTCAGAATTTATTGTTCCATCAATGATGGCAAGCCGTCCTGGCCCAGATGCAGCAAAACAGGCCTAAACTATGATACTACCACCACCATGTTTCACAGATGGGATAAGGTTCTTATGCTGGAATGCAGTGTTTTCCTTTCTCCAAACACAACGCTTCACCAAAATTTCTAATTTGGTCTTATCCGTCCACAAAACATTTTTCCAATAGCCTCCTGGGTTGACCACACGATCTTCAGCAAACTGCAGATGGGCAACAATGTTCTTTTTGGAGAGCAGTGGCTTTCTCCTTGCAACCCTGCCATGCACACCATTGTTGTTCAGTGTTTTCCTGATGGTGGACCCATGAACATTAACATTAGCTAATGTGAGAAAGGCTTTTAGTTGCTAAGAAGTTACCCTGGGTTCCTCTGTGACCTCGTGGACTATTACACGTCTTGCTCTTGGAGTGATCTCTGTTGGTTGACCGCTCCTGGGGAGGGTAACAATGGTTTTGAATTTCCTTTTTTGTACACAGTCTGACTGACTGTGGATTGGTGGAGTCCAAACTCTTTATAGATGGTTCTGTAACCTTTTCCAGCCTGATGAACATCAATAACTCTTTTTCTGAGGTCCTCAGAAATCTCATTTGTTCATGCCATGATACACTTCCACAAACATGTGTTGTGAAGATCAGACTTTGATAGATCCCTGTTCTTTAAATAAAACAGGGCATTCACTCACACCTGATTGTCATCCCATTGATTGAAAACACCTGATTCCAATTTCACCTTCAAATTGACTGCTAATCCTAGAGGTTCACATACTTTTGCCATTCATAGATATGAAATGTTGGATTATTTTCCTTAATAAATAAATGACCAAGTTTAATATTTTTGTCTCCTTTGTTATATAGGACTTGTGTGAAAATTTGATGATGTTTTAGGTCATATTTATGTAGATATATAGAAAATTATAAAGGGTTCAAACTTTCAAGTGCCATTGTATAATGAGAAGGGTTTGAGTCTCAGTCTTAATTTTTTAAGGGGTACCTAGGTAAGTACAGTATGCATGTAGTTTTAGTTTTGAAACTTTTTTTTTTTTTAATAGGGGCAAGAAAGTGCAATTAAAAAAATATTCCCCTCAATTTCCAGGTTGAATACCTCTGGTGGGGGACCAGATACGAGCCTGAAATTTTCACAGAAATAAGTCCTCTATAGTAGCATTCTGCTGTTAAAAAATGAGTTTTGTTCATGGATTTTGAGAAATGAACAGATGTAACATAAGCATAACAAACAATAAAATTATTACAAATGATTATTTTACAGTAATTATGTTTATGATTGACATACAATAGCTTATGCTTGTCAGTTACTACATTTGATATTGGCAACAGTGAAGCATGATCTATCACAGTGGATGCAGGGGATACTACAGGAGCAGCACACACTGAGTCAACCATCTGAAGAGAATGTTCAGGAAATACATAGTCTTCTCTCTGCTCCATACATGTTTGTTTTTTTTTTTTTTCCAATCACAAAAATATTTCTGTAGCAAATAGGACACAGTGACCTACCAGGGACAAGTTTTAGAGGATAGTTAGTTTCCTTTGATATGTGCTCTAATCAAATTTCTTGCAGTCCTTTTGTAATAGTTTTTTTTTTTTTTGGTGATATCTCAAGGGATTACAACAACTGTTACTAAATAGGATATAAAAAAAAAAAAAATTTGGATAAAAAATCTATTCACGCATACCAACTGTACACCTGTACCAACATGATAGAACAGGGTTCTTCATATCTGGCCTTTGAGGTCCACTATCCTGCAGAGTTTATCTCCAACCCTAATCAAACACACCTGAACAAGCTAACCAAGGTCTTCAGGATTACTAGAAAATTACAGTCAAGCGAATTTGGAGGTTGGAGCTAAACTAATCTAAGCAGATTTGAAGAACCCTGTGATAGATCATGCTTCACTGTTGCCAATATCTACTGTAGTAACATTTTAGACCTCACTGACAAGCATAAGCTATTGTAAAATACTGTTAATTTTTATTATTTGTTATGCTTATATTACATCAGTTAATTTCTCAAAATGTATAATAGGCTTTACCCAGATTTCTACTAGCCCTAGCTCTGTAACCAATGGAATCTCAAACTCAAATTTTTTATTAATTTATTTTATTTTATTCATTCATTTATTTATTTATTTTATTTTTATTTATTTTTTTGTTTTTTTTTTTACAGCAGAATGCTACTATAGAGGACTGCTCTAGAGAGCAGCTTTTGTTTCAAGAAGCAAGGACCATCCTGAGCCAAGATATTGAGGTTCATAACCAAAATTCAAAATTTGTTGTGTGCCATGACACAGATGGCCGTCATGGTTAAACCAAGTGAAAAAAAATTGTGGTTTTGCAGTGGCAATATATAGAGTATATATAATAATATATAATCACTCAAAAATATTTAGGAAAATTAGAAATAGTCAAGCAACCTGTATTGGACCACTTGAGATGGAATGACCCACAAGCTGATAAATTGGCCAAGCTTTACTTTATAATAGCCTGTACCACAATATCATGACTGTAAGTTAATGATCCAAGAACATGATCATATTACTATGTTCGTGGGAAGGGAAACTGATTGAAGCTGCTTGAAGCTCTGTCATCCCACATCCAGATGCAAGAGTTTTATCATACAGGATAAAATAGATGGCATATTGTATCTGGATTCCTGGTTCATGTTGAAAAATCTAGAGTTTCCTTTCTGTATTTGTATTATTTTAAAGCATTATCTGCTGTATAATAAATCTGCTCTAGGCCAATAGCTCTATTATTCTCTCTCTCTACAGGCATTAATGGGGCAGCCATACGGGAGTATTCCCAGGAAGACAATCTCCAGGAAAGAACAACCCACTGCTTTGAACTTTGATGTCATATATGACATTGGGGTCAGCAAATCTTTGCAATTTTATGCACTTGCACTTTTGCACTGTTTTAAGCATGGTGATGAATAGCTTAATTATCACAGTCTTAAACCAACACTGTTACATGAAGAGCCTGTGCGTTTTTTTTTACAGGGTTACCTTAAGTATTCTGTCATGTTTTATGGCTACTACGACGACCAGAGAACAATTGGCTGGCTCAAGTTCCGCATGCCCCTGTGCTACTTTCTGGTTGGGGTGGGCAGCTTGGCTTACAGTTACATTGTGGTCATTAGAACGTGAGTGTGGGACATTATTTCCTTTTTTCTACATTGTATATCCATACTGTGCTTTGGCTGATAGCATGAATCCAGGTAGGGGTAATAAATGTAGTCCCCTCTGAAAGTTTTGGAACAGCAAGGCCAATTCTTTAGTTTTTGATATACACTGAATAAATTTGGGTTTGAGATCAAAAGATGAATATGACATGATAGATCAAGATTTCTGATATTCCTGATTTTTACATCTAGATATGTGTCTATGATAAGAAAGCAATTAGGGTTCTGCAGCATGGTGTTGTAATTTTGTCTTATTCCTCTTGGTGAATTATCTTCAATTTTACAAGTTTGCGAGGGTCCCCTTGATGGATGTGCAATTTCAAAATTCTCCATAAATATTCAATGGGATTTATGTCAGGAGATTATCTAGGCCATGTAGGGCCTCCTTTAAGTAATTTGGCTGTATCTATGTTGTCTTGTTGAAACGTCCATTTTCTCCGTCGTGGTATATCACTCCATTCATATTTCCTTGGATGACATGTAATGCCCCACTGCTGTTTGCAGAGAAACAGCTCCACATTATGATGCCTCCAGCTCCGTACTTCCCTGTGGGTATAGTGTTTTCCAAACATGGCGTGCAAGCCACCAGGGGAAGAGCCTTTCTCTCAAGGGCAGGTGTGAAGTTTGCTCCCTGCTACACATGCCTCCTTTTTTTGCTCCAAATGTATCCACTTATGACGCCTATGTGATAAGCAGTTATGATTCGTGGGCAAGTTGACAAGATCATGTATGTAGAGCAAAGCTACAGTGACAATAATTTGGGTCTCTATTCTTTTAGCACCAAGCCAACCAAGGTCTGTCTACTCGTATTACAGAAATGGTATATAGCACCACCAGCTGGTCATCTTTCCTAACATTTGTCCACAGCATGGCACGCAATGCCAGTGAAGAATGTGGAAGAGATGACACCAACTTTAAATACAGCTGGCAAATATTCACCGGTTGGGATTACCTCGTTGGAAATCCGGAGACAGCTGACAGCAACTTTGCCTCCATCGCCACAAACTTTAAGGTCTGTGTGTGTGTGTGTTTTGTTGTTGTTGTTTTTTTTTTAAAATGATCTGTATGGACCTCAATGTTTCTTTTCCTAAGGAAGCCATTGCTGATGAGAAGGAGATCAAAAAAGATGAAAACCCCCGCTTGACGCTCTACGTCCGTGTCCTGTGCAACATCCTGTGTCTCTCCATACTGGCAGGAAGTGGGTATATAATCTATTATATAGTGCTCAGGTCTGAAATTTTTCTCCGGAATGGGATGGACAAGTACGGCTGGTGGGAAAGAAATGAGGTAAGAATCCTGTATGTGTCCTTCTATACACAGTGGGTATAGAAAAGTATCACCCCCCTTTAAAATAATCACATTTTGTTGCTTTTCAGCCTGAAATGAAGATGGACACAGTTTTTGTTTTATCCAGCTTTATTTACTCAGTGCAACTTATAACATCCATATAACACCTCAGACATGACACTAACATGTCAGAAAAAAATTTAAAAAAATTAAAAAAACAGAATCACTGAGTTGGAAAAAGGATCACCCCCCATTTTGTTGAACCACCTTTTGCTTTAATTACAGCCTTTAGTCTGTTGGGAAATGTCTCTACTAACTTTGCACATCTAGACTTTTCAATATTTGCCCACTCTTCTTTGCAGAACTGCTCAAGTTCAGTTAAATTTGATGGTGACCGTTCGTGGACTGCAGTCTTCAAGTCATTCCACAGATTTTCAATGGGGTTTAAGTCTGGGCTCTGACTAGGCTATGCAAGGACATTCACCTTTTTCTCCTTCAACCACTGTGTGGTCAGTTTTGCTGTGTGCTTTGGGTCATTGTCATGTTGGAAGGTAAACCTTCTTCCCATTGACAACTTTCTGGCAGAGGGCAGCAGATTTTCCTCAAGAATTTGAAGGTATTTTGCCCCATCCATTTTCCTTCTATCATGACAAGTGCTCCAGTCCCTGCTGCAGAGAAACACCCCCATAACAGGATATTACCACCTCCATGCTTTACTGTAGAAGTGGTGTTATTTCGATGATGAGTTGTATTGGAATTCCACCAGACATATTATTTGGTGCTGAGGCCAAATAATTCAATTTTAGTCTCATCTGTCCATAACACCTTTTTCCATGTGGCCTCAGAATCTTCAAGGTGCATTCATGTGGCCTTTCTTGAGGATTCTTGTGGCTTTTTTCTTGCAACCCTCCCATACAAGCCACATTTGTGGAGAATTTGTGATATTGTTGCCACATGCACACAATGACCACTCTTTGTCATAAATTCCTGCAACTGCTTCAGAGTTACTGTAGTCCTCTTGGTAGCCTCTCTGACCAGTTTCCTCCTGGCTCTTTCATCCAGTTTGGAGCGACTTCCTGATCCAGGGAGGGTCTGTGTTGTACCAAATACCTTCCACTTCTTAATAATAGACTTCACTGTGCTTCTAGGCATTGATAAAGCCTTTGAAATTTTTTGTATCCATCTCCTGACTTGTGCCTGTCCACAACTTTATCCCAGAGATCTTTTGACAGTGCCTTGCCACCCATAGTTGATTGTTTGCTTTAGTTGCACTAACAAGGACTGAAATGCTCCAGGAAAGCTCTTTTCATACTGAGCTAATCAAAATGACCACAGCTGATCACAATTGAAAGTCAAATGGCTTTGTGTGCCATTGAGAAGGTAATTAGCTACACTGATTGAGTTTACAAGTCATTTTTAGGAGGGGGGGTGATCCTTTTTCCAACTCAGTGATTCTTTTTAAAAAAAAATTTTCTGACATGTTGGTGTTATATCTTTCACTTGGATGTTATAAGTTGCACTGAGTAAATACAGCTGAATAAAACAAAAAAAGTGTGTCCGTCTTCATTTCAGGCTGAAAAGCAATAAAATCTGATTATTTTAAAGGGGGGTGATTCTTTTCTATACCCACTGTATGTATGTTTTTCTGTTTCTCAATGTCCTAGATGGTGTCTCTAGCCACTATGTATAATGAAAAAACAAAAAACTGATATAATTCCAAAAAATCTTTTTCAGGTGAATGTAGTGATGTCTCTGTTAAGCACGTTCTGTCCAATGATGTTTGAAGCAATAACCCTTTTGGAGAATTACCACCCACGCATTTCCCTGCACTGGCAGCTGGGCCGTGTCTTTGCCCTTTACGCAGGCAACCTTTATAGCTTCCTCATAGCCATCATTGAACAGATCCAGTTGTCGGTGAGTAATGGGAGTATTTTTGGATTTCTGCTCCCTTCGTTTGTTAGTTGTTGTTTTTTTAAACATACACAGCTCACGTTTTAACCTTTAACATTTTAACCATCCCCTTTCCTGCTGTTTCCTGCACACTGTCCAGATGTAAAATGAAAGAAGCTATTGTCATGTATTGAAAGCAGGTGGATGTTAGGGTGAGCTTAAATTTGTTTTTGTTTTTTTTTTAATCCAATTCGATTTATTCCAGTAGTGTTGTCACCCTACTGAAGGTCTGAGTTGTGTGTCAAAAAAACAATACATTTTACTACGAAAGTGCTTGATTTGTTCTGCCATAAACACGCAAACACCAACGACTTCTGAAGTTATGTTAAGTTATGAAACTGAAAAGTGATGCAAACCAGAGAGCACGTTTGGAGGATGATAATGCTGGTAAATCCTGCCTAAGGAACCTAAGCAAAGCCTCGTTCCCCATGCTGCAATGCATGAAGCAACCCAACACATCTACAATGCACATCCATTACGAGTGTTTGAGTAGTCTCTGTGATACACAGAAAGCATTCTTACTTTAGCATTCTTTTCACCTCAGAAACTCAGACTCACTGGCCAGCACTGACACCATATTGTGTCTTCTTTGGCCCATTTTAGTTCAGAGATTGTTTTTAATCCGACCCATTCAGAAAAATGAACCTTCTCTGGCTTAGTGTTGTGTTTTAAGTTTTCTTTTCATTGACACACTTCGCGTGGGTTTGTAGTGTTTGGTTATCTGTTTTTTCATCCGCATATCTAGGCACTTAAAAAACAATTAGGACCTAAATGTCTGCTCATTGGCTATAAATTCAGACCCATACTCCGGCAAGATTTGCACACGGATAACAGATGCTATTGGAAAAACCCCATTACAGATGCTTCTACTCAAGAGAAATGTGGCATCCTCACGTACAAATGTCAAAAGTGAAATTGTAAACAGTATGTGAGAAGGGTATTATTGTTTGTTTACTTGTTTACTAGATGGCTGAAGAAAATGAAATGAAGCGTAATCTGACCATATGGCAGGCTAACATGTATAACAGGTCCGTAGCGGAGAATTCGACTGGTTCTCCTTTCACAGTGGATCCTGCAGATGTACCCAGAGGGCCTTGCTGGGAGACTTTGGTGGGACAGGTATCCATCCATCCATCCATCTATCTATCTATCTATCTATCTATCTATCTATCTATCTATCTATCTATCTATCTACCTATCTACCTACCTACCTACCTATGCTAATAAAGGGTATATTTATTAACGATTTTGGTTATTAGCTTTTTCTGGACAGGCATTTTATTTAAGTCTTTATTTAAGTATTGCTTATTCACACTGTTGTTATAAAACAATGGTATTTATTTTATGGATAGGCTAACACTAATGCATGATTATTAATAATAAATGCAAGATTGCTGGGTTAAATGGCAACAGTAACATATATAATAATGTGTATAAACTGATGCAGGAGTAAAAGTAAAAAAAACAAACAGATCATAGTACATACATGCCCTTTGTCCAAACTCCAGATTTAAAGATCCATATAGTTCAGAAATTGACATACATCACTGAAAAAACACTTTTTAAGCACAATAGTGCTTAGTGGAAAAAGTGGAAAGCCTTCAAAAGTTTTCACTCATTCTCTCTCTCTCTCTCTCTCTCTCTCTCTCTCCCTCTCTCTACCTAGGAGTTTGTACGTATGCTGGCTGTAGACACATTGACTTTTTACATTGTGCTGCTGCTCAACGACTTCTTCCGAGCAGTCGTGATTCGTTTCCTCAACGACTACTGGTGCTGGGACTTGGAGTACACCTTTGTGAGTGTTCAGGCCACATCCTTGTACAATCGTTGTTCAACACTTTAACCGTTATGTTCCAATGGGGCTCAATTTCTATAATAAGCATGAAAAAATATCATTAAAAAAGGGCATATTCACTGTATTATTATTGCTAAACCATTCAATAAATAATTACGTTATTAAATAAGGAATAAATCATGACAGCCCAGATTGCTTTGGGGTGGTGTGATGCTGTTACCAGCCGAAGTTGATTATTTTCCAATAATAGGCACAAGTGTTTTATGCCTTTTATACCACAACAATTTGTTAACAGTTACAAAGAATGACACGGTGTACTTTTTATTTTACTTTATTACATTTAACATTGGGGAACGTCCTTAAAACAAACTGTTATTAGCAGCAATAAACAGTCGTTTTATTCAGCAACCTCTCTTTATTTAAGAGCTTGTCATGTTAACAAGAAACTGCAAAGCACAAACTCTCGTGGCTATGAAAACCTCTGACTGTTACAAAGCACTGACACTGCCATAGATGAGTCCTTCCCTAAATGTTAAATAAATGTCTATATATATATATATATATATATATCTGTTTATGTGGATGTCCACCATATTTGTTATTTCTATAGAAATCTTGCAGCTGGCACTATTGTCCAGACTGCTGTTATAGAAAATTAATCAAAACCTTCTGACTAATCAGATTTGAGCAGTTGATTTTACTTTTTAAAGTTGAAGGTTTTTTGTTTTGTTTTGTTTTGCAATACTTTCTAGAACATCTTAAGCTGATTGAGATTAAAATGCAGCTCTGTCTGTTTTCCTGATGTGAACAGCAGTATATCAGTCAAAACTAAATTAAAAACACAAGACTGTTTTTCTTATTTGTAGCCGTGCTATTCCCTGTTCGATTTGAGTGGGAACCTGCTCAGCATCATATTCAACCAAGGAATGATCTGGTAGGATGGTCTTTCCTATTTCCTTTATTATTTCATCTGTGTATAATACCTGGTCCACATTGTCTGTGAAATTAATTATTATGTTTCTCTGTATGTTTGTGTATGTTTGTGTCTGTGTGTGTGTGTGTGTGTGTGTGTGTGTGTGTGTGTGTGTGTGTGTGTGTGTGTGTGCGTGTGTGTTTCAGGATGGGGACGTTCTACGCCCCCTGTCTTCCTGTACTCAACCTCATGAGACTGCAAACGTCCATGTATATACAATGCTGGGCTGTCATGAGCTGCAACATCCCTCACACACACATCTGTAAAGCCTCGCGTTCTAGCAACTTCTACATGGCCATACTGCTGTTCATCCTCTTTCTCTCCACTGTGCCCATCGCCATCACCATCGTCACTATGCGTCCATCCTTTGACTGTGGACCTTTCAGGTACTGAAAGATCAACACAACATCCAGTAGAGTCCAAAGGTTTTTCTCATATTAACCTACAGTTGTGCTCATAAATTTACACAACCCCTTGCAGAATCTGCAAAATGTTAATAATTTTTTTTTTAAAAGAGAGAGAGAGAGATCATTAAAATTAGCATTTTTTAAAATTTAGTTCTGCCCTGAATAAGCTATTTCACATAACAGATGTTTACATATAGTCCACAAGACACAATAATAACTGAATTTACACAAATGAACCAGTTCAAAAGTTTACATACGCTCGATTCTTAATACTGTGTGTTGTTACCTGGATGATCAACGACTGTTTTTATGTTTTGTGATAGTTGTTCATGAGTCCCTTGTTTGCCCTGAGCAGTTAAACTACCCACTGTTCTTCAGAAAAATCCTCTAGGTCCTGCACATTCTTTGCTTTTCCAGCATCTTCTGCATATTTGACCCCTTTCCAACAGCGACTATATGAATTTGAGATCCATATTTTCACACTGAGGACAACTGAGGGACTCGTACACAACTATTACAAAAGGTGCCAACATTCACTGATGCTCAAGAAGGGTGTAAACGTCTGAACAGGATGATCTGTGTAAATTGTTATTATTTCGTCTTCTGGGAAACATGTAGACGAAATAATACATGTTTCCCAGAAGACAAAATAATAACAATTTTGTAATAGTTGTGTACGAGTCCCTCAGTTGTCCTAAATGTGAAAAGATGGATCTCAAATGCATATAGTCACTGTTGGAAAGGGGTCAAATATGCAGAAGATGCTGGAAAAGCAATGAATGTGCAGGACCTGGAGAATTTTTCTGAAGAACAGTGGGCAGTTTAACTGCTCAGGACAAACAAGGGACTTATGAACAACTATCACAAAACAGTCGTTGATCATCCAGGTAACACCGCACAGTATTAAGAATCAAGCGTATGTAAACTTTTGAACTGGTTCATTCGTGTAAATTCAGTTATTATTGTGTCTTGTGAACTATATGTAAACATCTGAGAAATAGCTTATTCAGGGCAGTACTAAATAAAAAACTAAATGCAATTTAGATTCTGCTAGGGGTATGTAAATTTATGAGCACAACTGTAGTCACTATGCTCCTTATATACAGTATTCACCTTATAGTATTGAAAGACAATTGAATCTGAGAAATGCAATCTGTCATAGGTTTGTTAGATCGTCCGAACTGAAGAAATAAGAACAGATGTTAGTAGAGGACTCATATTTCTCTGCCATACTGTACATATTGCCTCTCCTTTACTCTACCACTAGGGTGCAACAGATGGCAATGTTGAATTAACACTTTCATCAGTGTCATCAGTACACTCTTGTCGATTTCTCTCTCTCTCTCTCTCTCTCTCTCTCTCTCTCTCTCTCTCACACACACACACACACACACACACACACACACACACACACACACACACACACACACAAACCATCGGGATGGTCCTCCAACTATAGGAAGGACTTTTGTGTGTCTGTTTACATAATCATGTATTTAATATTGCTATTCATTAAGTCATATATGATATAAACTGTATTTTTTTTAAACATAAAATTAATTATAAAATGAAAAAGAGATGAACTGGGACATTTCACACTCTTCTCGAACTTTCTCACTATTTCAGTGGGAAAAACCGCATGTATGATGTGATCTCGGAGGCGCTGCAGATGGATTTTCCAGCCTGGGTCGGAAAAGTGTTCAACTACATCTCAAACCCAGGACTGGTCCTGTCTTTCCTACTGTTCATAGTGTAAGCACCAGTGTAGACATGCATTAATGATATAAATAACACAAGGAAAAGCACAATATAAACATTCAACCAATAAAATAAATACTGTTTTAGGTAAAGGTTTGGGCACCCCTGGTGAAATTACATGTTTAAAAAATAGTAATAATAAAAAATTAATGAAACATATGTTGAATTTAATGTACTGGGATGAATAAAAAAAATTTAAAAAAAACTTTAAGCATTTTTATATTTAGAAAAGCATCAAAACATTTTTTAATTTGACCAGGGGTGCCTAAATTTTTGCACAAATGTGTATACTTAAAAAAAATTGACATTTTTTAAAAAACAATTATATATATATATATATATATATATATATATATATATATATATATATATATATATATATATATATATATATATATATATCTACACACTCCTAAACTTATGAATACTAATATTATAATAATATAAATAGTAAATACAATTTTAATGTTTTTAAAAGCATCCAATATGTTTTGTCTCTTTTTGTTTTAGCCTCACGCTTTATTACCTACATACCACATCTAAAACATACAAGCAGGCCAACACTGATCTGAAAAAGAAATTGCAGACTGTAAGTTGAAAGATTTTTTTTTTTTTTGCAAATACTCAGTTAATACTTAACTCATCCAATCACTTAAGTGTGTGTGTGTGTGTGTGTTTTTTTTTTTAATGTCCCTTTAATCAGTACTGAAGAGCCACAACAAAATCCAGCGTAATGCCTTGGCTGGTCCAATACACATGATTCAATGCAGACTGGTCATTTATAGTGTTTCAGTATAGAAAACAATGAAATACGTATTGCAGTGGCTATACAGATTTATAGCTGCATTGAAAAATCAGAAGGTTCTACTCTCTGAGTTCAAATCCTAGAAAAATTGTTGCAGGTTAAGAAGCGCAATGCTCAGTGGCGTGAATCTGGGCTTGGATTGGATCCTTGCTCGCTTACTTTGCTTTGGATAAAAGCGTCTGTCTGCGTGGTCTTGTGTTTTTATACTCCAAAAATCTGCATATTGCTCACATATGGCTCAGTTTTTATTTTTATTCTTATTTTTTCACTTCATTACTCTATTTTAAACATATCGATTAGCTTTTTGTCTGTTATGTGCTGTACATCATTGTTTTGTTCATCCAATAGCTAATTATTCTGTTTATAGCTTTATTATAGCTTTTCATGTTGTGTTTACTGCACATGGTGTAAAACGCCACATTTCATTTATATGCCGCCATATAAAAACATATTAACAGGATTTGTACCAAAGGAAATTGCACAATGCATTTTTGCTATTAAAGGAATAACACTGCTCAATGGGCTGTGCTGTATTTCTCAAAAAAAAAAAAAAAAAAAAAAAATAGCAACATGAGGAGAATAGAAGGAGGGCAAGACTTTTAACAAAGAAGACAGCTGAATATCTGGATAAGGACAAAAACATGGCTGCCAAGGAACAGCAGGACAAGCAGAGCAACAACCATGCGTCTTTGAAAGGTGAGTGTACAGATTTATTTGTTGTGAGTGCGCACCACACCTTTAAATGGTGCGGACAGTGATTGTGGAGCCGAGAACGTTTTGATGGAGTGCTGGGTAGTAGCTTCTGCCAGTACTGGCAGGAACGCTGGGCAGTGGTACATAACTCAGTAGTTAAGATGTTGGATTACTGTTTGGAAGGTTGTGAGTTCAAGTCCCAGCACTACCAAGCTGCTACTGCTGGGCCCTTGAGCAAGGCCCTTAACTGCTCTGTTGTATAAATGAGATAAATGTAAGTCACTCTGGATAAGGGTGTCTGTCGAATGCCGTAAATTCATTACAGCATAAAATGTTTGCAATGTAAAATGTTGCATGTTATAATTAATTATATTTCTACTACTATTACTAATAATAATCTATCTCTCTATTTATTTATTTAAGTAATTAATTTGGTGTAGTACAGCTTGATCCACATACACCAATATAAATTAAATACACAACATGCCTCAAACACTTAACATTTAATAAAACAGACCCCAAAACACTAACACAAAAATAGACTTCAGATGACTCACTTTCTCTCACATCATATTCTTTTTCTTTCTCTCTCTCTCTCTCTCTCTCTCTCTCTCTCTCTCTCTCTCTCTCTCCAGCTAAAGACAGCAGCAAGAGCAGCGGACAGTTTTATCTTCCTCCTCCTCCAAATATTTTCATCGGGGGTCGAGGGTCTGGCCTCAAACACCCTCGCAACCCTCCTTACACTCGACCCCCTGCACCCCGGTCTCACCTCACGCACGGGCAACTGCCAGGAGTTCCACCATATTAAAAAAGTAGAAGAAGTCACAAGCTAGAGCTGGTCACATCGGACACTTTATCACTAATAGTCTCTTTATCACTAATTGCTCCTGGAGAGTCAGTTCTCTGCTGAATTTATTTTCTATCCAGATTAACATGAATTCTGAAGTGTCTCATTAAATATAACGGAATTCATTTAGATCTGAAGCAGATAGAGGGCAGAAAGAGAGGACTGATGGTCACCTGATAGAAGTAAGATAGAGTGCGTTGTTTATGTACTCAGATAAATCTTGGATTGTCTTGGAATTGCTGAATAAATCATTTTGGGCTTAGATGGTTAGACAAAATAATAATACAAATTTAATTTAAGCATCATTTTGTTGTTATTCTCTTTTTTTCCCCTGTGACTGAAGACACAATTGAAGATCTCGTTTTCTTTCCTTTACATACAAGAAAAACATTAACGCAAGAGAAAAAAATAAGCAAATATAAAGAAAGCCTAATACAATTATATATGAATGAGCATCTAATTGGCCTAATAGTTGCAATTATCACATTAATTACTGGTTTGATTTAACAATATGGCTTCCACCCTCTTTAACATATTTTCTGCATGATGAACTAGAAGTACAGCAGCAGAAAGCTCAAAGCTTAGGCTGTATTTGTAATCATTTTTTAAAATAAAATGTTTTTAAAATGTTGCGCTGACAATGAATTATGAGCAGTTGTCTTAACCACAAGGTACTAAGATACTAATTATCTTAACCACCAGATACTAAATTGGTTATTTCGAGTTGTTGAATTAATAGAATAATGCCAATGTTTCCTGTAAATTGATGCGCTCTCCTGTAAAGAAAATGTGGTCATGGAATAAAGGAAAAGCTTACCAAGCAATCATTTGCTACAATTCCAGCTCATTTTACACTTTGTTCAAAATTCTATCCATAAATGATGCTGTCCTCAAATGGTATCCCATAGTGTTTTTGTGTTGAAACTTGTATTTCAGCATGACATATTGTGGTTATATCAAGTTGTCAGATAGTGGCACGGGACTTATTACTGCTCCTCGCCGGAGCTGATAATGCACAAGAAAAATTGAGTCCAAGATCACAACTGCACATCACTGAGACATACCTCTGTTTTGAGGTGAACTCCACCTCGCCTGCAAATCCTGTGCTTAACTCAACACTGAATACGGCCCTATTCGAATAATCCAGAGAAAAGTAGGAAACAAGGTACACAAAGACAAACTCAGTATTATTATACAATAATTGGCCAAAAGAAACCACAAAGCTGAGTAACTATTATTTGGGTGTTGGTCCATTCTCAACCCAGCAGAGACAGTGGCATGAAAGTGGCAAGATATCATGTGATAATATTTGTAGTGGTCTCTTTTCACTGATGGATAAAGTAGAGGGAAGATGATAAACTGTTCAGATCAACAGATGAATGGCCATCAGAAACTGTATACCTACAAAGTGACCTTTATAGCAGATGAGTGTAAGTACTCTGGAATATGTGCTTTAAGTATGCGGGAATTGAGAGCAGTAACTTTTAGGATTGTTTTAACTGCAGCTGCAGCTACAACTGCTAAAATAATAATAATAATAATAATAATAATAATAATAATAATAATAATAATAATAATAATAATAATAACCTACATAAACAAATAAAGGTTAACAATACTTAGATAAACAACAGCAATAGTATTTTAATATTTTTAAAATTCACATTAATCTTTTATATTTGACGTTGTGGATGATGTGCAGTCATGCAATGTTTATGTCAATTAGGTACAGTACAAAGTAAATGTCTAAGCAAATCGGAAGCATAATGTCACAAAAGAGACCATCAGATTTTTTTCAAGAGCCCCAAAGACGTCACACATATTCTGCTTAAATTTCCAGCACCCCTAATGTAAACATCATCCCACGTCCCTGTGTGTATTGAATCAAAGGGCATTAAACAGAATGAGATAAGTAAAAGAAACTAGAGACATGGGGCAACAATGATCCAGGAGTGTGACGAGGGCAGAGCAAGAGCCGGAGATAAACAGACAAAGAGTGCTGAGGAAGCTTTAGTGACAGCAATAGGTTGTTTTTTGTTCAGGGAGAGAGTTCCTGTGCTAGCTAAGCACGATTGTCTGATTCATTGTTCTGAATAAAGTCATTTCAAATAAATTGCCACGATGGCTTCCTGGAATCTTAAAGCACTTTTCAAAAGTATATTTATTGTGTCCAGTATTATATAATGCTATTATAATATTGTAAGCATTCATCGCTCTTTTGGTTGCTTTGATGATGTCATTTTACCTGTTGAACAAACTGACCTGCTACTTCTTCAGTCGAACCTGATATTTATTTGTCGTTATGGACAGAGTATCTCAGCTGTGTTTGATCTCAGACTAACAATACTTTATCAGGCCTTCAAGTGAGTGGCAGATTGAGGTCTTGGCTTACGCTGTGCACTCTATGCCTCATTGTCTCCACATCTTTAGTCAAGTTTCACCTGTCTGATCTCAGACGTGACTATACCAGAATATGTCTCTCTCTCTCTACAGACCCAGTAGCTGCATTATATAGCCTACAGTACTGTGCAAAAGATTTAGGCACCCTATTATTTTTAGTACAAACTTTGTTATAGATTTTTTATTTTATGACGTCTACATTATCAAGTCAGTACAAAAAACATTTTAGATTCCCAAACATTAGTTTTCTAGCACAAAATTAAATGTGACAGAAAAATGTTTGTATGTCATTAAAGAAAGCAGCATATTACATAAGAGACACTTTTCAGACAAAAAAACACAATGAAGGCTGCTGGGTTTTGCTGCAAAAATAATAAGCAAGTGCGAAAGTCAAAGTCTCCAGAAGAACTGTGTCTGGTTCTGCAAGATGCTCAATAAAACTTACCGGCTCATTTCCTTATAAAACTGCACACATTGTACCGGAGACTACCGTTTTTATTTTTATTTGTATTTTTTTTTTGTCACACCAAATATTGACTTTGTTTCATTTACTACTGTTTACTGCTCTTTATGGTATTTTATTTTTTTTAATGTAGAAACATTTAATTTCATTATTGTGAAGGCATCTTTGCTCTACAGCATTTCTTTGCATGTGCCTAAAACTTTTGCACAGTACTGTATATATATATTTTTGACAGTTATGAAGCTGTGTAATCAAATTAGTTAAAATATGGCAACAATATATTGAGGTCTTGGTTTGTATGTGAAAGTTTTTCTATAACGATGATGATGATGATGATGATGATGATGATGATTATTATCATTATTATTATTATTATTATTATTATTATTATTATTATTATTATCATCATCACTGTTAATAATAGACATTGTCATAAAGCATCCTTACAGAAATCTGGATCATTATCTTGACCTGTAATGAGACCCGTAACTTAAAAATCTCACTGTCTGGGACTACCTGTGAATTCATGGTATGGATGCAATTAGTATAAAAAATTAAATGACCTAATAATATTAAAAAATTATCATTTATTCTTTATTCTATGTTATTTTATTCATTTAATTATTTGCTTTTTAAAAATTCATTAAATTTCAACCTCATCAATTAGGTTTCAGTACATAATTGTTTCTCTGAAAATGATCTAATGTGTAATTTTTTTGTGGTGTATTCCAGTTCCTGATATAGCTGTAATAAATAAATAAATAAATAAATAAATAACCCCAGTTAAAAAGTACTTAAGTAAATGCTTTATCGCAGAAAAATCTTTAAAAATATCCAGAGTGGCTTTTCAACAGTGCACCACAAGTAAAAAAAAAAATAAAATAAAAATACTTGAATACAAATTAAGTGGAAACATTAAATGTTCTAATAAGACACACATTTGCAATTAAACACACCTGGGTTCATGAATAAATATTTAAAATGGTCCAATGTAATAATTATATCCAGTTTCCAGCTCTGTTAAAGTTTAGTCGAGGTGTATAGAGAGCAGTACCTGACTGCTTGAAACAGAATGAACCTGAGGTACATTGTGCGCATTGCTTTTCAAATATACACTGCTGGAGTTTCAGATGCCCCATCACTGTATTCTCAAATCTACTGTTATGTCTGATGGTGTACCATATGTGTCCCATAGATAGATCCTTTTCTCCACTGCTAGAGATTTGCCAGCACCGATATATGTGGTTCATGAATCGTCTGATGACCTTGACTACGCCATTTGGCCTGCCATCTTGTACCATTTACAGTACTGATTACCCAGTGTGTGTATAAATCTTTTTTTGGTATCCATCCTATGGTAATTACATGATTTTCACATATTTAAAATGGTTGAAGAGCTCTAAAATGACTGTCAACAGCCATGTGTTAGATTTATGCAATCTTGCCAGTTATTCATCAGAGATTTGGTGCATACATTTCATTAACATTGCAGGCACTCATGAAAAATGCACTGGCAGATATCATTAACTATTAATCTCATGTGAGATTTTTTCTTTATTCATTCACTCAGGAAAGCTACTGTTAACAAAGAGCTGACATAGATTGAGGCTGCAGAAGAATCCATTTACCATCTAAATGCATCGCTAAAACATTAAGCAATAAATTAAACTGTTTTAATTGTTTTAATTCACAAACCATTACATGTGAATAAAAGCCTTAATTAATTCTTGATAAAGATGATGCCCACTTAACATCTTAATTATATTATTAGACATGTATTGACATGTATTGATATAATAAATATCATGGCATAATAAATATCCAGTAAAGCTCAATTTGGTGGTCAGAAAAATCTGAACATTTGTCTGGACATGGTCCTGATTGACAGCCCTCTGTTCAAGACCCCAAGCCTGTTATGACACCCTTCATTTTATTCTTTCAGCCTATTTTCCAACTCTGAAGAAACTCATTCTTGTTGCATTATGGGATTGCCTTAATTTCATTAAATTCTGCCTTCAAATTTGAGGGGGGAAAAAGTGCCGTGGACACTTTGCTGATCCTGCTGAGAAACAGTGATCATCCTGGGTAGTTTGGTGGTGCTCTTGGAGACCTGGTGCTGCTAGGGAGCATTGTTCTGCTCTATCCTGGTCTTCCAGATATGATGAAATGCAGTTCTGATGTAAGACCATTTGGCTCAGGGCCTCTGTGTTTACATAATACGTCTCATCCAACAGCTTTCCAACCACCAGAGGGGGACCATTCATGCGCTGGCCAGCTTAGACAATTGGCCATTCCAGTGGGAGGAGTTAAAAACCTAGTCTCTCTCCCCTGGCCATAGGTCACACTTCCACCTTCTGCACCTCAAAGTTCTGCCCATGGTTGCTGTGCAGTTCCCTAGGGATGCCAAACCTGGCAAACATTCCTACAGACAACAGCTAGAGACAGTCTGGACACCCAGGCCCTACAGTGAAAAGTCACTCTGTTAAGAATGTCTCCTCCTCCTTCACATTATTTAGAGGTGTGCCACTCCAGGAAGTCTGTGCAGCCGCTATCTGCTTTCTGCAGATTCTACAAGATTAAGATTACCCGTCCCAGTGGTGTGAGAGTGGTGAAGGTCTAAACATCTATCCAGTTAGTCCTAAGGTGACTCCTGTTCCTCAAGACATTGTTGGCATACATTATACAGGTTATTCTTATTGCCTCTAACTATTAAAAGGGCTGAATTTAATGTTAGTTACACATGTAACCACAGTTACATACCCTTAGGTCTACAGATATAGACATTCCACATAATCCAAGCCAAATAATGAACAGAATAAAATGTGTTGTTATATAGCCAAGGAAAAGCATATAATCCTTCATATAGTGAAGTATTCTGGAAGCAGTGTCAGTGCTTTGTAACAGTAACAGTCAGGTTTCCAAACACAGGAGTTAGTTCCTGTTATTACTAATGTTATAGCAGCTATATACAGTTATTCCTTTACCAGCCTCTCTTTTTTCTCTCTCTTGAAGTTCATGAGACAAAATGTTACAGAGAAACCGGAAGGCGCACCCCTATTCAGCACCCCTACTTCCACCTCCTTGATCACACTTGACTTATGCTATATACTGTATGCTATAGGCTACTATACAGTGAACTTTTAGCATAATTCTTTAGCATAATAGGCAGTTGAGAATCAACAATGTACAGTAATCCATCATATAGTCTAGCAGCTTGTTTTGACAGTTTTATATGTACCTTCAACTGTGTTCAACGTAATATCATTACCAACTACATCTCAAAAGACACCACACACCACTGCTAACCCAGAAGAACATTAAGGCTCATCTGAATTGTGCCAAAACACACCTTGATGATTCTCAAAACTTTTGGAAGAATGTTCTGTGGCTTGATGAGTCAAAAGTGGAACTGTTTGGAAGACAGTTACATCCGGCGTAAACCAAACACAGAATTCCACAAAAAGAACATCATACCTATGGTCAAGCATGGTGGTGGCAGTGTGATGATGTGGGGATGCTTTGCTGCTTCTGGGCAGCCTGCAATAATTGAGGAAAACATGAATTCTGCTCTCTACCAGAAAATCCTAAAAAAGAATGTCCGGTCTTCAGTCTGTAAGTTGAAACTCAAGTGCAACTGGATTATGCAGCAAGACAATGATCCAAAACATAGGAGTAAGTCCTAGTCCTAGAAGTAAGTGAAAGACTGATCTCCAGTTATCGGAAGTGTCTGGTTGCAGTCATTGCTGCTAAAGGTGGCACAACCAGATTTTAAGTTTAATTAATTTTTTCACATGGGTGACAGGTGTTGGATAACTTTTTTTGCTTCAATAAAAAAAATTTAAAAAATAATAAAAACTGTATTGTGTGTTTACTCCGTTTACCTTTGTTTTATGTTGTATTTCGTTTGAAGATCTAAAACTATTTAGTATGAGATATACACAAAAACAAAAGAAATCAAATACTTTTTCACAGCACTGTATACACATACTGTATATACACATACACACAAACATAGGGTGTCTGTACAAATATATAATGACCAATGGCTTTGTGGACAAAGTGCAGCAAGATGTTATTTGGTTTTGTCATGAAAGTGATGCATTTTGTGGCAGAAAATGAATTCCCCATATTTGTCTGTTTCCTGAATCCTCTGTTAAAAGTGCTTTACATTATAAACTTATCTGCATTACATCATGGACTCATATGCATTAGAAAAGACACAGAAATCACTAACAGTTAAAAAAAAAAAAAAAAAAAAGGCTGGACATAACGAACCTGTGAAGGTCAGCTTAACAGAGCCATAATTCTAGGAAGGAGAAGGTTTTAATGGCTGCACAGGTTGTGCCTTGGTGTCCGATTCCCATCTGAATTATTCATCAGGCCAAGCTATGTCCATATAAGCAGACATGTGTTTGACTAATTAAAGAGACATTTAAAAAAAAACCAAAAAAACAGCTAATTCCTTTACAGGTCATAAACAAAAAGTAGACAGCGGTGTGATGGCTTTTCAATATTTGAATTAAAATGAACCCATGTACCGTTAAAACATTTCAAAATCTCTCTTTTGAATTTTTTTTGTTGGGACATGGAATAACTATTCTGTCTTTAGTGGTGGTGTGTATTTAATCTTTATTATATTGGTTACTTTCTTTCAATCGTTTTCTTTCGCTCTCATCAAATCCTAAAAATAAAAGCCTTTTTATATATTCTTCAACCATCTTCACAGTCTAAAACTCATTTTCAAATGTGAATTTGAAATGTACTTGAAATACTGACTGAAATATTTTTAGCATGGTCTGCAGATCGTACTTTTCCTGAAGTAGACAATATTTTCAGTGTTATCTACAGTCAATAGCTCTGAGGTCCATGTGCTCATTAATTGAAAATGTGGTTGCGTGCAGGTTAGGACCAGGTCATTTTACGCTGCCTTTTGTCCATCCTCCTCTTGAGATTTTTCCTCTGGCCGCTAGGCTTTTTGATGCCAATTTCCGGAGTGATATCGTTTGCCGTATCCAAGGGGACATCTGATGCTCGGGCTTTGGAGGGACGCACCTGCCACGCACTGAGAGCCAAGTGCCACTCAACTGTATCGTCTGCGTCACATGCCTTCACTAGCAGAATGCTACGGGTTACAAGAATGACCAAACACTAAAATCACACACAAAGACAGTGGAAATGCCGCGCCCAAGAACTGGCATCGCTGCAACTCTGGATGATGGTGAGAGTAATAGCAGGGCTAATGTACATTTTGCTTGTACATTCGGTTGCATTTGTTGAGTGTTTTTCGTTTGTTGTGTTGAGATTTTTTAATAAATTTTATTGAAAATTAATTGTTTTGCAATTACTTTTTTGTACATATATGCATATATGTTTTACTCAGTTGTTTATTTAACAATATATGAATTCTTTAGCTTTGAACAGGATATTAATATATGTAACATTTTGCTTGTTTGTGTGTTATAGTTGGAATTGAGATAGATGCTGAGTTAGACAGTGATGGTAAGGCATGTTAAGTGATAGATTTTATTTTATTTTATAGAAATTTTAAAATGACTTTCAGTATTTAGAGCTCTCTCTCTCTCTCTCTCTCTCTCTCTCTGTGTGTGGGTGTGTGGGTGTGAGTGGTGTCATTTAAATAAGGTTTTTATTCATCTTTACACAGTTCATGTTGCCTAGTTAATAATGTACACGAGAACATTTGAGCTTAGCTCTGTGTATAAAAGTATAGGTCTTTGATGAAGGACACACAGCACTTTACTTTCTACTTTACTACGTATTTTAAATACAGTGGGGTCCAAAAGTCTGAGACCACTAGTGAAAATGCTTCTGTTTGGCATTCTTTTTTTTAATTTAACACAAAGGTTTTCATTACATATGATAGTATCAGCAACAGCTTGAGTGAATTTTAGAAATATTTATATGAATGTCATAGTTTCGTAGTATTTTGTACGCCCCCTTTTTGCTTTAATGACAGTGTACACTCGAGCTGGCACAGACTCCACAAGGTTGTGTAAAACGTGATGATCCATTTTAGATCAAGTTCATCGGAGTGTCGTCTGAACGTACGTTTCAAAGGGATAAGACTCACGGAAAATCTGACCTTTTGTTCAAAGCAGTTAACATGTTCAATATCACAATCTTGAATATTGAATAGTTTTCTGTTTTAGAATTTTCAAAATTCTAAAACCTGCTGGTTATTTCTAGTTTTATATAAATAAAATCCCAGATTTTCCATATGGCCTTAGACTTTTGGATCCCACTGTGTATTTATAAAAGTTTAACAATAATTATTTAAACATACATATAGTAGTGTCCTCCATTGATTGCATTTATGAATTGTTTTGTATTTAAGATTACAGGTTTGGATTGAAATCTCCTGGTACTTACCAACATTCACAAGAGGCCATTAAGAACCAGAACAAAACAGACTTTTTCCTGTTACTATACGAGTGGAAAATTTGAATGATTGTGTTTAATGTCTATTTTACGCAGTTATTTTTGCTTATTTTATGAAAGGTGACAATAATTCTGGGGGACACTCCAAGTTAAAATGGAGACTTTTTTTTTTTTTTTAAACGCAGATGTAGCTTAAATAAATAAATGTTTAGATTTAGATTAAATAAATAAAACTAATGAATAATAAAATTCATTAATGAGATTTCATATTTTAAAAACAGCTTTTTCTTCTTTCAATGATTAAATGACCAGCACATTAAGTATGATCCTATGTATTACACATACATTATTGTCCCTACAACATTCAATAAAAGAAACGGGTTTTTTTGACATCTTCATGAAGCATAGAATCATCTTGTTGATAAATATAGTTTGATATAATTATGCAAGTCTTAGCTTGATAACTAAAGAAATAAAAAAAAAAACATTTTTTAACATTTACATGTTTTACATGAGTAAATCAATGCATTTTTGTTTGTGTACAGTATGTGCAGTGTGTAAAATGCGGTATTCAGTATGCAATTTGAAACAGTACAGTGCAATGTCTCACCTGTTCTTCAGAGGACACCAAGAGGAGACCAAGAAGTGCAGGAAGACCCAGACCTGCTGCCCGCAGAACGAAAGCAAAACCAGCGGACAGTGACGATGATGAGGAAGATGAAGCTCCTCGCCAAAGAAGAGGAAGAAGGAACAAAGATGACAATTCCAAGGACAATGACAGCGAGAAACCCCGTGGTCGGAGGAAAGCAACCAACAGAAAGAAGACCAATGCCATGGCCCAGGACTCTGATATGGATAGTGAAGAGGACAAATGGAGCAAGAAGAAAGGAAAAGGAGCGACCAAGAAAGAAAAAGAGGAAGAAAACAGTAAAGAGAAGACTGAAAAAGGAGCAAGTAAAGATGGGAAAGAAAAGGGGGATGACAAAAAGAAAAAAGGAGATGGTAGCAGGTAGAGTATTCTATAGGCCTTCTTTCTACTGTAGCTTTTAATATTTCATTACAAGGAATGATGGGTTCTTAGAATATTATACTAACATTGGGGAAAGTGCACATAAGATGGGTAAAATTAGAAGGTAGTGATTTTGAAACTTTTAGTGCTCTTTGTACAAACCTCTCTTTACACTGCCTGGATTCAAATCAATAAGTTCCAATATATCAGGCTGACACACTTTCCACCCAAACATATAATCCTTAACAAACTGGAAAGTGACACAACCATATAATTCCAACCTTCTAATCCAATCTTGGATTTGAAATGAAACAATGACGATGAAGTTAAAACTGGGGGGAAAAAATCTGAATTGAGTCAGGAGAATGAAAATATGTTTCTGCGCTGTTCCAGATCGACTTGGAAATTCTGTAATTCACAGTGAAGACCTGTCCAATTTGTCACGCGTTATCTGTGTCATACTGTATGTTATAATGTACCAATCATAGAAAGTAGTCCAGCTTTACACATAGTCAGTAAGCTAGCTGACTAACATTTGCTAGTTAGCTAAAAGACATTTGAACAAAAATAGGATTGGATGACAAAATACACAGAACAGATAACAGAGAACAAAGAAAGAAAAAAAAGTTTTGTTTTTGAGTTTTGTTCTCTACACATCTGTCAGGAAGCTAACTACAGCTAGCACACTACTGGCGAAGCGTTCAAGTTCATTCTGCATTTCTATGCAAACAGTGCACCAAGACATCACAGCCTTTTCCTGAGAGATTGTGCTTCAACTGGCTAGCTCACAGCTATTGTCTCAGAAACTTATCCATAGTATTTTCTGCCAGAGAATTCCTAAATCTTACATTCGTCAGCTTGAAATTGCAGACTCATATTTAATTCCAGAGTATTTATATCTATATTGGCCGAGGCCCATATAGACCATACTGCTCTTCATACAGAATTTTGTAATTTAGAGCACAACATGGAAAAGAACAGGACCTAAAGCATAGTTCCTGATGTGTGAAACATGGTGGAGTCATGGCTGGCAGTTTGACTAGAAAACTATACTGATTAATTACTAACAAGAGCAGTAGGATACATTCTGAAGTGTACAGAAGCATCTTCAGATGCCATCAAATGCCTTTTCAGAACCACAATGTGACAATTTTATCTAAGGTTTGGTCAATTTCTTTTGTTCTCCTTCCTCTATATTTCAACACTATTGAGCTATAATACTAAGGTAAAACATTTATCATGGTCAAATTACAAACTGCACTGTTTTAGAGATAAGTGGAAATTAGCCTTCCTCATTTCATTGGTAGCCACTGCAAGACTTATTGTGACATATCGTGATGTCTGATGTCCCTCTCTGGCAGCTCATCTGCTGAGTCAGACGTCGAGTCCCTATCAGAGGGTGAAATGGCTCGGCTAAAAGAGGAGGTTGAAGAAAAGAAGAAACTTATTGCCACACTCCGAAACAAACCATGGCGGATGAAAAGAAGACTCGGGATTCTGAGGTAACATAGCCTCTTCTTGTATCACTAAATGGTTGTCTCTTGGATGCTTTCTTAGCAGTTCTTGGATGGTTCAGATTTGGTTTCATTTAAATTCAGGGGCTGTACCACAGCCTCACCATTGCTGGGCTAGATGATTTGGGGGGTGTAATTGAATTGTATGTCTACAGTTTCAAAAACTTTCGGTTGTAGCTTGAACATTACACCTACACTCTGACATGCCTTCAGCTGCAAAAATCTTCCATGAGTTTAACAGAATTGACACCATATTGCATCAGTGCGGCTGTATTGATGTATTTCAGCAGGAACTAGTGTTGTCTAATGAGTCTCGCTCAGATATATCTTGCAGAAATCACCCAATTCTAATATTAAGTAGTAGAAACTGAAACTATCTGAACAAGTTTTTTTAAGTGCTCTTGAATACTATGGCCTTGTGTCGAACCTTTACCTCAGACTGCCCCAGGCAATCTTGAGGCAGAATAGGTGATGAAAGTTTAGACAAGTTCAGAGGTAGTAGAATCAAACACTGTCCAAGAGAAAATTGATAGCCTGTGCTGGCAGCTGGGCTTCAGGGGTTTGTATTTCATTGAGTATCTCAGTGGTAGAGAAATAGATCCCTAGACAAAAAGGGTGGCAACGTGGCAAGGGAGTCTTTTAATTGACCTGGTACCTGGAAGGAATTCCTGGTGATCTACCAGCCTGGCTAGATAACGGGATACCTTTTTTTTTTTTTTTTTTTTTTTTTAATAATTCTTTTCAGAACATGGCACAAGTTAACTCATTGATTGCCTGATAAGATTATTATCTGTCTGGAATTAGTAGTGTATGTGACAGAAATTTCTGTATATTGTTGAATAGCTGGTTTTTGAAATTGAAATTGAAAAATTGTGAAAAATCATACAAAAACATCAAACCCAAATGTACACTATGGTATTCTTTTTACTTTTTACAATTGTTAGTAAAGGCTTATGACTGTCTTTGCTTGAGTGCTACACTTTATTGCTAAAGATATTGTCTTTCTTTTGTTGTGTATTTAATGTGTCTCGTCATGATCCTCACATATCATCAATCCAGGAGGTAATTAATTGGCCAATGTCTTGGGTTACATTGGAAACTAGTAGCGGGTGGAATGTGATATCCGTGAACAGGTGTGAACGTGTGTGTTTACTCCACAGAGATGAGGTATTGGGCCACTAACTGCATGTAATGATGAATATACAGTGCCCTCCACTAATATTGGCACCCTTGGTAAATATGAGCAAAGAAGGCTGTGAAATTTTTTTAATTTTGATCTTTTGTTTAAAAAAATTTCACAAAAATTCTCTGCTCTCATGGATATCAAACAATTGCAAACACAACACGGGTTTATAAAAAATATCTTTGTTAATAGGTGTGCAACAATTATTGGCACCCCTATGAATTCATATGAGAAAAATATATTTGAAGTATATTCCCATTGATATTTTACATTTTTTAGTACACCTGGGTGACTATATGAGGTAACACATAGGCCAAATTCCCTTAGTCATTCATAACAATGGGTAAGACCAAGGAATATAGTTGTGATGTGCGGCAAAAGGTTGTTGAGCTTCACAAAATGGGAAGTGGCTATAAGAAAATAGCACAAGCATTGAAAATGCCAATTTCCACTATCAGGGCAATAATTAAGAAGTTCCAGTCAACCTGTTATGAATCAACCTGGAATTGGACATGTGTCTATATTGTCTAACGCACTGTGAAGTGGATGGTTCGAGTGGCCAAAAAATCTCCAAGGATCATGCTGGAGAATTGCGAAAGTTAGTTGCGTCGTGGGGTCAGAAAGTCTCTAAAACTACAATCCAAAGTCACCTACATCACCACAAGCTGTTTGGAAGGTTTTCAAGAAAAAATCCTCTACTCTCATCCAAAAACAAACTCAAGTGTCTTCAGTTTGCCAGACACTACTGGAACTTCAAATGGGATCGGGTTCTACGGTCAGATGAAACCAAAATAGAGCTTTTTGGCAATAAACACCAGAGGTGGTTTTGGCACACAGAGAGGTAGCCATGTGGAAAAGTACCTCATGCCCACGGTTAAATATGGTGGTGGTTCTTTAATGTTTTCTGGCTATTTTTCTGCCAGAGGACCTGGACATTTTGTTAGGATACATGGCATCATGGACTCTATCAAATATCAACAGATATTAGATGAAAACCTGACTGCATCTGCCAGAAAGCTTAAAATGGGCCGTGGTTGGACCTTCCAGCAGGACAATGATCCAAAACTTGGTCAAAATCAACACAAAAATGGTTTACTGACCACAAAATCAAGGTCCTGCCATGGCCATCCCAGTCCCCTGACTTGAAACCAATAGAAAACCTGTGGGGTGAACTGAAGAGGAGAGTTCACCAGTGTGGACCTCGAAATTTGAAGGATCTGGAGAGATTCTGTATGGACGAATGGTCTCAGATCCCTTGCCTCCAACCTCATCAGGCATTATAGGAGAAGACTCAGAGCTGTTACAGTGGGTATAGAAAATAATCACCCCCCTTTAAAATAATCACAAAATTAATATTTAAAATAATCACAATTGCAGGAATTTATGACAAAGAGTGGTCATTGTGTGCATGTGACAACAATATCACAAATTCTCCACAAATGTGGCTTGTATGGGAGGGTTGCAAGAAAAAAGCCACCCACGATTGAGCTTTGCTAAAAAGGAACCTTGAAGATTCTGAGGCCACATGGAAAAAGGTGTTATGGTCAGATGAATTATTTGGCCTCAACACCAAATGATATGTCCGGCGGAAATCCAATACAGCTCACCATTCAAATAACACCATTCCTACAGTAAAGCATGGAGGCGGTAATATCCTGTTATGGGGGTGTTTCTCTGCAGCAGGGACTGGAGCACTTGTCAGGATAGAAGGAAAATGGATGGGGCAAAATACCATCAAATTCTTGAGGAAAATCTGCTGCCCTCTGCCAGAAAGTTGTCAATGGGAAGAAGGTTTACCTTCCAACATGACAATGACCCAAAGCACACAGCAAAACTGACCACACAGTAGTTGAAGGAGAAAAAGGTGAATGTCCTTGCATGTCCTAGTCAGAGCCCAGACTTAAACCCCATTGAAAATCTGTGGAATGACTTGAAGACTGCATTCCACAAATGGTCACCATAAATTTAACCGAACCTGAGCAGTTCTGCAAAGAAGAGTGGGCAAATATCCCAACAGACTAAAGGCTGTAATTAAAAAATTAAGGCAAATTAAAGCAAGTTGGTGATCCTTTTTCCGACTCAGTGATTCTGTTTTTTGTTTTTTTTTATTTTTGTTATATCTTTCACTTGGATGTTATAAGTTGCACTGAGTAAATACAGCTGGATAAAAAAAAAACTGTGTCTGTCTTCTATATGTACTGTATCTTGGCAAAGGGATGTAGCACAAATTAAAAGGGTGCCAATAATTGTTGCACACAGAGTATTTTTGTGAATTCTTTTAACAAAAGATCAAAAGGTTAACGAAGACAATTTTCACAGCCTTCTTTGCTCATATTTACCAAGGATGTCAATATTAGTGGAGGGTGCTGTATATACACTATATATATATATATATATATATATATATATATATATATATATATATATATATATATATATATATATATATATATATATATATATATATATATATATAAAAGGAACGAAGGAACAACAGAAGAAACCTTGTCCCACCTGTGTGTTGTACAGCTTTAGTTTTAGCTCAGAGATGTTAACTGGGTGACTGTTGCTGTTCTTACTAAAAGCATTCATGGCCAAGAACAGTACAAACATCAATTTAGTCATAGCGCATAATTAAATAAACTAGTGTTTTAACATATTTGCATATAAGGAAAGTGATTAACACAGCATCAGGGGAGTGTAAAATTAGTCCTATTCAAGCATGCCTTGTTTGTCAGATTCAATTGTGCAAACTCTTCATGCTGATTTAAATACACCTCCCAGTCAACCAAATTTGCTGAATCAGTGACATTTTTTTTATTGCAGAACCTAAGAATCCATAATAAAAATAAAAAAGATTGGGATTTCTGAGTGCCTTCATTTTTTTTTCTTTTTCTTTGCCAAGGTCTACATTTTGATACAAGATTCTTTTTGTTGTAATTACACCATAGGACGAATATTTTGTTTGTCTGTCTTTGTAAATGGTTTTAGGGAGGCACAAGAATTCGTAGAGAAGTTTGAAGGTGCTTTGGGCAAAGGAAAAGGGCGGAAGCTCTACGCCTTCAAAGTCATGATGACCAAGGTATGCCATCTTCTTTAAAAGAGCATTGTGGTCTGTCAGAAACCATAGAAAACATACAGTGTCTAAATCTATTGTAATTTTTTTTTCTGTTTTATATTACTCAGAAATTGATCAAGTTCAATCGCGACTTTGACAACTTTAAGACAGCATGCATTCCATGGGAGAGGAAAATCAAAGAAGTAGAAAGTTGGTTTGAGTCTCTACATTTATACCCAATTGAAACATACTGTATATGATTTCCTGGCTTGTTTTAGATTTCCTGCTTGTTTCAGATTTCCTGACTTGGTCTGCTTTTTCTAAGGTCACTTTGGGTCATCTGTAGCCTCCTACTTCATCTTCCTCAGGTGGATGTATGGCCTCAACCTCGTCCTCTTTGGCCTCATGTTTGGGCTTGTTGTCATTCCTGAGGTAAACTTGGAATTCGTGATATTTTGGGACTAAACCATTTATATGCTGTTTTTTTTTTTTAGACTGGCTTTAATAATGATATCAGAACAGAATGATGGAGTGGGGTTTGATTTATCCAAATAACATTGCTACCAGTATTGAATTAGAAAGATTTTCTTCACTAATTTAGTAATATGTGTAACATTGTTGGCAAATTTGTGAACGTAACCTCCCACAATTTTTTTCAGCCGTTCATCTTAAACCATATATTACTGAGTACTATAATGAGTAACAACAGTACAGCCAATAGAAAATGTATTTACTGTAGTTACGAGGGTGGGACGTAGGACTGGACCTGCTGGTGGGTCCTGACAGTTTAAATGGTTAAATGGCAGTTCAGACATGACAAATAGTTTATACATAATGTAAACAACTCAGGCATTCACGATGAGCAATTTGAACAGATATTACTATTCTGTTGAATCTATTCCTACTCTTTCAGACAGATTTGGTGATTGAAGTAATCTGTAAAGTCACATCTCACTCTCTTTCTGGAGGTCCTGATGGGTTTGCCGTATGGCTCCATCGCCAGGAAAACAGTCCCTAGAGAGGAGCAGCCCACCGCTATGGACTTCTCAGTCCTTTTTGAATTTGGAGTAAGGATTATATTGTTAAGAAAAATAAAATGAAATACTACGAAACAGTGGTTGAAAATTCATATACTGATTTAACATTTTTCTTTTTCTTTTTCAAAGGGTTACTGCAAGTACTCCGTTCTCTTTTATGGCTACTACAATAACCAGAATACTATTGGATTACTTAAGTTCCGTCTACCCTTGTCCTATTTCCTAGTTGGAATAGGAATATTTGGCTACAGCCTGATGGTGGTGATAAGGACGTGAGTCTTTCTTTCCTATGCTGTATTCACCTTCCTGTGTGGAAGGGGAAGATGAGATCGTTTTTATTGTAATGCAACAAATGCAAATCACGCTAAATTGCTTGGAGAAATTTGCTGATAGTCACTGGCTAATATGTTATTCTTTTATAGGATGGCAAGAAATGCCAATGAAGGAGGTGACGGGGCAGAGGAAAGTGACTTTGTCTTTTGCTGGAAACTGTTCACTAGTTGGGATTACCTCATCGGAAACCCAGAGACAGCTGACAACAAGTATGCTTCCATCACAACTAGCTTCAAGGTCAGACAAAGCTTTATACCATAATCAAACAACTATCTCTCACATAATAATAAACACAGGGAGTGCCTCATGTGAACTGTTTTCTCTGCGTTAACACACTTTAGTCATTTTTTAAGTGGAAGCTTTATTAGTTGAATTAAGTGTGTAAGAACAGGGAACCTGCTATAGTGGTTTAATACATTGGTGTAACTCCTGAGTCTAATTTTAAAAATCTTGATGTTTTTAATAAACTCAGTTTAAAGGTTATGGTCAGTGGTTGAAGCTTCTCAGTTTCAGGCCCGGACTTTTTTAATGAATTTAAAATACATTATTGTTATTTGAAGCCTTTGTTCCACTTCTAAAAACTCATCCATAAGTTGCATCGGGTTTAGATCTATGCAATCATGTATCTATGAAATTGGAGCTGAAAACTAACCTGTTAACACATCCTGGAGTTTAGTACACTATATGGCCAAAAGTATGTGGTCACCTGACCATCACACCCATATGTGGTTCTTCCCCAAACTGTTGCCACAAAGTTGGAAGCAAACAATTGTATAGGATGTCTTTGTATGCTGTAGCTTTTCCAGCATGACAATGCCCCTGTGCACAGAGTGAGCTCTGTAAAGACATGGTTTGCTAAGGTTGGAGTGGGAGAACTCCAGTGGCCTGCACAGAGCTCTGACCTCAACCCCACTGAACACCTTTTGGATGAACTCGAATGCCGACTGCAGCCCAGGCCTCCTCACCCAACATCAGTGCCTGACCTCACTAATGCCCTTGTGTCTGAATGGACACAAATTCCCACAGCCACACTCCAAAATCTTGTGGAAAGCCTTCCCAGAAAAGTGGAGGGTATTATAACAGTAAAGGGGGAATAAATCTGGAATGGGATGTTGAACAAGCACATGTGGCTGTGATGGTCAACTGTCCACATACTTTGGGCCATACAGTATAGTGTGTAGAGCTCTGCATAATCTCTCTGACTTTAACCATGTTCCCGTAGGAATCTATAGTGGATGAGCAGGAGAATTTGAAGGACGAAAACATTCATTTGAGGAGATTTCTACGTGTCCTCGCTAATGTACTGATCCTGTGCAGCCTGGGAGGGAGTGGATATCTTATCTACTTTGTTGTGAAAAGATCACAAGATTTTGCTAAACTGGACCGCAATGCATTATCCTGGTATCAGAAAAATGAGGTAACTTTAAAAATGTGTTTCTTTTAGTTGGTTTTGTCTTTATTGTTGCTTTTTAGACTAGGGATAACGTTAACTACACTTGTAATTTTTTTTTTACACTTCCCACTGCCTTCATCTATTCATCTGTTCTTTAACTGTATTTTATTTGAACTTTGAATCAATGGCTGATTTGAAATAAACAGCAGTATTTACATACACTCCATTTCATACACTCTACTTGCTTTAATTATATTAATGTGGTTTTATATTTATTTATTTTTTTACTTCTTTCTGTACTTTGCAAGAATTTTTGTCCTAATAATGATGTGTCCTACAGGTGGAGATTGTAATGTCTCTGTTGGGTTTGGTGTGTCCACCTTTGTTTGAGACCATTGCTGAGCTGGAGGATTATCATCCTCGGATTGCCCTGAAGTGGCAGCTGGGCCGCATCTTTGCCCTGTTCCTGGGAAACCTCTATACCTTCCTGTTTGCCCTTATTGATGATGTCAATGAGAAGGTACAACAGATATGGGAGGCAAATATGCCATAATGTTCTAAGCCATACTAAGTGTGTTTACTAAAACAATTTTTAACATTGAAATTCCCACTGCCTTTTTGGTGCTTCATCAAAAGCTGGAGAAGGAGAAACTGATAAAGAATGAAACTGACTGGGTTCTAAACCAATACTATGCTAACTACACACTGTATCACAACGTGACACAGAACATTCCCCCACCAGAAATCTCACCTGCTGATGTTATCAGGGGTCCTTGCTGGGAGACTGAAGTGGGAATTGTGCGTACCAGCCCATTTTCTTACTACTGAACAAATGTGATCCATTAAGACCAGCATATTTATTCAGACATTATTACAAATAATTACAATTATTGTTTTAAATAAGCAGTTCTAATTCTGAAATTATTTATTTCTGTTACCTGCTATAGGAGTTTGTGAAGCTAACGGTGTCAGATATTCAGGTGACGTATCTCACCATCCTGGTCGGAGACTTCATGAGAGCTTTAATTGTGCGTTTCCTCAACTACTGCTGGTGCTGGGACCTTGAGGCTGGCTTTGTGAGTTATTATTCATGAGTCTAAGAATTTAATGTTTTAAATGTTTTAGTTGGGTGCTTTGTGATTCCAGGCCATAACGTGTTGAAATTCAATGTATACTTCATACATTAACTATTGTTAGAATGGACTAGACACCACTGTTACTTCAAAGCACACTCATACAACATCATGCAACAGCCTAAGATAAAATTTTAACCTGAAAGTAAAATTAAGAGATAATAATTAAGTGAATTAAGTATTTAAGTAACTTCTCATTCCAACCATATAAAGAACTATTTAATGCTGCTATAATCTTAGCCTTAATGAAAACTTCTTTGTCTAATTTTGAACAGTATGTCTATTTTTTTAAAAATCTATTTTTAAACATAAATATCTATTTTTGGGAAATGTTTTGCTTGAAAAGTGTACTTGTGGTATCTTTCTTTTAAAAAAACCACCACTTTGTTTGACGTTATTTTCTAATGCAGTGAAATTCATACATTTGTAAGTGTGGCTTAAGTGCCCAAATACTTTTTGGGACCACTGTAGCATTGAAGCAGTTGTCCTTCCTTTTTTGATTATGCCAAGAATTGGCAGTTTTACTGCTATGAGTTGCTGCTGCTGCGTACTTCTTACTTACTACTTTAAAATACAGTAATTGCATGTCATCATGATAAACACTTGCGATGACTGGGGGAACTCGTATGACCACTATTTTTAACCCTGAGCATTCCAAACTCTTTCAGCTAAGGTGGTTCTGTATTTCTTGGGAGGACAGGCAGGTGTAGATTCATCAGGGAAGGTATTCATACTGTGGGGCACAGTCTGTGCACCATTTTAGAAAGCACTCTCCTATATTTTGGGGGGTTGGATGTTAGTACCGCCTATTAAAGTGCAAGGTTGCAGGAGTCAAGTGGAGCCTTAAACACAAGACTTGGAAGGTATAGCTAGAGGCCACCTCTGTTGCAAAGGGCACCAAATTAGGATCCTGTGTCAGGTCTAACAGGGAGACAAACTGTGACCTCCCCAGGCACTTGATCAGTTTGTCTAGCTAGGGCATGGGTTCAAAAGTCAAAGTAACACCTTGTTTAGACTCTGGGAATCATTACAGAACTAATGTGTGCCATCCTGATTTTGTACCATTACTATGGAGCTTGAGCATAGGTATTTTCCTCACTGTCTGTTCTCAGATGAGGTCTTAGATATGCAGTACAGCTACTGCTGTGCTACTTCTCTTGGTGGTGTCTTGATTCTTTATCGGATGAGGTGGGTCCAACCAGGGGTACTGGTAAGAAGTCCTGGTACTGGCTCTTTAACTCTTGTAGGTCCTGCCCTTTTGAGGCTGAGATCTCCTGCCTTTTGCAGGGCAAAAGACGTAGCTGGAGATGGGAGAGGGCAGAGACACTTGATATACTTTATGAATGCCTATCACTATGTATCTGCTTTTCATGTGGTCAATATCGTAGAGGTTTGCTGATTTTTTTCAGGATTGTTACATGTTTTGTTTAGTAAAGTAAGAAATTGATTGTATTATTTTAAAGTAGGCTGTATTTTTTTTATTATTAATGCACTGAATACATAATCAGATTTATTTAAAATTATCAACACAAAATAATAATAATTCATACACATTTGTATTTTTTATTTGCATGAAGAATGTAGAAAGATAGATACTAATTTCTATTGAATTATTTCACCAGAATTATCTGGATTCTGCCCTGTTTACTTGACTATTCACAAAAATACACTCACAAAACTCATTTATTCATTGCTAACATGACACCCTGAAAGCAACAGCTAGCATGATAGGTGATACTTAACAACAAGACAAACACAGTGACACCTGACTCTACTCAGGGCACTTAATTACAGAGAGAGAGAGAGAGAGAGAGAGAGAGAGAGAGAGAGAGCGCAATATACAAAGCAACTTTTACATTAATGTATTGTGCTGTTCATTAAACTGTGTTTATATATTCATGTTTTGCAGCCTTCGTATGCAGAGTTCGATATCAGTGGAAATGTACTTGGGCTCATTTTCAACCAGGGAATGATCTGGTGATAATACAATATTTGTTCTAAAATGACTAAAAAAATATATATAGTGTACTGAGGAACCTAAATATGTGTGTCTGTGCATTTTCTTTAGGATGGGTGCATTTTATGCCCCAGGGCTGGTGGGTATAAACATTCTGCGCCTTGTGACCTCCATGTATTTCCAGTGCTGGGCTGTAATGAGCAGTAATGTCCCTCACGAGAGAGTGTTCAAAGCTTCACGCTCTAACAACTTCTACATGGGCATCCTGCTTGTCGTGCTCTTCCTCAGCCTCATGCCTGTGGTCTACACCATGATGACCATGTCTCCTTCATTCGACTGTGGACCCTTCAGGTCACACACATACACCTACACACACTATCAGATCATATTGATAATCTTGAGCTGGTAATTATGCATTCCCAAAGTATAGGATACATTTTTAGTGTGTATACTTTTTTAAATATTGCCATTTAGCTGTCAGATGGACCACTTTTGGCCAAAACTTAAAATGCCACAGAAGCATTGGTTATTGATCAGCAAACAGGACAAACTGGGCTAGGCAAAACACAAAGAATGAGGAACAGGAACAAAGTCAAAGCAGGATATCTATGGCAATGAAAAAACAGGCTTGATAATGTCAGAAAACACAGGTAATCTGAGCATATACTTCGCAAATGGCATGTGTGATAATTTTTTTTTTAAAGGGTGACTGTGAGTGTGTGTGATTGAGAAAAGGTGTGCATGATCAAAAGTCTGGTGATTGAGAACAATGCAGTGTTTGTGTATTCTGGGAAGTGGAGTCCGGGGCAGCCATGCTTGTAGACCACGGTGCATGTTGGGAACTGGAGTTTGTTGTATGGGTTAACCTGACAGAGTCATCCCACCCCAACCCCAAAACCGACAGAGCTCCCAGAAGGGCTCGCTCCAGGAGCACTGCTTTTTCTAGGCCTCCCCCAGGGACATGGGCCATGGCATTCAGGGCAACTTACATGAAATTCATGATGTAGGTTAGGATCAAGGATGCCATGTGCTGGGACCCAACATTGTTTCTCTGGCCCATACCTGTCCCACTAGATGAGGTACTCCAGCCAGCTATTCCTGTGATGGGAGCTCAGGATGGACTTGACCTGATGTACCTGAGGCTGAGTTTCTTACAGGTGTAGGGTTGTTGCAGGTCTAGGGTGGCAAGCCATACATGATCTCCTGGTTGGCTCCGACATCCCCTCGTGACTAGCGAAATACAGAGAACACTGAAATAAAAAATCTTACATTGGGACACGTCACCTGAAAACTTTTCCGGTGTGGGCATCAGCAGGCTGGCTGTAGAACCTGTAGCAGGGGCAGTGTGGTTGTGGCGACGGCTTGGGAGAGAAGGTTAATCTTCACGTCGAGATCCACCAAATGTCACCACTGCTCTCCCATCAGCTGTACATAATAATTAGCGGAATCAACAGGGTAGACTTATTTTTTGGGGCTACATATGTTTTTAGTATAAAGAACTTCAAACACATTGAATTTATGACTAGGTTTTTGTATGACTCCTAGATTATCAAATAACTGTGACACCTCCTCCTCTGCCGGTTAGACAAGGCTGATGTACAACCCCAATTCCAGAAAATTTGGTATTTTTTCTAAAATGCAATACAAACAAAAATCTGTGATTTGTCAAGTCTCTAGAAACTTTAATTAACTGACAAAAGTACAAAGAAAATATATTTATTGTTTTCACTGACCAACTTAATTGTATTTTGTAAATATAAACATATTTAGAATTTGATGGCTGCAACGCACTCAAAAAAAGTTGGGACAGAGGCATGTTTACCACTGTGTTACCCTTATCACCTTTCCTTTTAATTACACTTTTTAATCATTTGGGAACTGAGGATACTAACTGTTGTAGTTTTTCAAGTGGAATTTTGCCCATTCTTGCTTGATACAAGACTTCAGCTGCTCATCAGTCCTTGGTTGCCATTGTCTGAATCTCCTCTTCATGATGCGCCATAGGAGACAAATCTGGACTGCTGGCAGGCCAGTCAAGCACACGCACTCTGTGTCTATGAAGCCATGCTGTTGCAGCACGTGCAGAATGAGGCCTGGCATTGTCCTGCTGAAATAACCATTGACATCCTGGGAAAAGACGTTGCCTTGATGGCAGCATATGTCTCTTTAAAATCCCAATATACGTCTCTGCGTCAATGGAACCTTCACACATATCCAAGTCACCCATGCCATGGGTTCTGATGCACCCCCATACCATCACAGATGCTGGCTTTTGCACCTGTCACTTATAACAGTCTAGTTGGTCTATTTTCATCTTTGGCATGGAGAACACTACGTCTCCACAGTATGACTCATCTGACCACAGCACACATTTCCACTGCCTTTCAGTCCATCTCAGATGAGCTCGGGCCCAGAGAACTCAGCAGCATTTCTGCATAGAGTTGATGTGTGGCTTCCTCCTTGCGTAACAGAATTTCGGGTTGCATTTCTGGATGCAGCGGCAGAACAACGGTGTTCCGAAGTACTCCCGAGCCCACGTGATTATATTTATCACAGTAGCATGACGATTTCTCAGGCAATGCCACCTGAGGGCTCGAAGGTCATGCACATTCAACAGTGGTTTCCAGCCTTGCCCTTTACGCACTGAGATTTCTCCTGATTCCCTGAATCTTTTCACAATATTATGCACTGTAGGTGGTGAAAGACCTAAATTCTTTGCAATCTTGCATTGACAATTCTCTCACAAAGTTTGGCACAAAGTGGTGAGCCATGACCCATCCTTTCTTGCAAAGATTGAGCTTTTGGTGGATGTTCCTTTTATGCCCAATCCTGATAATCTCCCCTGTTACCAATTAACCTGATCCTCCAAAATGGTGTTACAATTCTATAAACTTTTCAGTCTTATTTTGTCTCTGTCCCAACTTTTTGTGTGTGTGTTGCAGGCATCAGATTCTACATTTGTTTATATTTACAAAATACAATTAAGTTGGTCAGTGAAAACATTGAATATATTTTCTTTGTACTTTTGTCAGTTAATTAAACTTTCAAGAGACTTGACAAATCACAGATTTTTGTTTTTATTGCATTGTATAGAACTTTTCTGGAATTGGGGTACAGATATAACTGTATCTGGGAGGACTAGCTTCATTTAATGCTACGTACTCATTTGATTTTATCCACATTTCTGTTAAACGCAGTACAACTTCTGATTAGTAATAGTTTAATTAACAATAAGTGCTTTGGTTGTAAGAGATCTAATATTTAACAGTCCTAGCTTCAGATCAAAGGTCTTGGCTGTGCATTCAGTATGATTTAATTTTATGTTGATTAGGCTACTAAAACAAACTTTCTGAGTATTTGTACATTTTTGTAAAGCTCAGGGAACAGACCCAGTCTCAATGTAGTGGAACCTAAGTGATGACTGGGTGCAGCTAGCAGACGATCAGTTTAGCCTGCTTTTTTGCTCTCTGGCCTTGGCTTTGGATTGTTACTAATTACCTAGGCCTGTTCTGAGACTATGTTCTATGTTGCAAGAAAAGAAAGCAGCACCTTCCCGAGTGGGATGGATACTGTCCCACCCTAACAGGCCTGCCTTGCTGTCAAAACTACTAAAATTATCTATAAAGCCCACATTGTTTTTGGCACATCAGCTGGACGTCCAGCAGTTCAGCAACCAATACTTGCTGTAAGCTACTGTACATCACCACGCTGCACTGGGATGGGGCCAGAGCATATAATAATCTAGCTGCTTATTTGAAAGTACATAATGGTCCTTTGTTCTTAAAATCAACCATATTAGGCTTACCTCAATAAATTATCTAGTTGGAGCATGATTGGTCAGACAAAGGCAGGAAGTTACAAGGCATAATGCGTAGATGTTCTTAAACTTTTAGCAGCCAGGCAACCCTTTAATTGCAAAGAAATAAAGGATCCCCTCAGTTTACTATCCAAATATCAAGCTTATTATTGTGTACAATAATGTTATGGCTATGTGTTGGATGCATAGGCACATTTTATTAAAACTGTTATTTGATTTAAGTTGACATTACAGTGCCCTCCACTAATATTGGCACCCTTGGTAAATATGAGCAAAGAAATGTTCTTTATTTTTTAACCTTTTGATCTTTTGTTAAAAAAAAAAAAAAACACAAAAATACTCTGCTCACATGGATATCAAACAATTGCAAACAAAACACAGGTTTATCAAAAAAAAAATCTTTGTTAAATATAGGTGTGCAACAATTATTGGCACCCTTTTAGTCAATACTTTGTGCTACATCCCTTTGCCAAGATAACAGCTCTGAGTCTTCTTTTATAATACCTGATGAGGTTGGAGAATACATGGCAAGGGATCTGAGACCATTCCTCCATACAGAATCTCTCCAGATCCTTCAAATTTCAAGGTCCACGCTGGTGGAGACTCTCCTCTTCAGTTCACCCTACAGGTTTCCTATGGGTTTCCAGTCAGGGGACATTTTCAATGCTTGTGCTATTTTCTTATACTCACTTCCCATTTCATGAAGCTCAACAACCTTTTGCCGCACATCACAGCTATATTGTTATGAATGACTAAGGGAATTTGACCTATGTGTTACCTCATATTTATACCGCTGTGAAACAGGAAGTCATGGTTGAACAATTTTCTGTTCCTAGTCACCCAGGTAAAATATCACACCTATATTTAACTTTTTATATATATATATATATATAAACCTGTGTTGTGTTTGCAATTGTTTGATATCCATGAGAGCAGAGTATTTTTGTAAACAAAAGATCAAAAGGTGTAACAATAAAGACAATTTTTCACAGCCTTCTTTGCTCATATTTAACAAGGGTGCCAATATTAGTGGGTATTTATAAATCTACTTGTTATAGTTAATAGAGTTTGAATCAAATCCATTCATTTCAATAGTAAAATAGGGCAATAACTATAAGAACTAAATCTAAATAAAGAAAATCATGGACCTCCTAGCTATGATTCATGGTTCCCTGGGTGTCCCCGGACCCTACTTTCAGAACCATGGTTGTAGATTTTTTTAAAAACCAAACAAACAAAAAATATCAGTAGCTTTATGGTTTACTGATGGTTGTGTTTGTTCTTCTGAACAGTGGGAGAGAAAAGATGTACGATGTGGTAATTGAGACGATCCAGAACCTTCCAGCATTTATGGCCAACATCTTCACCTATGCGTCCAACCCCGGACTCATCATATCTGTCGTACTTCTCATGGTGTGAGTGCTTAGTGGGGGGATTAGTGGTTTGGGGCTATAATTATTGTCAAAATGTTTAAAGGAAACAATGCATATTAGCTATGAATTAAATTCCATAGTTTTACCTCCTATATCTCTTACTTTATAGATAACTGCATTCCTGAATGTATACAGACAGCCTCTGTACTTTGAGTGTCATTATGTGTTATGGTTTGTTGCTATACAGGCTAGCTATCTACTACCTGAATACAGTCTCAAAGGCCTACCAGAAAGCCAACATGGATCTGAAGAGGAAGATACAAATGGTGTGTGCCATTTATGACTATATCTAATGTTACATTCTAGTGCTTTCCAACACAGAATTCTGCTTTTATTTAACCTAGAATCTCAATTAATAGTCAATGAAACAAAAAATATAGTATCCTATAATGATCTATCCATGTCTGAAAGCCAAATTTGTATCTGATTTGGCTCTAGCAAAGAGATGAGGAGAAGAACCGGAGGAACAATAAAGACAGCACTAATCAGGTGATGAAAGACTTGGAGGATCTTATGCCAAACAAATCCTTGATACCACCACCACCTGCTAAAGAGGAAGCAGGTTAGTAGCCTCATATTTGTTTACTTAATTTAATTCCTCCATTGGCTGGTGTTAATGTTCTTTAGGTCTGTTTTCACTTTACCATCTATCAAAACGTAGAGCAGTTTTGGCATATATACATGAAATTATGATGGACTAAAAGTACTAGAAAATAGATTAAGTTAACATCAGGCTGAAGTTAGTTAGTTAGAAGATAGTATTTCTTGCCTACTGTTTTATGAATACTGAGAATTCAGACATACTACTCCTTTGGCATAATGCTTCTGTATAGTAGGGTAGTAGGGCTATTCAGATGCAGCCATGGTTACAATATAAAATCTTCAGCTTGACAATGAAAGGAAGTTCATTGCTCTATTTTACCCCCTAGTGGAGTAATAAAGGAATAATGAATTGCTCAATTCAATTATGGTCCAAAAGAATATTTTAATTTAGAGCATGGATTAAAAATGTATCTGGAAGGCCAGATTAGAACCTTTACAATTAAGAGGGTGATCAGGAGTGATAGATGATTGCATTCGGTGTCGAGTATTTTCTGTTGATTTAATGCGATAAAATAATGAACTAACAAAATAAGGAACTGTTTCATCACAGCATGAAAGCTGTCCTCAGGTAAGCTTTAGCCTAACAACTAGCATCAGCTAATATAAAAGTAACAAGCAAATACTGCAGCAAATGCCAAAAAATAGCTATTCAATGGCTGTTATATAGGTTATTGTATGTCTGTTAAGATTCATTATTTAACTAGATATTTATATAATGAAACTGAGCCAAGGGTAATGGTGTGAGCACGTTCTGTATCTGTAGAACAACAGAATATATGGCATACCCTGTACATGTACAAAGTATGTTATTATTATTATTATTATTATTATTATTATTATTATTGTTATTGTTATTGTTATTGTTATTATTTTGGGCAATAAAGTAGCTGAACAATAAAATTAAAGTTAAAGAAAAAAGTTTTTCTTACTAGCTTGTAGTGCAACTAGCTACTTTTTCAAAGGAGTACTAGCTTATTTAACTAGCTGTTTTAACTATTTGGTTGTAACTTGGCTATTCTAAATCATGATTAGCTTGTAGCTTGACAAGGTACAATTGCAGTGATGCTTTCCCAATACTGGTTTATGCAAGAGGTCACCAGATATGAGAACCAAGTGAGCACCGAGTCTTGATAAATAGAGCAGGTGAGATGAACTGCTCTGATATAATCCAGGAAAACCACAGCAACACTGGCTGCTGCTCTGAAATCAATACTAGCTGCTTAGTTACTCAGCATTTGGAATGAAAGAAAAACTGACAGCTGATTTACACTGGTTGTCCAAACTTATTTACTTTACATGTAATCAGCCACACTTCTGATGTCTCCACCTTGCTTTACACCGGCTTCTGACTATTTGCAAAATTCTCCCTCAAATACATACAGTCATGTGAAAAAATAAGTACACCTCATGGAAATTCTTGGCTTTTTTTGACATAATTGGACAAGCAAACATTTCATCCTCTTTGAAACAGTGCCTATTAATAAAGTTGATACACTCTATCAAACGACACATAAAGTTTACATTTTGTAGTAATTTTCACAATTTAAATGAACAAAAACAGATCAGTCATGGAAAAAATAAGTACACCCCTACATTTATCACACCTTCGAATCCATATAATTAGAATCAGGTTTTCAAGATGATTCTAGGGAGTGCAGTTATTATTTAAACCTCTCACATCTAGTGTCTGGTGTTTCCTTTGCTATTGAGGTGTGTGGTGTCATCATGCCAAGATCTAAACAGTTCTGTAAGGCCTTCAGAAAAAAAGGTTGTGGATGCCTATGAGTCTGACAAGGGATTTAAAAAGATCTCCAAATTATTTGAAATACATCGTTCTACTCTAAGGAAAATCATTTACAAATGGTGCAGATTTCAAACGACTGCCAATTTGTCCAGGACTGGCCGTCCCAGCAAATTCAGCCCAAGAGCAGACTGTCTGAAGTTAATCACAGGATCTGCTAGTAAGTCTTGCAACTGTTGGTGTCAAAGTGTATGCTTTTACATTCAGAAAGAGATTGCACAAATTTGACCTGCATGGGAGGCATGCCAGGAAAAAGCCTTTGCTGTCTAAAAAGAACATTAAAGCAAGACTACAGTTTGCCAATGAGCATATAGGTAAAGCCCAGGCCTTTTGGAATAATGTGCTCTGGACAGACGAAGCAAAGATAGAGTTGTTTGGCCACAGTAACAGCAGACATGTTTGGTGCAGACCAAAGACAGCTTTTCAGGAGAAGCACCTCATATCAACTGTGAAGCATGGTGGAGGGAATGTTATGGTTTGGGGTTTCTTCACTGCCTCAGGGACTGGACAGCTTGCATTAATTGATTCAGCTATGAATTCTGCAACATATCAAAGAGTGCTTGAAGATAATGTGAAGCCATCTGTCTGAAAGTTGAAGTTGAAATGAAAGTGGACCTTTCAACAGGATAATGATCCTAAGCACACTAACAAATCTACTAAGGAATGGCTCAAAAAGAAGAAATGAAAAGTTATGGAATGGCCTAGTCAAAGCCCAGATTTGAATCCTATTGAAATGTTGTAGGGGGATGTGAAATGAGCAGTTCTGTGTTGTTGTTTTTTGGTTTTGTTTGGTTTTGTTTTCTTCTAGGTAGACGTAATTGCTGTGGAATACCTATACCTTACTTTAAGCATTTCAATGTACAACTATCACTGACATCTGTACCAATGACAAATAAACTTGAAACTTGAACCTTGAACATGCAAGAAAACCATCAAACTTCATGCAACTGAAAGAATATTGCATGGAAGAGTGGTCGAAAATTCCAGCAAACCGATGTCAGAGACTGGTGGACAATTATGCAAAACGCCTACAAGAAGTTACTTCTGCTGAAGGGGGCAATACTAGCTTCTGAGGCCAAAGGTGTAGAATATCACATCTATTGATATTTCAGTTGAATAAATGATTGAAAAAGCACATTTTTTGGTTTTGTTCAAGTATATCAACTTAATTAATGTGCACTGTTTCAAAGATGATCAAATGTTTGCTTGTCCAAAAATAGTCAAAAAAAGACAATTTCCATAGGGTGTACTTATTTTTTCACATGACTGTATGTATGTATGATTGTGTGTTTTGCTTGCTGTCATGTACACAGTGCTTAACCTGCACGTTTTATATTATATGCTACTTGCGTACATAATGTAAGGCTTTTTTTTAAAGCAGAATGTGTAGTAATATTACAAGAAACTGCACACAAAGACTTAACAGATCTGACCTTGGTTCATATAAGGGGTTAGTATTAAAGGCTTAATGAAGAGTAATGCAGACCAGGCCATATTCACATTTGTGTGTCTCTTCACCTCTTGAATCCCAGAGAATTCTGCCCGTCAACCCCCTGCTGGTAAATCTCCAAAGATCACTGATAAAGTTGGAACAGCCACCAATGGTAAAGGAGTAAAAATGCAGAAGGACGTTTCATTGGCTGCTGTGAATCCCCGCGCACCTGTGACCCGCTCACCAGCCCCCAGAGGTCGTGGAAGAGGACCTCCACCAGTGTGATAAGACACAACACATACATTGTAAAGTGATATCAGCCAGAGGTCTTATGTGTACAGAAACATTAGGACAAATATGGCTTGTAAAGCCCTGGAGGAGTTTATTGAGTGGGAAGTTAAGTGAGGGGAACAGGCGAGAGCGTCTCCTGGTGCAGAATGAAGAATAAAACTACTTATTTCGGATGTTCAGTCTTATCCTCAAAGGGCCAGGTATGGGGAGGAGGAACTACACAACTGAGCCTCAAATGAAGGCCAAGATGAACAAATTAAATGATTTTAATTCAATGTAATTTGTATAGAGCCTTTAACAATAGACATTATTATAAAGCAGCTTTACAGATATCTGCATGTACATTTATACAAACAGATGCAGCCAAACTAGAGTAAATAGATTAATGTGGTGTGATTTACTAAGTTAAAGTCACTTCAAAACTACAGTTGTGTATATACATTAATACAATCAATGGGCATGTATTACATTTGTGTAAGACCGTTCTGCCATTTAAATTTACAATGAATTTACAACAATTTACTAGGTAATAACAAAAAGTTTCTTGAAGTCATGACTTATTATTGCCACATTAAAGTTGGTGTATATTTTTCACACCTCTGATACCACCAGCATTCTCACAGAGCCGATGAAAAAGTTTTATACTTACCTTATGAATGGAACACACAGTCATGTCCATTCTGTTTGAGTTTTTCTTCATAGTGTATATTTGAACAGAAACCTACACCGGCCCTTTACAGATAAGGTTGGACACCCCTGCCTTGTTTTACCTTTCACTGTTCCACTCAATGCAGTGAAAATGGTGGTGTTGCAAAGTCAAGAAATACCTCAGTGATGGTGCATACCTCAATACATAGTGTTAATCAGCTTTTGGATGCTTCTTGTTTATTTATTAGTATGTTTTAGCTCAGAGGCAAGTTTTATTACTTTAAAAGTTCATAAATTGATTCCACTTTAAATTCAGTAAAACAGTGGGAGGGAGTCAGTATTGGTCTTTCAATCTAAACAGCTTTATTAATATTACAACCTCCTTCTTTTTCCATGTCCCTGTAGGTTTGTTAGTTTATTCAAAGTATGAATTGAAGTTCACAGACTTCAGAGAGATCTTTGAGTATTGATAATATTCCAAAGAGCTTACCTGTCTCAAAGAAGTGGCAAAGCACAGCAATATTCTTCATCCTTATGCAACAGTAAGGAAGAAATAAAATAACCAAAGTAGGCTATGAGGGTTTTTTTTGGTTTTTTGGTTTAGAAATTTACAGTGTGGCAGTTTGATCATCAGAGGGTCCTGAAACCTAAACTGTGATGACATTTATTTGCACTCAAGTTAAACATTTATGTAAGTTTGATTTAAAGTAGATTTTAAAGTGTCCTAAATGTACCGTTTCCTTCAATCTGTACATATTTCCTTTTTTTTTCTTTTTCCTCCTTCATATTTTTGTAATAACCTTACCCCTTAAACCTCCGTTGCTAAAGACTGATAAATTACTCAAATTAAAAAATACAATAAAAATGCCTAATTAGTAAAAAAAAAAAACTTATAAAACTAAATCAGAATATAACCAGGTTAACCAATGTTAACCATAGGTAAACTGCAACACCATATACAGTATAAAAACATACAGTACACATAATGAGTTGTACACTCAGAAAAAAAAGATACTAAAATGGATCTCTCTTGCTACTGGTGTACTGATGTAGTATAAAGGGTTAAAGGTGAAAGGTGCACTACACATTTTTTTATACTACAAGGTGAAAGATACATACTAAAAGCACAAGATACCGTACATACCCTTGAGGTTACCACAATAGTGATAAAGAAAGGTCAAGTTTAGGAGCCATTTTCTGTACACGTACAGACTCCAAACCAAGCAGCATTTATTTATAACGCATATACAATCCAAATTGTATTTTGCATGATATTCAATAATCTGGACAAAAATTGACAATTCATTATATATTGCCTAAGGGTAGTTGAAAAAGCCTTCTGTATTTTTGAAACACATAAATAGTGAATCCGGAGCCTATCCTGTCCAGGGGCAGGAACACACCCTGGATGGTACGCGAGACATTGCAGGGATACATATTATTGGATTTTTTATATATATATATATATATATATATATATATATATATATATATATATATATATATATATATATATATATATATATATATATATATATATATATATTTCATTTTACAAGATAAAATGTTATTTGGTCACCAGAATGTGTGTCTTATAACTGAACATGCCTTTGGATACAGGTCACTTTGGTATGAAGATTAAGGGCCATATTCAGAGTTGAGTAAGGAGTTAATACTAAAATTGCACACATCATTATTCAGACCTCAGACATAACTGCAGACTTAACTCAGACAGTTGCATGGGAGTTGTGCGCTACTGAGCTATTGGCATGTCTCTGTTATGTGCAGTTATTATCTTGGACTTTTTTTCTTGCTTGATATTGGCTCAAGTGAGGAGCAGTAGTCCAGCACTGCTGTCTGACAGTTTGATGTCACACTGAAATTCATGTTTTGGAGTATAAAAAACTCTCAGAAAAGTATTTAAGGACAAAATGATTTATTTTATTAATATGACAACCCAAAATAGAGAATTAGAAGTGTGATAAAATAACCCACATCCTGCACATATGTTATGGTTATTCAATTCAATTCAGTTTTATTTGTATAGTGCTTTTAACAATGGACATTATAGAAATATATAAATTTAGAACATAAGTTTTAAATTTATAAATGTATCCCTAATGACGGTGGCAAGGAAAAACTCCTTACGACAACATGAGGAAGAACCCTTGAGAGGAACCAGACACAAAAGGGAACCCATCCTCATTTGAGTGACACCGGATAGTATGATTATAAATAAATCCCTTCTATAATCCTGTACAACATGGTCAAATAGTGCAATTGTGTAACCAGGAAATTCATTATAGTTTCCACATGAAGTCTATTTTCTTGAAGTTATCAACTGTTCACTGATGGAGACTTGAGTGCAAAACTGTTCGTAGCAATTGTAGTCCTAGATTAGATTATCACCATGATTATTTCATGGCTACATTAAGTTGTTTGCACAGTTAACTGTTAGAGCACAATATGAAAAACTAAAATGACGTTTAATAATAGTTGCAAAAAGGATGGGCTGGATCAAGTGCTATTTTATAAACTGACAAATAAGGAGGATGGGATCCATTTTGTTAAATAAAACCAAATTTGAAGTGATTATTGAAAATATTGCTACTACGTCTATTCATGCAGCAATATATTGGCATTATACTGAACTCTTATTAGATGTTTTATTTTAATACTTGCCATGTTCTCTGCTTCTGATCTGCTTCTTTAATCTGCATTTTCTATCCCCTATGCATTTTCTATGTTTTTTTTTTTTTTATGAGTAAAGGGCAAGTTTGTGTGTTTAAAGGCAGTGGACAAGAAGCTATTGGAAAAACCCTGCATCAGATGATTCTACTCAAGAAAAATCTGAACCATTAATCGGAATGATGTGCTAAACATTGATGTAAGTTTTGAATTTTAGTCACTGACTCTGGATATGGCCCTTAGTTATTAAGTTCTGATTGCATATTTGTATACTATGAGTTATGTACTTTTTAAAATCTAATCTACAACACCAAATCTAAACAGCTACAAATAGGTTTGTGTGATTTTTCAATACTGTATCCCTGATCAATACATAATAAAAAGTGAGTTAAATGTATTGTTATGGCAACTAATGAAATAAAAACAGTAATTGACAGACTTTTGGACATGTTTGTGTGTGCACCAGTAATGAACTTGGAGATGACTGACAGGTTGTTACAATCGTATAGTTTAGATTACATGAGATTAGATGGGATTAAGATTGGGGAAGTAGATAATGGGAGTTTTATTGGGAACCAATGGTGAATAATGAATTAGTTTTGGTACTTGAGACACTTGGTTTTGGAGACGCTTCGGGAGCCGCGCCTTAAGGGGGGGGCTCTGTTAGGTTCTCCCGCTCTCGCTACGCCGCAAATGAAGCGTAGCCTACTTCCGCATTCCACGGAGCGCATTCCGGCTCCTGTCAGAAAGACTCTCGTTTTGTTTACTTCGGCCATGTGCGCTTTTGTTGTTGTGTTGCGTCATGGCTCTGCCCCCGTTTCCCCATTGGTTCGCCATTTGATGTAATCATCATTTCCAGGTGTCTTTGATTTCGTGTATGAATTGGTTTGTGTTTAAAAAGCCCTATTTGCTTCCGCTTCGGCGCGGAGTATTAGCTTAGTTTAGTTTAAAGTTAAGTTAAGAAATGTTTCCATAGCCTCGTATCTGTAGTTAATAGCCTAATTCCTATTTCCGTAGCTTTGTAATCCGTAGTCTTTGTTCCTATGTCCGTAGTTCCGTATTTGTGGTTCCCAGACCACTTCCTTGTTTTGACTGATTTTTCCTGTCTTTTGGATTACTGCTTTTCTCGATTTCTCTGTGTTGTGGATTACTGCTTTTTTGTGAGAATAAACTTTTCTGAATTGACTGGCGTCTCCCCAGCGCATGCATCCTGACTCTTCAGCCTGCTTTACATAACAGAATACTCCGTCTAAACATGGATGCAGCGGGGAAACTCCGGGATAACCGCGCCCCACCTTTTGTTCCCCCCTTGGACTCTATTTCTTTTCGGGCCTGTGTTCCGTTGCCTGCCGCCTACGACGGCGTCTCGTGGCACCCAAGGTATTTTTTTTTTACAAGCACAAGGATTTTTTGTGGGTTTAGAGGGTCCCAAACCCAGTGAGGAACTATGGGCACGGTTCCTCCTTTCCCGTTTGGTCGGCTCAGCCCGCTGGTGGGCGGAGACCCTCTTCACCAGCGGTTATACCGAACTGACAACAGTTCCAGGGTTCGTGGAGCTCCTATCATGGGATTAAGGGAGCCCAGAAACTGAGTCTGACCTCAACTCCCTACTAAACTCTGTGCGCCTGCCCGGGGACCAGGACCAGTCCTTCCTCGAACACTATAAGAGGGAGCGGGCTAACAGGGCAGCCTGCACCTCTCAACACCTGACCCAGGAGTGCGCTACCGAGGGATGCACCAACCCAGCCACTCTCCAGTGCCCCACCTGCAGGAAACAGGGAGGAAAGAGCAGCTACTTCTGCTCCCAATCCTGTTTTAAGGGCAGCTGGCGGGTGCACAAACGGCTCCACAGGCGGGCTACCCCCGAGCTCCAGCCAGAGGCCCAGCAGGAGGTCTCCACAGCGGAGCTACCCCTGGAGGTTAACGTGGTGAGCTCCAGCCAAAGGCCCAGCAGGAGGTCTCCACAATGGAGCTGCCCCTGAAGGTTAACATGGCGACCTGCTCCTGCCAGAGGTTCAAGAAGAAACCTCCTCTCCTGTCCTGCTTATACCGGAGGTACACGAGAAGACCTCTGCCCAAGCCATGTTCCTGCCAGAGGTTCAAGAAGAAACCTCCACTCCTATCCTGCTCATGTCAGAGGTCCATGGGATGACCTCTTCTCAAGCCCAGTCCATGTCTGAGGTCCACAGGATGACCTCCTTTCTAAGTCCTAGTCCATGTCCAAATCCAAGTCCAGGTTCCGACCCTGTTCCTATTCCAGTTTCTAGTCCAGTTTCCAGTCCAGTTTCCAGTCCTGTTCCTGATTTAGTTGCTAGCTCTGTTTTTGATTTAATTTCTAGTTCTGTTTTTGTTTTCATTCTCAGTTCGTTTGCTGATGTAATTCTCAGTTCGGTTGCTGATTTCCAACCCAGCACACTCCTCTGTCTCCTCCTCTGTCTCTGGTTACCTTCCTAGCTCAGCTTCTAGTCCAGTTTCAGATTCTGTCTCCAGCCCTGTCTCCAGCCCTGTCTCTAATTTAGTTTCCAGCTCTATTTCCAACGAAGTTTTTGATTTTGTTTATGGTTCTGGGTCTAACCTAGTTCTCTGTCCAGTTCCCAAGTCTGTCTCGAAGTCTGTTCCCAAGTCTGTCTCGAAGTCTGTTCCCAAGTCTGTCTCGAAGTCTGTCTCGAAGTCTGTTCCCAAGTCTGTTCCCAAGTCTGTTCCCAAGTCTGTTCCCAAGTCTGTTCCCAAGTCTATTTCCAAGTGTTGTTTCGAGTTATTTTTCCTGTCTTTTGGATTACTGCTTTTCTCGATTTCTCTGTGATGTGGATTACTGCTTTTTTTGTGAGAATAAAGTTTTCTGAATTGACTGGCGTCTCTCCAGCGCATGCATCCTGACTCTTCAGCCTGCACCGGCTTTACATAACACATGCTTTACAAAGATAAGTTTTATGTGACATACTTGTGCAGCCACCATCCACCCAAATGGCATAACATCATTCAGCAAGGCCATGGTGCAGATTAGCCAGACAAGCCAAATGGAGTTCAGCTTACACAAGGACATCAATTTCAACAACATCATGCATCATTGTTTAAAAGGTCATTTACTTTATTTTATTATATGCTAATTTCAACTTGTGTCCTGAAATCTTTTCTTAACTTCATTTTGTTTTTTAAAACCAGAAGTCACGATAGTGACTTTTAATTTTCATAAGCAATTTTTCATTTGTTGTTCATTAATTTATCTTCAGTAAGTGCTTTATCCTGCTCAGAGTCTAGGTAAATCCGGAGCCTAACTGGAAACACAGTGTGACCGGAGAAAACACCTTAGTTGGGACACCACTCCATCACAGGGCACCACGCACACAAACATTCACACACTTACTGACACTTAGGGGCAATTTAGTGTAGGCAAAACACCCATAATAAAATCACCTGCAAGTGACCCACTAAACACACTAATTAATGAGACTGCATATGCCAATGAGTCTCTTTATTTGGGGTCTTAAGTCATTGTTGCAAGCACAGTCTAATAATAAACAAACAATAAATCTCCAAAAATGTGATAGAAACAGTGCTGGATTTGAGTGAGCTTCATTCATACATCTTCCTCTTCCACTGCTTGTCCTGATTTTAGTCTCAAAATCACCTAGGAATACAATGTGAGAGACAGAGAGAAAGACAACAGTTCTAAGTGATGCAGTTTTAAGTGTTGCTTAAAATCGTATATAAACATAGTAGAACAATAGCAGTGTAATGATATGTAGAACAGACCTCTTTGAGTTGAGCGATCTCTTTGCTCTCCATATTCCTTTGTGCATGGTTGGTGATGGCCTTCACTCGGGAGGCATATCTGAGTTGGGAGTGAAACGTTTTTTGTTTTGTTTTGTTTTTACATTAATATCACATTAATGCTTGATTCATAATGCTTGCTCTTTTTTTATTTGTTTAGAATCTTTTTATAGCCTTGAGAATTTACAATTGCATAATTTGTTCAAATGCAATAGAAAGGAATAAAGGAAGAAGGAGATAGAAAGCTTATAGATCAAGGATACACAGGTGCCACCTATACAGAGGTCTTTTATTGGAGTATGTAATCTTTTCATTTTGATGTTTTGGCTTCAAAAAGTTAATAGACGCTTCCCTCTAAAGAATTTGGCTATTCCTACAGATAGAACACTTAAAACATTTAAGCAGAACCTTAAAACAGAGAGTTCCCTTTTACAAAAACAGTGCCTCGTTGTATTCACCTCCTTATCCTTTTCTACATTTGAATAGCTTCTTTGGCATCATGATGCTGTTTGTTTAGGTATGTTCTCTAACAAACTCTGGGGCCTTTCAGGAACAGGTGTAATTGTAACGAAATCGTGTGACACATTGATTACGTACAGGTGGACTCCATTTCCTGGTGGAACTAAATTAGAGGTTTCACATCAATGGGGAAATACTTATGCAATCACAGCTCTGTAATTCCCCTCTTCAATATTATGGGCTATTGTGTGTAGATTCATGATATATACTCCCAATTAAGTTCATTTCTAGGTTGTAACACTACAAAATGCAAGGCAGTTCCAAATAGAGCCCTCTTAGAAAGCTAGAACCATCCAAAGAACCCTTAAGGAAATGTAATTCCAAATATGTGCATATTTGTGTTTGTGTCTTACATGAGTGAGGTAAGGGTCTCGTCCAGGTTGCAGTCGGAAGGAGAGATATTGAGGAACATGAGGGTTTTGGCATTGCCCCCCAGTGAGTCCTGCATGAGCTGTGTCAGCTTGTTGTTGCGGTAGGGAACATGAACTTGCTCCATAGCCAGAGCCGAGATCACATCACCCAGAGCACTCAGAGACTTATTAATGGAATTAGCTTCCTGCAGAAAACACACACACATATACACACACACACACACACACACACACACACACACACACACACACACACACACAAATTACTCTCCCTAATATACCAAGGAGTAGATCTGCAATTAGAGGACCAGTTGGCAGGCACTCTTAAGGGGTCTCTGCAATCAATGAATTGCATATGAAGTGATGAAAAAAAGATCCTCCTGCACTTTCTGAGGCCCAAAATGATTCAGGGAAACAAGAATCACCCAGGCCTTAGGGCCAAGGCTGATAGTCAAGGAGGCCATGTAACTTAACCTGCAGAAGGCAGTAAACAAAACTGCCAGTTAAAGGCCAAATGATGTGATGAGCATTTCTGTGGAGTATGATGTGACATTCCAGTTGGGCAGTAAAAATGTGGACTGGACTGTGTATGTTGCTTCCATCTGTAACCCCCTCCTCCTGGGGTTAGATTTAATGTTGGATATTTTTGTTGTAACCATACAAAAGGAACCCAAAACTGTGATTGATGATAAGACTTTGCCCAGCTATGTCACAGAAGGATCTATCAAAAATTACACAGCATCCAGACTGCTTCTATTGAAACATTCAACCCCAAAGCGAATGTGATGTCTTGGGACTTGTTGAAAATCCAAGGCCTGGAATAATAGAAGTCCTTGAGACTGCTGGCCTTGTGAATGCCATCACCTGTGGAAGTGTCCTTGTGGAAATGGGTAAAAAGCTGCCCATTCAAGTATGCAGCTTGTCTCCTGTCAGTACCAGTCTATATAAAGGCACCTGCCTGGGAATACTGATTGAGAAACATCTGTACCTCACTCTAATGTATATCCTGAAAAGCTATGTGAAGTCCAGCACCCAAGAGATGGATCCCTGGAAACCATCTCTGATTCCTGGCAACCAGTTAAGTCTTGACCACATTTATTACAAAAAGAAAGACGTACTATGGTTAGTGCCTAAAGTCCTTTAGTGCCCTGAAGTTGCCTTTACTTCTTCAGTGAGCAGCAAGAAGAAAAACTCCTTTGTTTACTCCTGGACTATCAGTCAATATTTGGCACCAGTTACAAAGATTTAGGTTCCACCTATCCACCTTCTTCCACATGCATGAACTCATACATGAGTGTTGTTACTGAATGGGGAGTGAGAGCACATGCCATCCCTCCAACCAAGACAGCAAGTCTAATTTTACTCTCTTGGACTCAGATGGCTGTGGTCACAGGTGGCACCAGACTCTACTTACTTGGCTGCCACTTCTTTTCTCAGATCACAACAGCCTGTCTTGGTTGTTTCCCTTCAGGCATCCAGAGGGGCAGCCTGCCAGGTGGCTGGAAAAATTGGGACAATATGACTTTCAAGTTGAGCATTAGCCTGGCATGCCCCACAGTATAGCCAGTGTCCTGGCAGGAAATGGTCTAGAATCCACATGTGAATGGTATCAAGCTGGTAGAGCTCTAAACACCCTGCCCAGTGGGTAATATTAGAGACTTACACAGATGACATTGTCCCTTTGGCTCTCAGACATGTGGGAAGGCCTGAACAGTTACAAATGCAGCCTCAACAGGACATGTATTGCACTCTCACATTGGCCCTAAGACAGAAGGTGAGCAAGATGAATTCCATGTTAACTGGATGAAGCAATACAGATATAAACAACTGGGAGACAGACAGTGACAGGACCCCTGTTTGAAGCATTGGAAACCTCAGCTGTCAGAAAATACTGGCTGTGCTGGCCTCAGAAAGAGCCACACCAAGGTGTGCTGTATTATCAAAGGGAGAATAATGCTGGAACTCCCACTTCGCTCCACCTGCCCTAGTATCTTGCAAGGGAGATTTCAGATTCTTCTCACAGCCCACCCTTCCCTCTGTGCCATTGACCTTGGGGTTTCAAGAGTATCTCTTACTGAGGTTGTGGAACCCTTGGTTAAAGAAATTCTTGCCAGAACACATCTGTGGACAGTGCAAATATGGCAAAAGAAATTACATGATCTCCACATGAGGAACAAGCCTAAAGGGTGAGAGATCTTGTCCATGTAAGGGATAGCATGAAGAAAAAAATCCTGAGCACCAAATTCCAAGCTCAGTAAAAAGGTGCCTGCCTTGTTACTAAGCACTTGGACCCAGTCCTATATCAGGTCAGAGGGCTGAGGACCACAAAACCTATGACAACCACCTGCCTCACGATCTGTGGCAGTTCTACAGTTCTACATCTGGGTCAGAACAAGAGGAAGGTACCATTCCAGTGCAAACCATCCAAACAAGATGGGTTGGCTCCTACACTATCCAGGACTGTGTTAACAGTTAAATTTAGCAGTTTAAGGTTGATAGTTTTTTTTTTTTTTCATTTACAAATCATTGCAGGTTCAGTTCTTGTTTAAATGGCTCCAGTCTTCATTTGAGCTGTTAAGTTATTTTAACCTTAAGCTCAATGCTACTATATAGTGTATACTTTAAATTCTATTAATTTATTTAACATAATCACCTTCAGTTGGTCATCTTTAGCTCCTGTCTTTGCCGCTCTCTCGCTTCCTGCCAGGTCAACAAGGTTCAGCTTGCCAAATGTCATGCTGCCATTGGCCAGGTTGCGACTTTCCAACATGATGCTTATGATCAGGTGAGAACGAGAGCTTTCTATATTCATTTCTGTAAGGTTAACCACACAGCCAAGTCACTATTTAAAATTCAGAAAACAATAGAGTCATATAGTTCATATAGTCAACACGATCACACCCTTGCAGAGAGTGATTAGGGGTGTTAGTGTAGCTAGTTTGTAGTTGTGTGTACACATTTCCATTAAATCATAGTACCAGAGCTCATCTATGCACAAATACCAAAACAATATTTAAGATATGAAGCAGACAATACTGTATTACAGATAACAGCAAAAAATTGCTGCTGTTAAGTTTTGTCATAAACACAATGGGCTTGTTCACTTTGCATGTTTTGTATACAAGTTGTGAAAACAATAAAAATGGAAAAGAATAAATACCATAGACTAGAGCATCTTTCTATGATTGACCCACGAATGATTATATCATGCTATGTCGTGGCCAATGAGCCAAAAAAGAAATTAACCAATGGTGTTTGACAAACTATAGGGTCCTATGCATTTGTAGCAACTTTGACTAAAACATACTGGTAGCTGCAATATGTCGGTTGGCAGAGCCCAGTTCAAAGAGAGCAAAGAGCTCGCCAGCACTAGTCGCTTCCTTTGCCTCTGCTCCTTGGGCAAATACAAGCCCCTTTTTGTCCTTTTTAATCTCAATGCGTTTTGACAGTGCCTCAGCTGGGCTCACAAAGAGGTCCTGTAGCCGATCGTTATACAACTCCAACATAGAAGCCCACACCTGGACAAGGCATAGAAAGAGAAGAGAGATGAGGATGATGATTGTCTAAATGTTATGATACTTCAAATGCATTAAAGCTTAAAACAACAGAGGTTCCCAAGGTCATGTTCTAAAACCCCAATTCACATTTTTTCTAGTTTAGAGCTCTCAATACATACAAGTAAACAGAGAGAAGTATGTCTTAGATAAGAGAAGAGAAGAGAAGAGAAGAGAAGAGAAGAGAAGAGAAGAGAAGAGAAAAGAAGAGAAGAGAAGAGAAGAGAAGAGAAGAGAAGCAAATCCGTGTTTCAACCTGGTGCTACTCAACGCTGCCCTTAGCAGTATGCATCCAATGCTCCGATATGCTTGATTATTAACACCAGGCAATGTTGGAGTGGCCTCATCCCAAGACCATCCAGAAACGTCAGAGGACCCTTAGCTTCATTAATTACTACTGGTAGTTCATCAGGAACCTCAGCACTGCAGCCACACCTCTCACCTCCCTCCTTAATGGTCCTCTGTTCCCAACTCATTTATGTTTATGTTATTTTGCAGATGTCCTTATCCAGAGTGAGTTACAGAATAGACTACAGTTTGTAGTCTCTACTGAAAACCCATCCTTATGCTAGTTCACAAGGTCACGGATTAAAATTATGATTAGTCTTAAAACACTGTTGGGGAGACAAGATTTTTTTGGGAAAATATTTAAAAGTTGAAATACTTAAAAACTTCTTACTTCTCTAAGAAACTGTCCATCAAGAATCTGTCCATCTAACTGACCCTTAAGGTGTGACATCATTGTGTGGATTGGTCCCTGCATCCCTTTGTCATCTGCACTGACCATTAAAACATGAAGTACATCAAGAGGGCCCAGCACCTGTCTCCTCACCAAACCAGGTGGATACACCTGCTTTTCTTTCAATATTTCCTACTGACATGGATCCAAGTATGTCAAAGCACATGTCACAATCGAGAGTTCACAATCAAGCACAAGTTGGCCCATTGCCACCACCCAACTTCAAGCTTGTCCTGCTCTTTGAGATGAGGTTGGGGATGCCAGGACAGGCAGCTTATATTATTCCCTTATTAGTGTCTTCACCTGCAGCCTGATCAACCTGCACCACATGGGCATGGCTCAACACCGACTTGTCTTTCTGTCACCTGAGGAGTGGCTGCTAGGAAAAGGGCTTCTCCTAGTCTGTCTCTACATTGACTCTGCCCTTGGCAGAACAGATCCAGCAGTCCATTTTGTTTCCCAGCCAATTAAGAAAGCACTCAGGCTCTCTCAGTCTTGTCCTAGATCGATTGCTAGTCTGTGTTAATGGCATTCTATATGATCTGTGTCTATATCAATTGTAGTCTTATTAGTATTTCTTAGTGCTTAGATCATTATTTGTCTCTCACACTTCCTGGTCATTGTCTTATTTAGGTTCAGTCACTTTATTATCATGTTCTACCTTTCTGTTTCTTTCTACTCAACATTTTGCTCTTGCTCTTGGTTTGTCTGTTTGTCTTTTATGTAAACTGTTGTTACCCCATGCCTTTTTGCTACAAGACATGAAAAGGAGTAAAAGAAAAGTTATGTGGTAATAGAAGTATAGAAAAAAGATTTGTAAAAAATAAAAATGAATCTGAAGATGTTGTGGAACAAGTTTTGCAAGTCAGACTGCTGATCACCTTGAACTCAAATTTTGTCTCATTCTCTTGGATGATTTCAAAGATCCTAGTGAAAGTCCTAGGGATGATTCCAGGATTTTTCTGCTCTCTATCCCCCAACATAGTAAAAGTTTTTCCTGAGCCAGTCTGTCCGTATGCAAAGATGCATACATTGAAGCCATCGATTGCAGACTGAATTAGCCTTTGGAGAGGGCATACAATCTCAGGATACAGAATATCCTTTTAAATCATCACTTTCCTACATTCCTGAAACAGGACTGCAGTTGGTTATGAGTGTGATAAACAATTTGTGGTATGTTTGTGTGTTTGCTCGCCTACCTGCTGGACTCTTCAAACACATCGTCCTGTGTGTGCTCTGTGGTGAAGATCTTGTCGAACTGAAACTCTCTAGGTCCTCGTGGAGTTTCCAGGATCACTGAGTAATCATCCAAACATGACACAATGGTGCTGCTGCCCCTCACCAGCTCTGCCCGTGTCTGAGGCCTTATACGGCAGAACACCCGGATCTTACCTGTTTAGAACGCATGTATATACGTAACTTAACACTAGGGTTTTAACTAATTGTAAAATATTACCACAGACCGCATGGTTTTGTTCTGGTGAAAATATGAGAACATCAAATCTGTAATAAACTATTTCGGTTGCCAAATAACTGCTGTATTCATGACTGGTTTATACTTTTGCATATTTGTGAATATATGCAGGTGTAATGGGTGGGCACTGCATAGGTGCCTGTTATTTCTTCATACTTGCACATAGCCTGAACATGCCCACTAGGTGGCAGAAAATGAAAAACTAAATTAAAATCTTGTGTGTCACTGTGAAATTAACAGAAAAAACAAAGTAAATAAATACCACTTACTTTTAAATCACTGATACGCTGCTATTAAAGTATTAACGTCAGATTACGTCAGGAACATTTTGGGATTTTTTTTTGAAACACTATTTGGTTGCGACCTATTTTCTTCAGACCTCCCCGTCTCAATCAGTGTTCACCTGAAGGCTTGTTAATGTACACCATCGTATCTACTCATGAAGGTCTCTTAGGATTTTATAAAACTGCACGTGACTTCATCGGTGTGCCGTGCTTACCCACCTCCGCTCTGAGCAAAATATTTACTGTCTAAATGCCTATAATGAAGTTTTACAGAATAATCATAAGTAATCACAATAATTTCATTGATCTAAAAGAATAATTAATGCATGAGAATGTTCTAAAACATCCCCAAGCACTGACATTTAACATTTGTATACAGTTAAACAACATTTCCAATGAAAACGAAGGTTCTCCTCACAATATTCTGATGTTTATGTGACATGTGTATCAAAAACTATGCCTTTCATGTCCTCCACCATGTTGTAGTACTTCTTTCTTAGGGTCCGCTCTGCTGTGTAGTGCTCATTCATTTTCTTGTTCTCTTCTTTGACCTGTTTCAGCTGGAGGAAAAACACCGCAGCAAATAAGCAGAAGGAAATTAATCAGAATTGGTCATTCTTTTCTTAACCAAGTTTGCTATGTTATATTAAAGTGCCTGTGCGTCATCAGTCACAATTAACATTAGGCATCAAGCCATTCATGCATTTACTTTGAGTTAAACATGATGGACTGGTAGCCTGAGGACAGATTAACCATTGACTACATTACACTACAATTGGGGTGTTGTTTTGTAACACACCTTACACAACGCATAAGCTAATTAACAACTCCTTCATGAAAATACATTCTGAAATGAACAATAACATTTTCACAAAATATCCCTAATGTTCACTTAACACCTACAGTGGCAAATTAAATATTACAGTATTACATTAACATGTGCAGTGTTTAAGTTGGGATGAAACTAAATATTGTAAGGGATAATTCAGTTTTGGGATTTTGGAAAACAAGGCTGTCTATTCTGAATATTACATTAACTGGCCATTCTCACCTCAGCTTGCAGGAATAGCAGCTGCTGGCCCACTCTCTTCCCAACCTCTGAGTTTAGGACATCACTGTTTTTGAACCTTTCCTCAAAGCTCTGGGGAATCAAACTTGATTAATGATCACAAGAAAATGTATAAATGGACCACAAGCTCTATCAAGATTGCTTCAAACTACACAATTTACATATTAGCTTGATACCACATGATTGACTGACATTTTAGAACAAGGGTTTCCATTAGTGCCAACAAGGTCTACATGTTAAGGTTACTTCAAATTTACATTATCAAAATTCTGGGACAATTAGAAAATAAATGTTACACAGCACTATTATGTAAGATCAAAAACTGTTCTATAATGTACTGTCTGGCCATTTCTCATAAAGCAATGTCAATCACATTATATTTTATACCTGATTATAAACTAGGCAAAGAAAGACATTTTGAGTCTCATGGAGCATAAGTAGAACATCTATAGCTGAAGGGTACCTCTTCTCCTTATTAACAACTTAATACTGTAATTAGCTGAGCAGTTAGATCAGGTGTGTCAGAAGTAGAGGAAACTTTAAACTTGTGCATGTCAGTGGAGCCCCAATTCTGGAGTTAAGAACCCCTGATGTGACAAAAATGCTGCTCAGTGTACAGGTGTCATTCTTTGGATTATTTTTTTGTGTAGTGTGTTTGTGCATGCATACTTTCACACTCTCATCCAGCGATGTCGATTCGTCCTCACTGACAAGGCCTGGTAATGTAATATCAGGTATTTAAGAAAAGACTGGCAACACAAGTCATTTGCAAAGACATTTTCATAAATTGTTTAATTTTTTTTGTTGTTGTTCTTGCTGGTGGTGGTTTGTTTACCAGTGGTGGTGGGTGTAAACCCTGCTTTGATGCACTCCAGGGCTACCAGTAAGACTTCATGCTTCTGCAGGTTAACCTCAGCTTGAGTCACCTGATCACCCAGACTGATTTCTGATTGGTCCTTCCTATTATGGCACATGACACATTCTATTCAAGCTTGATTTCATAACACAAAGTTCTATCTTGTTCTGTGAGACATGTCATTCATCCTTCTGATTTACGTATGCTTCTACCTCAGCGGTCTCAGATCTATGCTTTCCATATCTGTGTGGTTGTCCTGGAAGGATGTCACTCTGTCTCTAGCCTCAGCAACAGCTTTGCGGTTGTTCTCTGCCATCTGGTCAAATTGCTGCTTCGCCTCAGTCACCTCTGCATAGACGAGATGAGCCTGAGGGAGAGGTTTAATCATAAAACGCATCTTAATAATCGGTAGGTACCAATTTTCAAAATAATCAAAATGATGCCACTATGAACAAACATGTTGCAGGGTTCTACATTTGCCCTATTTTCTAAGAGTGTAGGGCATAGCAAATTCCCAAACAGTGATTTCAGTATTTGAAATGTTTAACTGGGTATTTGAATACCTGTGCACATCTCTAATGATAATATGAGTTGGAACATCATGTAAGCAGTATTTTATATTAACATTAACTAGCTCCTTAACTGGGTAATATTGGCATAGAACTTGTTTCCAGAAATTATTTAGTTAGCTGCTATGCTAGGAAACATCACCCAGCTTGCTAGGATAGTGAAATGAATTCAGAAATTGTAAATATTAATAATTAGTAAACCACTAATAATAATGACAGTTGTAACTACCTTGACCTTAATTAAGAGTGTTAATATTGCAGCATGCTAGTCTGTTTGCTTATTGTAGTTATTATGTTAGTTTAAATCATAAAAAGCAATGCTGACTTCATTAAATTTCAAATCTATTTTAATAATGTGCATGGTAGGAGCTTTAAAAAAATGCAGCCTCTTACAGTATGACGCAATAAATAAATTAACTGGCAAATAAATGAACCTAATCAATGGCTGACTCATGTTTTTGTTGTTTACTTCCGTCCCACCTGGTGTACTACAGCAGCAAGCAGACGAGTGTATGCTGACGGTGCCACACCATTCTGAGCTCCTCCACCATCGATCAGCATTGAGATCTCCCGCTCTCGTTTATACAAACTCTCCCTCAGCACCTCCAGACGGGCTTTGGCTCCATCTAAAGGTGCATCTGAGTCAGTACTTTCCTGCAAGATAACGAAAGAACAGACGATGCACAGATACTTATGATGCCCAGTTTCACTGATGCCCAGGTTTGAGATTTCTAGCACAGATTTAGTAAATATACGCAAAATGTGGTTAACTAGAATCCAGTCTGAGGACATTAGGGACATTCTGATGATGATGATGATGATGATGATGATGATGATGATTATAAATTCAGTAAATCATTAGAATGTTCTTAATGTCCTCAGACTGGATGCTAGTTAACCACATTATTAATATTATTATTTATTATTTTATTTATTATTTTACTTTCAATCTATACTGTTATTTGGGTAACAGGGTACTTTCAGGGTATTTTGTACTTTCAAAGTAACCTAATTAAAATATAATTGAAAATAAAAGGGGAAATTCAAATGATGCCATTAAATGCAAACCACAAACTTCATCTGAAAAACTGAGCATTGTATTACTTTTAATAAAATATTTAAAACAAGACAGGCAATAAAAGAGAGCTGAAACACAATAGGTGGTTTTTACCGTCTCCTTTGCTTCAGGCACTTTGGTCTCCTTTGAGGTCTGCAGCATTTCCTGTACATGTCCCATCTCCACCCTGGCCATCTGCAGCTCCTGGAGTGCTGAAATACATGAGTTTAATCAATTAAATAAGCAACTTTATTTTTTAAGCAGCTCTATATATACGTACCACGAAAAAAAAAGTACCACAATGTAGGATAACAGTAAAGAATAAGTAGCAATATAACTAAAATTAGGATTTCTTTAGATCAATAAATGCAACTTACTAGATACCTGGTGGTTGTGGAGCTGATCTAAACGTGAAGAGAAGAGCTCCATCATCTTGTTCTGAAAGAGGGAGGAAGATATCTTTGACATTCATGTTTGTTTGTTTTTTCAAATAATTTTCTATTTTCCCTATCACACACATCTCTGCCCATATTGAAGAAAAGTGTATATACATACTATATTTCCTCATATCCTATACACTATAAAACATTAACAAAACCTATCCCCCTTACAACCCCACTATAAAAACACTTTATCTTGAAATAATATTTAAAGTAATACATTTTTTTTTTTTTTTAAATCTCACTTTAAGTTTTGACAAAATGCATTTTACTGTTTACTCAACCCTGTTACCTGAACACATTCACCCCTATGAAATATTTGGAACATTCCAATATTCAGTGCCACATATTCAACGGGAATCATCAGCCAAATTTCCTGAAGATCATTAGAAGATGAAAATCAAATTCGCTTATTCTTTTGTTCTTGTTCTCAATGGAATTGTGATATTTTCTGGTGAGGTCACTTTAAAAGTACAACACTATTTGCAAAACTACTTTGAAAGTAAATTTGTAATTTAAATTAAATAAATTTTAAGTAAATCAGTATAATACCCTTCATTTCCTTTAATGTTTACTAAAACCTCAAACCTGTTACTCGTGTAAATCTGTGTTTAATTAGATTAAATATTGAAATATGCTTAACTTTTAAAAAAAAAAAAAAAAAAAATAGTTTTTACAATGGTTTTATTTTGTCTTTAACAGTAAAAATGGTCTTATATGCAAATGTAATATCTGCCCTTCAGTAGTATTCAGTTGTGCATGCAAGTGCCATTCCTGAAGTGACTTTCTGGCTGCAGTGTTCTGCAAAACTAATGTGTTAATCTTTTTTTAAATTGACATCACCCTGTGTTTTCCTGCACACAAACGTTTAGTAAATTAGAGCCACAGAGTTTAGTTTGAGCCCTCAGACTATCTTCAGAAACTTCTAAGTTCTACACAGTCTAGGTTAGATTAGGATGGTTACAGAATTTTTCAGGAAGAACTCTCCAGAAGCAGGGTAAGAGGTTAAAGGTCACTGGTGTGTGTTGTTTAGCATGGTGTTACTTTCTCTCTCTCCCAGGTTGCCGAGTTTTGTCTGTTTCTTTCCTGCAAAGCCTTCTGCTCATCCTGCAGTCTCTCGTTCCCACACTGCAAACTCTGAGATTAAACACAGCAGGAGAAATAGACAGACAAAATATTTATTTAAAAAAATAATAATAAAAAAATTAAAAATTAAAAAAATAAATAGATGAACATGGTCATATTGCCTGAGAGACAGACTACTGCAATGACCTGAAATATCTATCCAATGTACTAGTTTCAGGTAATTCTGAAGGAGCTACTGTATGTTTAAACCCACCTTGATCTTCTCCTCCTGCAGTGCACTTCTCCTCTCCACCTTCTCCTGGTAGATATCCAAGACCCTCTTAAGAGCATTCAGCTTGTTCTGGTAATAGGTTCTGATTTTGTGCACTGTTCTTTCCTACTCGGGAACAGACATGTATGCTACAACCGCACAGCAGACCAGTGTGCTTAAATATGTTCACATACAGTACATGTTCAGGCTAAGACGGTGCTAGCATTCTATGAAAAAAAAAAAAAAGTATTATTTCAGTGAGATAATTTGGCTTAGACTAGATTCACTCAGGCTAATTCACAGGTTTTCTGCATCTCCCTGGGACACAAAAAGCCTAACCTTAGCACTGTTTCTTAAATGATAGAAAACAACCTTAGTAAACATTATTTAAATTAGTAACTGAAATTACACCAAGGTTTCATATTTCAGATTTAAAAACGAAGCAACAGCATTTAATTTCTCATGGATACATTTTCTCTGACATTTAATACCGTGTATTTGTATCTCAGTTTATTCGTAAGTAAGCTACAGAAGGTTAAATAATTTTATTTAAACTTCTCAAAGTTTAAAGTTTGAGAACCTCCGCATTAAAACATGTCTCATTCCAAGCTACGTAAAGGCTCGCCATGTTACCTGGTTCTCACGCGATGCAATAAGGAAGTTCTCCTCCAGCTCCTGAACCATCTCAAGATGCCTGCTCTTCATAGCCACCATGTCATCAGCTATCTGGCAGAGTAATAGAGAATAGTGGTCGGCCTGGGTTATTGTTGAAATTGCTGAATATCTTATTTGTTAAAAGTCTGTGATGACACCCATGCCATGAAAGAACATGTTACATACTGCTTAATAATTTTGGATTATTTTGGATTTGAGACTTGCATTAAAGTGTATCTTGTCAGAGATTTGTGGCTTAATGGGGGAAAGTCCAATTGCATCTTCATACAGTAGTTTTAGAAAAAAAAAACTATGTAAAAACTAAACTAGTAATATATATATATATATATATATATATATAGTTTTTTTTATTATTAAAAATTATAAACCAGCACTATCAGTAGCAGACTTTTTATTTGTCTTCTACTGAGAAAAATATTTTGGTACATTCGCCATCTCTGTTTATTTTTATTATCACATAAAATGCTGCATCTAGAAACCATGTAGCATCACGACTATCATGTGACAACAGAAAAAAGAGCTTAAGGGAATCACAAGCCCTCAAACAATAAAGCGTGTGTTCCCCTTCAGAACATTGACCTTTTTTAAGATGCATCTGGTAAAGTCTACACTGCAAAAAAGATTCCATTTTAGTTTAAAACACATTATACGAACTTTGATATGAGATCACTCAACGGAGACAGTGAATGTAACAAGTCTTCGTACTTGGGTTATACACAGTTTGGCGGAATCATAAGGGATGAAAATCTTCATGTCCGCTGGTGCATCGTCCTCTCGATCTCTCACTCTAGTGCTAACTGAGGCTACATTGGGGTCTGGGAATGAAATCATAAAACCATTACAAAGAAACACATAACCTCATCCCAGTAGGTTCACACCTGAGAAAATGACTCTGATACCTTTGGCTGGAGTATTGCTGGGGTCAACGCTGTGCTCTGAACTCATCCAGCGCTTGAAGGTTTTCCACTTGATTCTGTTTTTCCTCAGCCATGAAGCACCACCACGTTTCCAGACACCTCCACATATAAAACAGGATTTTCCTTTTTTTTTTTTTTTTGTATTAAAATATCTTATTTGCAATATGTCACACCATATATCTACCAGAAAAGCATTTGAGGTCACAGTAGCACAGGTACAGTGCCTTGAACTTTTGATTGTTACAAAAATGTGGGAAAAATTGAGATTATATGTCATGAATCTAAACAAAATTGTCCATAATATTGAGGGGGAGGGATCATGTAAAATGTCACATGATCTCAGTATAAATATACCTGTTCTTGGAAGGCCCTAGTGTTTGTTAGAGGGCATATGTAAACAAACAGCGTCATGACAACCAAGGAGCGATAAAAACAAGCCTGGGACATTTGAAAAAAAAAAAAAAAAAGATCCAAATAAATTCATCATTAAAAAATGGAAGGAAGATAAATACCACCAGAACTCTGCCTAAAGGATGCTGTCCACTAAAATTGAGTGACTGGGTAAAGAGGAGATTAGTTAACCAATTCTGTCCCGCAGCAGGGGTTTCTGCGTACATAATTATATCAGTTTTATTCTATTTATTTCCATGTTTGTTTGTTTACTTGTTTAATTATGTGTTGCATGTACTGTACTTATGTGAGCTGTGTGAGTGAATTAAAAGGTGAAACTGTATCAATAGTAATAAGGCACTGTCACTATAGTAATGTTATAGTAAATATAATCAAGTAGAACTGGGTAATAACGTCGACGCGGATTCCTCCGCCACCAACAAGTCTAGTCCTTTAAGTTTCTAATGTGTGTGCCTCAAATACTATTGAAGAACTATTTTAGACATTTGACCTTGCCATGACCTTGCCCCTGTTTTCATAAATTGCCAAATGTAATCAGTTCATCTGTGGTTACAATGATAATTCCATATAAATCCAAATGGACAGAACCCAAAACCTAGTGATGGAGGCATTAAAAATTGTACTTTACTTATTCTCAGAGATATTCTTTATAAGTGACAATATACTGTATAAGATCATACAAATCCATTTTAGGACTTCAGTGAAAGTGTTTCATTAAAACTTGTATGATGTTACATTGTAAATATTACACTATAATTGGCAGTGGTAGTCATGATTATGGAGCTCAATGTGGGATTTGGGATTTTTTGAGCTTTGGTACTGGGCTGGTGTTTTGGCTGGTTTCCTCTGGTTGCCATCCAAATCTTGCTATTCAGTGACAAGTTCCTGATGGGGACTTATGTAAGAATATGCTTGAATGCAGGACAAAAGAAATATATATATATATATATATATATATATATATATATATATATATATATATATATATGTATGTATGTATGTGCGTCTGTTGTTTTGCTATTTAACTATTTTGCAAAAATAGCTTTCTTGTCAAAAAATGCCACAGATTGACGTATGGCTTTCAGACCTTTGAGACAGCATTGTCTGAACATGGAGTGAACAGCGAGAGAATGTGAACACCTTAGTGTATAGGGTGTGGAGCCAGGAACTAAATTATATCCTAACAGTAAATACAGAAGTCAAGTCAATCAGGACTAGCTGGTTTTCGGCAAAGGATATATTCTCATAATCTAGCACTTACAGTATATGCTCATAAAGTTTCACACCCCTTGCAGAATCTGCTAAATGTTAATAATTGAAAACAGAGGAATCATAGTGGACGTAAACTTTTGAACAGGATGATCAGTGTAAATTGTTATTATTTTGTCTTCTGGGAAACATGTAAATATCTTATGAAATAGCTTCTGAAGGGCAGTACTAAATGAAAAAAAAAAAAGATCTTTAAACAAAATAATAATTTACACCGATCATCCTGTTCAAAACTTTACATCCCCCAGGCTCTTAATGTATCGTGTTATCTCCTTGAGCATCAGTGAATGTTTGCACTTTTTGTAATAGTTGTGTATGAATCCCTCGATTGTCATAAGTGTGAAAACATGGATTTCAAATTCATATAGTCGCTGTTGGAAAGGGGTCAAATATGCAGAAGATGCTGGCAAGCAAAGAATGTGCAGGACCTGGAGGATTTTTCTGAAGAACAGTGGGTAGTTTAACTGCTCAGGGCAAACAAGGGACTCATGAACAACTATCACAAAACATATAAACAGCCATTGATCGTCCAGGTAACAACACACGGTATTAAGAATCGAGCGTATGTAAACTATTCAACTGGTTCATTTCTGTAAATTCAGTCATTACTGTGTCTTGTGGACTATATGTAAACATCTGTTATGTGAAATAGCTTATTCAGGGCAGTAATAAATAAAAAGCAAAATGTAATTTGAATGATTCCTCTTTTTTTCCACTTATTAACATATTGCAGATTCTGTAAGGGGTATGTAAATGTATGAGCACAACTGTATTTTATACTTATTACAGCTGTACTTGCACCATGGTGTCTTTGGCTGCTGTAACTATACATTTTTTCCCCCTACGTTGTCATTAAGGTATCAGATCAGTTCTGAAGTCTGTAGCGTCTCAGGTAACCTGGTCTTACTCAGTAGTTAAGTACTTGATTGCTTGATTACTTACCTGTGTCACTGAGTCACTGCACCGCCCTAACTCATTTATTTGTGTGTTTTGTACTCCTTGACAACAAAATTACAGTTTTTTTTTCTTTTTTACAACTTACATTAAAAGGGTTTCCCAATCTGTTTTTCACCTGAAGGCCATTTGAGTTTCACAGTTTGGCATGGATATATGGAGGGGCTGCATATTCCCATAAATCTGTGGGTTTTATCAAAGTGAATTTTTGAGATTTAGAAGTTATCGAAATGTCTGAGCCTGATTTCTCAACCTTTTAGTAAAGTATGTAAATGTTTTCATAGGCCAAAAATGAATCATTCCCATCAGATTTACAAGTTGTTGTTTTTTTTTAACACCAAGCACAATCAAGGCACAGCTAATTCAAGTGACACCCACAAAACCACAAAATGCAAAGCTTACTGAGCTGAAATTAATAAAATAATGATGTGAGTGCTTCCTAAGTGCACTGTTGGATAAATATTCCGATAGTGAAGCTCAGATATTGCAGCGCATCGGCTATTATCCAAATTTACTAATAAATTTGTTTGTATCCAGCTTGATAACTGAGGCCCAATATGTCTGCAAATAACATCACAGTTTCATGTCATGATTTACTTGTTAGTCTATTTGGGATAGTTAAGAAAGTTAAGAATGAATGAAAAAAACTTTATACATGTATGCACTTTATTTTAATCAAATAATTGATCTGGATCTACATTTACCAACAGTTTAAAGGTTCTTTTTACACAAATCTGTTAAGTGCAAGATAAACAGTTTAAATGGTGGAAGCTGACTATGGAAATTTACAAGAGTTTATCAACATAAGAGTTCTTAGTTAAATATAATTTAAAAAGTTTCAATATTCAAATTTATTTTCAATACAAATATTGAAATTTAATTTTCCATATTCATTTTGAGACATTCAAGACACAGTGTATTTTGGGGCAGTACATTCCATATCACAAGATGGCTTGTTCTGTTGTTTTTATGTGAAATTTTTCAGAAATTATCTGAAATTTTTAGGAAACTCAGAATACAAAGGTAGCTTGGTTTGGTCCAGTAGCTCCCTTTCACTTTCCCATCATCCCTCTCTTTTTCTCTTTTGCTCTTTGCGGATGGGAGGCAAGTCACATCGCTACGTTCATCCCAGAGTGTTTGACATACAAGACAAAAGGAAAGAGAAGTCAAAAGCCACAATCCCTAAAAGAGAAACGCTGTTTGTTTTTTGTTGGGGGTTTTGTGTGTGTGTGTGTGTGTGTGTGTGTGAAAGTGGACAGTTGTGGTGTCAAAATTTTGTTAATGCACAGAACATTTTATTTAATTTGTACAAACAAACAAATAAATATTGATGTTAAAGATTTAGATTTGGATGCTGTACTATACTATACTCTATCAATTAGTAGTTTGACAGTAGAGACTCAAATCAGGTCAGTGGTCCCAGTTCTGTGTATATGAAATTCCAGGTGATACAATATCATTTTCATTGAACCACTGCTATCTATCAATAAGCTTGTCTTTAAAAAATATTATTTTCAGGGACAACGGCCATTGTTCTATAAATTACATTCACACTGGATGCTGTGGTTTGACCTCAGTGGGTGGAATCAGTTATTATATTCGTAGACATAGAGTAACACCATATTGTGGCACAAATGCTTATCAATATGGACACTGTGCTGCCCATTATGGTACATCATTTGGACAAAACCTATTACAATATGTTGTGTGGTTTCATGAATGCACTGCTTCTTTGCAGTTTTCAAACACATCTACAACTTTCCCAATGTAATGCTGAAATACTACTACTAAATATCCCAAATTACCTGCACCACTGAAATCCTTCATAGATATAGAGTGCATACACACATTTCCATATATACATATGTTTAGACATTAAATTATACACCTCTTAACACATGCTAGAAGTGTAGAGTGTGCAGCTGGCTCACCTGCATTGTTCTCCTGGCCAAGGTGTGTATTATGGACATTACAGGGCTGACGTTGCACATCCTCCCGCAGGTCCTGTATGCTTCCTGGCAACTCATTTTGTACACACACCAGTGGCTGTCCTCTCACCAATCTGGACAGCCCTCCTCTATTCTCATCAGCACACTTGGACGGACTAGTTCTCTCCCATGCTCCTGAAATACAATACATTCTTCCAAATGACCTTAAATCACCATGACTCTTTCTTTAAAATAATGTAGCAGATTTAGCAGGCCCTACTGGCCTAAGTAATCATTTTGTCACAATTACAATTAAATACAGTTCCAATTATTTTAAAATACCCAGTATGTCTAATCCTCATTTTAATTATTAGAGATATTCACAAAGATTATACAGTAGAAGTAGACACACAAAAACCATTCCATGGTTAGGAATCCTTCTAAAGTATGTTTTTATTTAGATTTGCAAAATGAACCCTTTTTAACACTTTTTACATACTTACTTTACACCTTGCTCCTCTTAAGTCCAAATGACCTGAACACAATTTCCATATATATTTGATTTTTAATAAACTCTCGCAAAACTTTCCTGTGTGGCTTTCTGTTTTCATCACACCTGCTCCATGCCCTTGGATTATTTCTATGACATTTTGCCAACAGAGATGGTAGAATGTAAACAAAGACTGAAGTTTCAGTCTGTCAATAATCCTACCCCAGTGTAAAATGTTGTCCCACTAAAAAGTGGACGATCTCAGTCACTGATCTTGTTTCAGACATCCAGGCATGCCTCCTTAAGTCTACATCCATGTCTTACATCCTGATTCTGTCCCTGACTCAACCACTAACCTTGTTCCTGCTTCTGTCTCAACCATTAACCTTTCTCCTGTCCCTGTTTCAAATCCAGACCCTGTTTCTGTCCATGTCTGAAATATTGGTTCTGTTTTTGCTCCTGTATAAAATCTGAATCTTGCTCATACCATTGTCTCAATAACTGGGCCTTTTCCTGCCCCATCTCTTGTCTCAGATTCAGGCCCTGATATTTCCCCTATCTCAGATTCAGACATTGCTACTTCCCTTGTCTCAGAGAAATGCCTTGCTACTGTTTCTATTTCAAATTCATGCCCTGCTAAAGCCCCTGTCCACACACTACCACTGCCACTAACTCACATTCAGGCTCTGTTACAGGTCCAACTTCAGATTCAAGCCCAGCTTCCTCTGTCTAACATTCAGGTCCTGCCCCAGTCCCTATCTCAGATCCAGGCTCTGCTACTGGTCCTATTTCATATCCAGGACTTTCCCCTGGCAATGTCTCAGATTCAGGCTGTACTAATGCCCCTGTCTCCAATCTAGGCCGTTACTGCTCCTATTTGAGATCCAAGCCCTGCTATTGCCCCTATCTTAGATTCAGACCCTAATACTGCTCCTATATTTTTTTATGGCCCTGACACTGCTCCCATTTTAGTTTAAGGTCTAGCTCCTACCTCTGATTCATGTCTAAGCACTGTTACTGCTCCTGTATCAGATCCAGCTCTGATACTGCCCCAGTTCCTGACTCAGTTCCTGATTGAGTCTCCGTCTCAACTCCCATCTCTGTTCCAGGTTTTGACATTATCTCTGTCCATGGTTCTATCACCTAAGCTCAATTTGGGCTTCGACCCCAATCTAGTATCCGCCTAATCAGTATACTGTTACTATAGTTCACCTGCTCTAGCCTCTAATGACTGTGACCCCTGAAATGACGACACCACCCTGTGGTTCATGTCCCCTACCTGTTGCTGTTTTTCCTTCTCGTAAGCTGCACATAAACGGGAAGGGAATTCCCCCAATGACAAAACTGAACTGTTTTCCTTCCTGTGTTTCTTAGTCATGTCTTGATCATTGTTTACACGTGATCTTCATTATCAGTCTCAATTCTTATAGCTGGTGCTCTTGTTTGTTTCATCCCACAGCATTGTTATTATAACACTGCTAAGCCATGTTTCCTTCCCTTCTGGTTTTGACCTCGTCCTGCCTGCCATGCCTTCACTTTTAATCCCGAGGCAAAAATACTACGAATTTTGGTCATGTTGGTTGAAACTGCCTAACACACAGGAGAAGTAGTATCCTGTAGAAACTCATATTCCTAACAGTTACCCAATACCTGAAATTGTGACTCAAGACCTTCTACTTAAATGTCTTTGTATTTGTCTGATGACACACTGAGGGGCGTTTATGTGTGCAAAACTTACGTTGCTTAGCAGCTGGGGCCACTGTGTGATTTCGTAACTTCCTCCCCATGAAGTTCAGAGACAGTGTGACGTTCTCTGCTCTGGAGTTTAAATGCATGTTGAACTTGTGTGTGTGTGTGTGTGTGTCTGTACTGGTCTGCAGACAGAAACACAGAAACCACAAGTGTTACATTTGAAATAACATTATCCTGTGCCTATGATGGATGTCATAGCTGACTCAAAAGGTGTAAACTAATCACAAGCTACGTGCATTGATGATGATTAGTGATGAATAATGATTGCACACGATGTACTGTATACTGAGACAAGCGTCCAAGAATTCTTGTGCATAGTTAAAATGTTTAATAATGGTAATAGAGAAAATGACAGACAAAAAAGGAAAAAGCAACTGAGAAAGTGTGAAGTGAATAGTAAAGAGAAAAAGAATCATTGACCAGATAGATAGATAGATAGATAGATAGATAGATAGATAGATAGATAGATAGATAGATAGATAGATAGATAGATAGATAGATAGATAGATAGATAGATAGATAGATAGTCTTTAATTGCTACTGCACCAATCAGTTAATCAACAACAGGCTGTCTGTATGTCAACATGGCTTCTGTGTAATATGAAATAAAAAATTCAAAAATGAATTACCTGTTTGCAAAATGTAGATATTCCTCAGGTCTGGTAGGCAAAAACGCAAGAGAAGAAGTGGAAAAGCTGCATGTTTCAGTGAGACGTTAAATTCTCATCACTTGTGAAATATTAAAGCAGGAGTATGAGGTTTCAACTGGTGTTAGCTTACCTGCTTGGCCAACGCAGACTACAGTACTGACGGTCATCAAGTTTCCAATGTTTGTGATACAGATTGTAACCTGATGCATAGATATTTTTCTCTCTCCTGTCAGGCATACACTCAGGTCATCAGTCACTTTTATGAATGAGTTTTAATAAATATTTAATGCAGATTTTTGCTGTAAATGGATAATTAAAGAAATAAGTCTTGCATAACACCTTTAATAGCAGCTAATAACAAGGAGAGAAAAAGTCAAGATGTGAGACACTGATAATATTAATAATGATAGTGATTAAGGAATAAAACATCGAGGGGCTGTGCTGTTATATAACTATTATCAACAATGAGGTGGTGTGATATGGCCCAATAAAGGCACAACCTGAAGTGTTTTATTCCTTTTATATTGCAGCATTTTCCCAATGAGATATGCAGTAGTTATAGGCACCGTATTTTTTTTTTTAGTACAAACTTTGTTATAGATTTTTTCTACATTATCAAGTCAGTAAAAAACATTTTACATTCCCAAACATTAGTTTTCTAGCACAAAATTAAATGTTACAGAAAAATGTTTGTATGTCATTAAAGAAAGCAGCATATTACGTAAGAGACACTTTTCAGACAAAAAACACAATGAAGGCTGCTGGGTTTTGCTGCAAAAATAAGAAGCAAGTACAAAAGTGTCCAGAAGAACTGTGGCTGGTTCTGCAAGATGCTCAATAAAACTTACCAGCTCATTTCCTTCCTTTAATTTTTTTTTTTTTTTATCCAAGAAACCATAATTCATTCCTGTGCTGGAAAACTTACAGTTACTTAAAGTTACAGCTTTACCCCTGATTTAAGCCCCAAAACCAAAGACCCCTCCCCTCACAGAAAACTCAACAATCATATGTTTTTGTTAAAAAAAAAACAACAACACATAATAACATAGCCCTTTATTATTAGACTTCCTGTATGATTAGATAACATGGAGCATCCGACATATATGTAGGTTCCTGTGTAAGTGGTTACTAAAGAAACAAGCATTTTAATATAAACCTGTGATTTGCCTTACACCTGGAACTACTTTCAAGACCTTCTGACCAATCAGAATTGAGAATTAAATAGCACTGCTGTATAAAAATGCTATAAAGCTTAAACACAAAACCAGAAGGTTTTTTTTAACAAGCCATGCCTTCACATCACTAATCAGACCAGAGAGGGTGAATGGAATATAAATTGTTTACTCGCAGCTACAGTACAATAAAACATTAAAAACTAAAGACACACCAAGAGTTGGAACAGAATAACGGAGAAAGAATCACGACATACCATACAATCTCCCAGAACAAGAAAGAGTCACCATCACGATAGCATGTGGAAAACAACAGGTCAAAAACATTACATTATTATGTGAACAGCTGTGTCTAACGGCTAATATTAGAAGATGCCCTTAGGAATTGATACGAATTTGGTAGTTTCGACAAATTCATATCCTGATATCATCACATGTACCCATCAAATGTCTGTTTGATGCCAGGAACTGAAGAGATCAGAAGGAGATGCATTTACAGTGTTTGCACATCTTTCTGCAAAAAAAAAAAAGCACACCATATGTTGACTTTGGACCAGTTGGTGGCACATGTTATTTGTTTTGGTTCACAGCTCAACACTGCCTTCCACAGCTTGAAATTTGAAAGATCTAGTTAGGGTTAAGAAGACTGGGTTTGTGATTGTAGCTTTTTTGAAACTTCATTAATAAATACATCAGAATTGCTCATTAGACATTTTTGAACTGGTAAGGCTCAAGGGCTTGATACAGGTATCCTACAGCAGATATGTCGCAAAAAAAGGTACTGTACAGTAAAATCGAAGGACTGGGAAAAGTACCCATTGGGGCAGTGGTGGCAGTTAAGGTTCTGTGCTAACAAAAGGGCATGAGTTCAAGTCCCAGGTCTGCTACAGAACCAGACCTGATAACAAAGGAGCAGTGGCACAATATTGGCCCACACCTAGCCATTATTCTCACCCACATGCCATCATGCAACAACTGTGATGAAACCTTGATGAAATTGTATCTCGCACGTGATATGGAGCAGAGGTTACCGCATAGCAAATGTAGGCAGTCTGCCAAATGATGTCGAAAACCTTGCTAGCTACATGTGATTTCCTCACACAGTGAACATAGCCACACTTTGATCCATTTGTTAGATAGTTACGTGTCGTGGCAAAAAAAGAAAAGAAAAAAAAAAATCATAAGCCTAACCAGTTTGCTTCGTAATCAGATACGGAATGATCTTTTTTCTTTTTTTTTTTTCAAAATCAGGTCATACACAGAGAGCTGACCATTTATGTACAGTTTACTGTTAGGGAGATAAAAACACATGCACATGTACATATTATGCACAAATTTCTTAATACCCCATATTGCAATACATATAATCAAATTGAAATCCCAGACTTACTCTTCTATTTCTATTTTACCCCTGACTTTGTCATCGTCAAATCTTATTCCTAATGTAGACGTAGAATAAATAAACCCAAACATATTTGGCCTCAAATCTTCTGCTACCTGAGATTGTTGGGGCTTGAGGAAGGTACTTAACATTCAACTGTTAAACTTCATTTAACAAAGCGAAATTGTATCTCACTCACTCAGTTTAAGTAGCTGCTTTGTTCTGGGAAGGGTTGGAGCCTAACTAAAGGCCGTCAAGCCTGTAGAACCTTTCTGAAACAAACACACCTACACATAATTAAAACCCTTTTAAAAGCTTATTTCCCTGTTTTGCACACCTTGGTGTTCTCTTTAACAGTCTTTGACGTGCATGTGCATGTACTGGTGACCGGAATTCAAAGCATCATCGGTATGCGTTGCAGAGAAAAATGTGAAAAAATAATGTACACAGATATTGAAATAGAAAAACAGAATGTTGAAGTAAGTTGTGTACAATATGTGAAGAGCTGGGCGTGTTCGTCGAGTTCATGGATGTGCGCTTTAATAGATACAAAATATTTAATGATCTGCATTGTTCTGCACTGAAGGTAAAACAACATATGCATAATATTACATAGTCTTTTAAGAGGTTTAAGAACTTTTTAGCTTTTGGTATTTTCAGGTTATCAGCTACGCCTACCTTGTATATACAGTGGGTATAGAAAAGAATCACCCCCTTTAAAACACAGTTTTTGTTTTATCCAGCTGTATTTATTCAGTGCAACTTATAACATCCAAGTGAAAGATATAACAAAAATAAAAAAACAAAAAACAGAATCACTGAGTTGGAAAAAGGATCACCCCCCTCCTAAAAATGACTTGTAAACTCAATAAGGTATAGCTGATCACCTTCACAATGGCACACAAATCCATTTGACTTTCAACTGTGTTCAGCTGTGGTCAGCATGAAAAGACAACTGACAACTTTGCAACTGAAGCAAACAATCAACTATGGGTGGCAAGGCACTGTCAAAAGATCTCTGGGATAAAGTCGTGAACAGGCACAAGTCAGGAGATGGATACAAAAAAATTTCAAAGGCTTTATCAATGTCTATAAGCACAGTAAAGTCTATTATAAGAACTGGAAGGTATTTGTTACAACACAGACCCTCCCTAGATCAGGACATCGCTCCAAACTGGATGAAAGAGTCAGGAGGAAACTGGTCAGAGAGGCTACCAAGAGGCCTATAGTAACTCTGAAGCAGCTGCAGGAATTTATGACAAAGAGTGGTCATCGTGTGCATGTGACAACAATATCACAAATTCTCCACAAATGTGGCTTGTATGGGAGGGTGCAAGAAAAAAGCCACCCACGACTGAGCTTTGCCAAAATGCACCTTGAAGATTCTGAGGCCACATGGGAAAAGGTGTTATGGTCAGATGAGACTAAAACTGAATTATCTGGCCTCAACACCAAACGATATGTCTGGTGGAAATCCAATACAGCTCACCATCCAAATAACACTATTCCTACAGTAAAGCATGGAGGTGGTAATATCCTGTTATGGGGGTGTTTCTCTGCAGCAGGGACTGGAGCACTTGTCAGGATAGAAGGAAAATGGATGGGGCAAAATACCGTCAAATTCTTGAGGAAAATCTGCTGCCCTCTGCCAGAAAGTTGTCAATGGGAAGAAGGTTTACCTTCCAACATGACAATGACCCAAAGCACACAGCAAAACTGACCACACAGTGGTTGAAGGAGAAAAAGGTGAATGTCCTTGCATGGCCTAGTCAGAGCCCAGACTTAAACCCCATTGAAAATCTGTGGAATGACTTGAAGACTGCAGTCCACAAACGGTCACCATCAAATTTAACTGAACTTGAGCAGTTCTGCAAAGAAGAGTGGGCAAATATTGCAAAGTCTAGATGTGCAAAGTTAGTAGAGACATATCCCAACAGACTAAAGGCTGTAATTAAAAAAATAAGGCAAAAATTAAAAAATTAAGGCAAATTAAAGCAAGGGGGTGATCCTTTTTCCAACTCAGTGATTCTGTTTTTTTAATTTTTTTCTGACATGTTGGTGTTGTATCTTTCACTTGGATGTTATAAGTTGCACTGAGTAAATACAGCTGGATAAAACAAAAACTGTGTCCATTTTCATTTCAGGCTGAAAAGCAACAAAATGTGATTATTTTAAAGGGGGCTGATTCTTTTCTATACCCATTATAAATGCATTTGTTCAGGTCAGCCTATCATAAGGTCACTTTGTAAGTGTACAATTATAGACTATAGTTCATCTGTTGATATGCACATTGTTTTAGCCCACCTCCCCTGCCACTGACTAGCTGCTAGTCACAAATTCAGAACCTGTTGCACTGTATATTGTTGTTTATTGTTAATTAGACCACAGATTTTTTTTGTCTTATGTGTTTTTGGCTTATTACCATCAAGAGAGAGAGAAAAAAAGACCGGCTGATGAGGGGACTGCAGTTTACAGCTGCTATAATGTAAGTGATAACAGTAAGTAACTTGTCTCGCAGAAGTCCACAACATTAAATGTAGCTATAAACATCATTTAAATCATAAAACAATGTGTAAGCAGAAAGACATAACAAAAATGGTACATTAACTATTAATGATAGCCTAATTGGTTAATAATTCTGTCCATTAATGCTAACTAAGCAGTGAGCTGCCTTAATATACACTAAAGCTAGGTAGATGAGCTAAAAAATGTTTAATAGGAAATAAATCTGGGTTTTAAGCATTTGCTGGACTGTTAATATGCTTCAAAATCTTGAAAAGTGCACATTTTGGCTGCGAATGAATGCAGTAAAGGGTGTGGTGGTACGTTTCTATCACTTCCTGGGTTCCTGTAGCGTGCGGCAGATAGCCACACCCACAAAAACTCGCCACACTTGTTACGTTAGAGTGTAGATATAAATCCACAGCGCAGCGCCTTCCGCGTCTCCACCATCTGTCAGAGTGAAGATCTCGGTAAGTGAAGAGTTGAGATGTTCCCAGTGATTTAATTTTAAAGATTGTACTTTTTTGTATGTCTTAATATATGGAGTACTGGAGTGATGCTGGAAAACTGGAAAACTTTCCCCAGTGCATACTGCCAAGTGATTAAACAATGATTTTAAAAGGTCTACATATGTAATACTGTAATATAGCTTATGTCTTGAGCCATAATATGTTCAAACTAGGTTACATATGTATTATATTTATGTGCAGATATTTTTATATTTCCTAATTATTCCTAAGTTGTTTGTTTTTGTTTTTTTAAAGCTTTGCATGTACATGCATTGAGAAGTGAGTCACCTGTATCACACTTCACTGCCTGACTGTCATTTCAGTCACTTTTGCCCAGTTTAATATTTCAGTAGTCTGCCAGTGTAATAGCTGATCATTACTAATACTGCCATATCTTTCTTAATATTAATTGTCCTATTTAAAAATATATATATATTATTCTGAGATTTAAAGCCTTGGCACTTAATCATACGACGGCGTTTTAGCCCACGTAAAAAAATAAATAAATAAATAAATAAAAAAACCTCAAATAAATTAATAGTCAAAGTAAAAATTATGAGAATAAAGTTGTAGCAATACAAGATTAAACTCGTAATATTTTGAGAATAAAGTCAAAATTACACCGCAGTAAAGTTGGTTTTATATTGGACATGCGCAGATTCGATCTTCAATTTCTCAATAAGTAAACACACAAAAAGGACAAAATGTGTATTAAAAATATATATTCAGTTGTACTTTGTTTTCTGTCCACTCCAGAGCAAGAAAATACACATTTTGTCATTTTTGTGTTATTTGTTGAGAAATAGAAGCGCGAACCTCGAATCTGTGAATGTCCAATATAAAACCAACTTTACCACGGTGTAATTTTGACTTCATTCTAAAAATATTACGACTTTATTCTTGTAATCTTCATTTTTTTATTTTATTTTTTTTTACGTTGCACTAAAACACCGTCCTATAATCAGAATGTTATTTCTTGCAGATCCATCCAACATGGCTTTCCTTGGCGAGTTTCTTAAACAGACTGCGTATCAGGGCGTGCCTGATGATATTGTAAGTTTTTGAAGGAATGAGTGAAAAACCAGCTCCTTTTTTTCATCAGATGTTTTAGATGGAAAAACTGAGAGAAAAGAGAGAGAGAGAGAGAAAGAGAGAGAGAGAGAGAGAGAGAGAGAGAGGAGTGTATGAGTCAGACGCAGGCATGTTTTTTTTGTGTGTGAGTGTGTGATTATTTAGACATGAAGCCTGCACAGTGTGAAACTTCTACATTAAACATGTAGGTCCATTGCAAAGCACGTGTCAGCAGATAAAACGGCAGATAAAACTGTGTCAGTTTAAATGCTTGTCAAACTAGTATGGATGTTTTGTGAGGTAGATATTGTGTGTAGTAGTTTTAACAGTGTGTGTGTGTGTGTGTGTGTGTGTCTGTGTGTAGGGTTGTCAGGGGACTGTGACACCGTTCCCCCAGTTTAACCCAGCCAGAGATGTGGTCATTCTGGACCAAGCCATCAAGACAAAAGGTAACACACCCTTTTCACACAAACTCATGATCAAACAGATATATATATATATAATGTGTGTGTGTGTGTGTGTCTGTCATACGGTGTGTCATGTCCCTTCATATGGTGCAATTCAAACATTTTGTACTAGCTCTGAGAACTACTGAAACATGTTTTCCTTTTGCATGTGTTTCTGCCAGAATGCTCTAGATGGATAATGTAACCTGTACTGATCATGCAGGCAACATTGTTGATGCTATTATTTTACTTTGTATTGTTGACTTGCTCTGTGTTTAAGTGTTTTGACCTGTACATGTATTCTTGCTCTCAGGCGTAGATGAGGACACCATCATTGAAGTTCTCGTGAAGAGGACCAACGATCAGCGGCAGCAGATCAAAGCTGCGTATCAGAAGGCCACTGGCAAGGTGAAATCTCTAAAACTTTTCAAGAAAACACGTATCGGATGTTGCTGCAGCTGAATTCTGGCAAAAATGCGAAAAATTTGAATAGTAATTAAATCAATATACAGTATAGCAGTTTATTAATGTGTTAGTGTGTTTCAGTTGAATCAAAATGAAATCTTTTTCACTTTTAAGTATAAAGGATAGTAAGTATAAACAGAGTAAGGATAAACAGACTTTAAAAATGCTAGAACTTTACTTGTGGTTGAGCTACATGGGAAGGAAAGAGGAAAAAATCCTGTTGTCTTCAGTGCTACATAATAGAAAATATCAACATTTGAAGGGTTTTGCCTGGCCAACACTTGAATGCATACCCGAGAGCTGATAAAGCGAGTCTAATAACTTGCACGAGTAACCACAAGTATCCACACGACTCATTTGCTTATTATTTAATCCAAGACACTTAGTTGCAGACTCAACAAAGCCAGTAAGCTCTCCCACACCCATGCTGTGGCTCACTTTTACTCACTGTTAAACCACACCTAATCAGTTCTAAAGCTTTCTGTAGCCAGACACATTTAACTGTAAAATAAATTCCACTGACCACCTCAGTACGGATTTATTTCATGAACATTATTTAGATTTTTCAAATACTAAAAAAATACATAATGCAAATACATAAAGCTTACTATTCTATTAGTAAAAAAAATCTATTTCTACTGATAGACCACATTAGGTCTGAGTTGACTCTGGTGCTTGGACCCTTGAATATAATAATGTTGATAATGAGGGTTGTGATTCCCACCATTGTAAACATAAAATTAAAAAAAAAAAATATATATATATATATATATATATATATATACATATATATATATATATATATATATATATATATATATATACATATATATATATATATATATATATATATATATATATATATATATATATATATATATATATATATATATATATATATATATTTTTTTTTTGTTAAATCATGAACTCCACTTTGAGATCCAGTGTCTTAGAGGATCAGGTATAGGTCAAGTGTAGGAAGTGTATAAAGAAGACACACATTGACTCAACCATGACGCATAAATATCAGTAAAGAATAAATGTTAGTATACTGATAAAGAGAGAACATCATGAAGGCTGATAGAAGCAGATTTTTCAAATAAACAATGATGTACAAAGGGTGTGCACTCCCACTTTTTGGAAATGACCAAAACTGGTAAAAAAACAAACAAACAAACAAACAAACAAAAAAACCTTTACCCCATTTGTATACAGCCCCTCGATGTAGCTCTGAAGGCAGCACTGAAAGGTGAGCTGGAGGATGTGGTTCTGGGTTTGCTCAGGACTCCTGCTCAGTATGATGCCCAGCAGCTCAAACTGGCCATGAAGGTAATACACGGAATCCCTACCATGAATGTTTCGAGAGATGTTCTTCTTAGTCTCAGTTCTGTAGTTTCTCAGTTCTCCACTCCAGTACACCTCGTGCAAAGCAAGAGTGTTGTTCTATTTCATTCAATGCATCCTTGATTGCTTTCCTTTGGCATTTTCCTTAGGACAGTGTTTTCTAGACAGTGATGTTTACTGTGCAGATGTTGGCAGATTAAATTTAATAAAATTGTGCAAGAAAGCATGGAAATTAAGATGCGTGATGTAGAATATATTTAATTTGTGGCCACAATGATCAAACCATCTCATTTTTTTTAAGAGGTGGACTTCTGACATCTGATTAGGGGACAAATGGGTGGTTTTACCTACATTCTGTAGCTGGCTATGTACTTTGTATAGCCATATTGCTCTAGCCAGATGCATGGCAACCAATCGTAAATCAGGACAGGAACGCCAACTAGCAACCAGTGTAAAGTGATTTGAGCAATGTGAGCTGATAAATCGCTGACTGCATAAACTCCCTGAGTACATATACTTTTGTGCTGCAAGTCCATTCATCTGATGCAAGTGATAAATGTTATCAAGTCATGAGGGGGAAGGATGTGTTGAATATTCTATAAGAACACAGTGTACATCGTGCTGTTCCGTGGTACTGCAGAACAGGATTTGCCAAATCTGTTTCAACTGAACTGCATTAAATAACTAACTAATCTCTAGTGCTTGCTCACTTACTAGGGCTTGGGTACAGATGAGGACACCTTGGTTGAGATTTTGGCCTCCAGATCCAATAAGGAGATCAGAGACATCAAAAATGCCTACAAGGAGGGTGAGCTTGACTTTTTTAGTTATGGAAAATGGACGATATAATATTGGTGCATGGTAATTTAATCTTCTCCTCTGATGGTGTTGAGGCTCTTACATGATGTATAGATATTAACCAGGCTGAAATTCAAAATCAGGATAGGAATTCATGTGGGTTTCATGGGTTACAATGCGAGCACCACATGGACCCATTCCTGATGGATAAAGTTTCTACCATAATGCACTATTAAACATGAAATCTTAAGCAAAATCGATGAATCTATTTTATTGACTCAGTTAATAACCTGGAAAGGACTGACCCAAAGTCATCTATGACTCTGCATCCCACCACTGTGTCGCTGATTATTTTAAATTTTTTTATTTATTTATTAACTAAATGTTAAGCTAGCTAGCTCACAGTAATTGCTACAGTGACTTACTCAAGGCATGGACTATCTGACTTATAATAGGAATGAGCAACAAAAATGAGTGTTATTTTCTATAGAATTCAAGAAGGAGCTGGAGGCCGACATTAAGTCTGACACGGGCGGACACTTCAGGGATGGCCTTCTGGCTCTCTGCAAGGTGGGTTTATAACTAAACACAATGCTTGGGTGAATGGGAATAGTGTGAGTGTTTGGGTGTAAACAACCGAATCTCTCAAAACCCTCAACTGCTCAGACGTAGAAATGAATAATTTAATTCATTTAATTTTACATTAAAAATGTAAGTCGCTCTGGATAAGGGCGTCTGCCAAATGCCGTAAATGTCTACATCATTTTGCTCGTTCTATAGGCTGCCAGAAGTGAGGACAAGACTGTGCAAGCGGATCTGGCAGACAAAGACGCCAAGGTAAGGAGATGTGTGTGCAGGTGTGCAGGCACTTTGTGTTTATGTTTTTATCTTGGCTTTTTTTTTTGCTTATGTACGATGTGTGCAATTCTCTAGGACCTCTATGAGGCCGGAGAGAAGAGGAAAGGTACCGAATGCTCTGTGTTCATCAACATCCTGACCAGCAGGAGCGCTCCTCAACTCCGAAAAGGTACCATCCTTGGTGGAATTTTTCATGGAAAAATGCTGTGAACACTAAACATATTTAATTGTACATGCAGAATATTTTAAATATCACTGATTTTAACCCTACATTCACACAAACAAGTGAAAAGTCGCTGATATTTTGCTTATTGCTTGAGGGTGTGCACTGCCCAGCATTCTGATGAGAAAAGGTAGTAGCTATATGACAGGATACGATGAAACCATGGTTAGGAGTTTTTCTTCCATTTTTGCAAGTCAAACAGTTTTGAGCTAAAGTTGTGAGTGAGGAACTGAAGAAACGTTGGACCATATGCACCATAGTACTGGTCCAAGGAATTCTAATTGTTTGGGTTTGTCTCTTTACTGTCTCATACCTCATTCTTATTCAAATGTATTGAGTGCTTGTGGCATTTCAGTGGAATATAAAAGCATGGTAACATAATGAATCTTGAAACTTGATTGCAATGTGAGTGCTTAATTTACACACAGTAGCTCATAGTCTTGAAATTTGAACTCCACTTACAAAAACAATGTTATCCTGAACTGCTGAGCCACACCAGTCCCCCAGATCTGAGTCCTGCAGACCAGGACTAAGCTTTGTTTTTACATAAAAGCTTGTCTCAGTTTGTGTATCTCATTTGTCTCTCTTCCAGTGTTTGAATGCTATTCCAAGTACAGCAAAGTGGATGTGGCCAAAGCAGTTGACCTGGAGCTGAAGGGAGACATCGAGAGCCTTTTGGTTGCTGTTGGTAAGATATTCACGCTTGTTCTATCATTCTGTACTGATTTCTGGGTAATATTTATGGTTGGATTGTGGAAAAATAACATAGCAACTCTCAGGGATGATTTAAAGGGTTCAATCTCAGCTGGTTGAGCGATTCAGCTGCAAGTTTGGACAAAAGCATTCATGGAACATGACTACACCTTTCTTTTGTGTTTTAACGTTTATTTGAGGTTTTGTTTCCCTTTTCCGTCCCTTGTTTGCCACTCCCTGACACACCTGTTAGCTCTCAATAGCAAAAATAGGGCAAGAATGCTGTGCTGCAACGTGTAACCAGCCATAATCTGTTTCTGTTATGCATCAGGAAAAAAACAGATCTTGTTGATTACACTCCAATGAGGATCCAAGATCGACATGTTTCACCATATATCAATCTGTTACTCATGAAGAATAAATTTTAAAAATATCGAAATCAGAGATTAATGAGGTCTAGAATATTATTGTAGATATAAATTGTTGATTACTTTGTTGGCCATTGATTATGATGTCCTAAGTTCATATTTATTAAGGAAAATCTGTTCCTAGATCAACATGCTTTATAAATGGCAACCCACATTTATGAGGGAATCATTTCTGCTTTTGTGTCTCTGCTAGTCAAATGTGCTGGAAGCAAACCTGCTTTCTTTGCTGAAAAACTCAACCTGGCACTGAAGGTAAATGCATTTTAGGTTTTTATATCTACTCCACTCAACTGAGCATGGGTTGTGCGGTCTATATGTTAATGAATGATTGGACAGCTAAATGTATGTGTTTGTATTACCTGTGTATAGGGCTCTGGCTACAAAGGGAAGATCCTGACCCGCATCGTGTTGAGCCGTTCAGAGATCGACATGGCGCAGATCAAGAATGAATACAAGAAGAAATACGGCAAGACTCTCTACAAAGACATTCTGGTAGGTTCTGATAAAGTAATGGCTGAAAATTTAAAAGTGCTGTTAATTGGTGTTTCCATCCGCCTGTCTGTCTAAATCTCTCAAATTGCTATAAGGCAAATAAATAAAAGAGTTAACAAATTGTATTGGCAAACCTATTTTTTAAAGAAGACTGCCTACTGGCATACTATAAATAGTCCCTGCATTTAAACTAAGGGGCAGGTCCGATGCTTTTGTATTTGCATGCTCCACAACACATCTTGGGCAGATTTCTGTGAACTTTTGAGCTAAATTTGGAAATTTGGAACCTAATTTTGCCTAATTTGAAGGCATGTTCTCAGTGCGGGCTATCCCACAATTCTGTTCTCCAGGCCAACCATGAACATCCATTTTGACAAACATAGCCAAATAAATCTGACCAAGTTTACAGTTGTATGTCATTGTAGTTGAAGCTACCAGCAGTACTTTTAGTGTTTTGGTTAACATATTTGTGTATTTTTTCATGCGTCATATTTGTGTTCATAGATTGCACCAGAAGTTAAAAGGAACTAGCAACCACTGTTGTAGCTAGCTAGCATATGCAGCTACGACTTCCTAGTTAGCTAGCTATGTCATTTAGCGGAGGGTTCTGTTATTTAGTGAGCAGTGCCAAACGGTATAACTGAAAATTACCTGGAATGTGCCTGTGATGCCTGCCAAGGTTCCTTTTACATTAAAATGCAGCTTAATGAGACAAAAAAGAGCACAACTTTTCATTCTGTTTCTCAAATTGGCTCTATGTAAACAAACTTGTAAACAAGGCACTTGGATATTGTGCAAGAAAATGGTACAGTTAAAATGTGCCATGAGGTAGTTCTACTACTACTACTACTACTAGTACTACTAATAATAATCATAATAATATTAATCATAATAATATTAATAGCAACAGCAGCAATAAACACCAATGTTAACGAATGTGGTCGGTCTTTGTCCCGTGGGCTTCGTATCTGCCCACCTGCTCCTGCTAGCTAAGATTAAAACCACCTACAATTTTTGGTTTGGCCCTACAGGATCCCAGTCTCAATACACACCTCTATTATGGTGTATTTATCATCATGGTCTGTGGTTTAAGAAAAGACCAGTAACTATATCTTAACCTCTTCATAATACTCAAATAACAGTACAATAACAGAAATAACTTCCATTTTGCATAATTAAAAAATAAATAAATAAATTCACTTAACATTAGAAGCAGTGTAGTTGCAACATTGCATCCAAGTTTCACACTATGTTGAGATTTTCTTTCAGTGGCCTGATCATGCATTCTGTCATTTTCAGGATGACACCCAGGGCGACTATGAGAAGATCCTGCTGGCGTTGTGTGGAAGTGATCAGTAAACTACCGTTTCTGTTCATTGTGAAGATACTTTTCTTTTATGCAGCTAAAATGAGACGAATTAAGTGGTCAACAAGCGCATTTGTGATTAAAGAATGACATTTCTTTGAGTGCCACTGCTGTGTGTCTAGTGAGTTTGCTTGGGGGAAATAGCTTCAGTAACACACATTTATATTTCAGTGGGAAAGGAGTGGGAGTAGTGATACGTGGTGTGAGTGGGTGTGGTTTTTGTGATGCTTGACTTACTGTGAACATCAGAATGCAGGCACCACTGCATTCACTGTTCCTGTGTGTCTGGAATAATGAAACAGCAGAGGACAGACAGAATTAGACAATAAAGTAACACTGTGGCTGAAATATTTGGCAAATATACAAGGTACTGGGAAATACAGTGGTGCTTGAAAGTTTGTGATTTGTGCTTGTGATAGAATTTCCTATACATCTGCATAAATATGACCCAAAACATCATCAGATTTTCACGAGTCCTAAAAATAGACAAAGAGAACCCAATTAAACAAATGTGACAAAAATATTATACTTGGATATTTATTTATTGAGGAAAATGATCCAATATTACATATCTGTGAGTGACAAAAGTATGTGAACCTCTAGGATTAGTAGTTTAATTTGAAGGTGAAATTAGAGTCAAGTGTTTTCCATCAATGGGATGACAATCAGGTGTGAGTGTAATAGTCTGTGAGGTCACAAAGGACCCAGGGTAACTTCTAAGCAACTAAATGCCTCTCTCACATCGGCTAATGTTAATGTTCATGAGTCCACCATCAGGAGAACATTGAACAACAATGGTGTGCATGGCAGGGTTGCAAGGAGAAAGCCACTGCTACATTGCTGCCCCTTTGAAGTTTAAAATCATGTGGACAAGCCAGAAGGCTATTGGAACAATATTTTGTGGATTGATGAGACCAAAAATTTTTGGTTTAAATGAGAAGGGTTATGTTTGGAGAAACGAAAACACTGCATTCCAGCATAAGAATGGGCTAAAATTCATCCAAGCCGATGTGCAGGACTGATCAACAGTTACCAGAAATGTTAACTTGCAGTTATTGCTTCACAAGGGGGTCATACCAGATACTGAAAGCAAAGTTTCACATACTTTTCACACTCACAGACATGTAATATTGGATCACTTTCCTCAATAAATAAACGACCAAGTAGAGTATTTTTTGTCTCATTTGTTTAACTGGGTTCTCTTTACCTAATTTTATGACTTGTTTGAAAATATGATGTTTTAGTTCATATTTATGCAGAAATATAGAAAATTCTATCATAAATTTTCAAGCACCACTGTACACCTTGGAAACTTTTTGATGCTACAACATGGGTACACGACCCAACACACATCATTACAGATGTTTTATTTAACAGGTTTATTGTCAAAATTTACAGACTTTCAGTTGGTTGCAATGAACAAATCAAGCAAAAACAATTGAAATAGTTCAACACAACGAATGCTTCATGTTGTTTCCCCAAATTAAACTGAAAATGCAACTTATAATGACTTCTTCAGTCTCAAAATTATACAATCCCCTGAATAGAATCCCTCACAACAGCACAAATATGTAAAACAGGAGTTGTCTCAAGCACAACCGATACAAATAATCAAGGGCTTCATTAGTTGCACCAGGTGTGCTTGAGCTGGAACACATGAAATGCCTGAACTGGCTAGGGGTTTGTTGAGTGTCATGTTTGACTGCATGTTAGAAATATGGCTAGGTCAAAAGAATGGTCCAAAAAGTTAAGAGAAGAGATCATCGCCCTTCACAAACAAGGAACAGGATACAAAAAGATAGCAAAGGCACTGAATGTTCCTTGAGACACCGTTGGAAGCATAGTTTTCAGGTTCAAAGATAAGGGAACAGTGTTTACACTACCTGGACAGGGCAGAAAAAGGAAGCTATCAACGGCTGCAACCAGATTTCTGAGAAGGCAGGTTGTGAAAAACCCTCAAGTGACTGCAAAAGATCTGCAGCAAGACTTGGTGCATACTAAACGCAGAAGGTTACCATGCCAGAACTCCAAGATAGACACCACTACTGACCCAAAAGCACAAGAAAAGTCGGTTCCACCAGGTCGTCCACCCGTGGGATAGCTGTCGAAGTCCGAAACCTGGTTGAGTCTCTGGAAGTCATTACAAAGCCAGATACTTCCATCAGGCTTCAGGACCACCTCAATGGGGCTGGACCAGGGGACCTGGTCATTGTTCAGCCTGGGCCTCCTCCATGTGCTTGACTATAGCCGCCACCTGGTCAATCCATTCCTGCATCTCCTGGATGTATTCAATGACTGTGGGAAACGGTGACGGTTGCTCCTCCCATGCTTTGCGGGCCACGTCCAGCAGTCCTCGAGGTCTCCGGCTGAACAGGAGCTCGAATGGGCTGAAGCCCGTGGAGGCCTAGGACATTTCCTAGATGACGAACAGGACATAGGGCAGGAGTAGGTCCCAATGTCTTCCCTCCTCGTCCACTACCCATCACAGCATCCTTTTGAGCATCTGATTAAAGTGCTCGACCAGGCTATTGGTTAGGGGGTGGTACACACATGTTTGGAGGTGGTTCACTTGGAACAGCCAACAGAGATCAACCATTAGTTGAGACATAAAAGGCGTACCTTGGTCCATCAGAAGATCTCTCGGGACCCCCACTCGAGTGAAGAGGAGCACGAGTTCTCTGGCGATGTTCCGGGAGGTGGCCTTCCGGAGTGGGACCACCTCGGGTGGTGAGTGGTGTAATCCACGATAACAAGGATGTATTCGTGGCCCCAGGCAGATTTCAGGAGCGACCCTACGAGTTCCATTCCAATGCTTTCAAAGAACACACCATTGATGGGAAGTGGGATGAGAGGGGGGTGGGTGCAGGCTTTTTGGGGGATGTATGCTGGCACTGGGGGTACTGCTGGCAGAAGTTTCGCACCTCAGCCTCCATCCCCGGCCAGTGGAAGCAGTCCCTCAGTTTCTCCAGGTGGGCCCCCAGGTGACTGATCTTGGAGCAAGAAACCACTAGAAGGTCACCAGCTTGGGCCCCGTTGCTCCATGTGGTAGTACAGAATCCTGCCTCTGATTAGGAAGTATGATGTAGGCAGTGCCAGGTTCAGCCTCTGGTTTTCCCCCTTGATTAATAGTGCCTGGCTCCAGCAGTGTTTCAGGCAGTCATCCTCCTTTTGCTCATGCCCGAAGTTGCCCTCTCAGACGACCTGTTGGAAGACAGAGGAGACTGGATTAGTGGTTGGGGGAGCTCACCTTCTGCTTCAGCCTCAGCGTTGTCCTTCTCCTGGGTGAGGTAGGTGGCCCGAACCTGGGTGGAGCTCAGTCACAGTCATCTCCTTCGTCGGCGTTGGCTGGAGGCTCTTGTGGGAGATGGCAGCACCGCAGGGAACCCTGACCTCTACCCAGATGTAGTGGCACGGGGAGCTCAGGTTCTAAACCTACTAGCAATGGCCACTCACCCTTATGGTCCCCAAATTGGACCTCTGTTGCGGGAACCTCCATGACATCCCCGTGCATGCAGGAGACTTAGAGGCTTGCACATGCTTTAGTAGCATGGGACAGGGTCGCCGGTTGGGCAAGGGTCATGTGTGCAGGTAGGCCTCCAGGTTGTTGTCGGCCATCATTTTAGTAAGGAGATCAGAGGCATGTGGTGCCATTGAGGAGGCCGGAGGCTTCCCGAAAGTAGTGGTGCGGCAGGCTCGTGGCACAGTGCAGAAAAGGAGCAGTTTCTTCCTTGCAGCCATCAGTCTCTTGTAAGGAAAGAGACACACGTTGACTGTCCAAAATATCCTTGTGGAAGTCTAGCTGTCCCTTCAGCACCCGGGCGGCAGTCGCGTGAGGAGCATCTGGTAATTTATTGGCCAGGGCTGGAGGCCCACCACCACAACACTTATTAAGTTCAGTCCGTATAATTGTTTTGCCACTAGTCTATGGCAGTGGCAACTAATACCACATTACTGAATTTTAACTGAACAATCTGCACCTTTTGCATTTCTCATTTAGCACTAGCTTAAATTTTCTTTAAATGATACTTATTTCATAAAATATGTATATTTGAAATATTTAATATCTAATGCTTGTACAGTTATGCAATGACTGGTAAGAAGAATTTCACTGTACATGCAAGGGTCTGTTCCGAGTGCATATGACCATAAAAGTCCTGAAACTTAAGTCGTATTTGCCTCTGTGACAAACCTGTTTTCTGAAGATCTTTTGATGTATAGTTAAGTCAGTGGCTATAAATGAGACATACCATGGTGCTATTATTGCTCTAGGTACTGTAACACTGTTTATGACCTCTTAGACTGATCAACTAAGCTGCATACAGACATTTCTCCTGTCTCCACCTGCAAGACTATGGAGATTTATCTGCTCCACAACTTATCCTTAATGCCGTGCCTGTATTTAGTAGTAGCTACAGGTCTATGTACAACACCTCCATTATCAAACACTGATCTAATTAAATCTATATACAATAATATATGGTTAAAACCTATGGTTCATTTAAATTGTCTGGGTACTGTGGATAAAATGGAGAGAGACGAGCACCTCGAGTAAGAGAAACCGGCGCAAAGCTGTGTGTGCTTGCATGCTTGCATGTGCATGTGAATATACAAGCTGAAAAGTGAAAGAGAAAATAAAGTGCCTTTTGAGCTGTTCCAAGCCTGCCTCCGGCTTCCTCATTTCTGCCGAAACTGTAGCGAGTGTTACACTAGTGCCGAAACCCGGGAACTAAGAAAGACGCGGACACTGAGTCCTCACCGCTGGCCGACATCATCTCATCCCTCGCCAACCTCCACCAGACCCAGCATCAGGCCCTCCTACAGCTGCGTCGAGATCAGGAGGAGCGCATAAAGGACCTGCTCAACACCCAGGCAGTGGACCAGCAGGTGCTCCAGGGCCTGGTCTAGCAGGCCAGTATTCCAGCTGCGTCCCCAGCAGCCACCTTGGCTCTGCCCCATGTCGCCCTCGCCAACATGGGATCGCCAGATGACTCAGAAGCTTTTCTGAAGCTATATGAGTGCTCCGTGGTGGCATGGGGCTGGCCTGAGGGTCAGTGGGTGGCCGGCTTATTGCCACTCCTGACCACTAAGCCCAATTTGTGGTCCAGCAGCTACTGGGCTGACTTCCAGAAAGGACAGCTGAGTGGGTCCAGTGCCACCATCTGGCATCGATCAACGAGTTGCCATCGACATCAGCTCCACATCAAGGGGACATCAAGAGCAGTGGGAGCTCCCCTTCTCCACTCTTGGCGGGGATTCCCCTTGGTCCCCTTCGACCAAGTGAGAGTAATCAATCGTCAGCAAATTCAGCCTAATGTTGAGCTCTCCCACCCCTATTTCTCGATTATTAAGGACAGGATATAGCGAGTGACGCAGGACACTCACACGCCAGAAGAAATGACCAGTTATTGGTTCCGAGGAGCCATCAGGAATTGTTATTCCAGGCGGCTCACCATAATTTGATGGTGGGGCACCTAGGTCAGATTAAAACACTGAACTGTCTCTATTGGCCATGCATTCACGGCAACGTTCGCAGGTGGTGCATGGCATGTCACAAATGTCAGCTGGTGAATCCACAGGCCACCCCAAAAGCGCCGTTGTGGCCACTAACATTTATCAGGGTCCCATTTGAAAGAATTGGCATAGACCTCATCAGGCCATGAACTGCACGAGGGCATCGCTTTGTGCTAGTTCTAGTGGACTACGCAACGCGATACCTGGAAGCGGTGCCTCTCTGCAATATTTCCACACGTAATGTTGCGGAGGCACTCTTCCGTGTTATCCTCGATTCGGGATCCCAAAAGAGATCTTTCATATCATGAACACTACGCAAGCTTTCCGACTTGTTGGGGATTAAATCAATTCGCACCAGCGTTTATCATCCGCAAACGGATGGGCTGGTTGAACAATTTAATCAAAAGCTTAAAAACATGATTCATAAGTTCGTTCATGACAATGCACGAAATTGGGATAAGTGGCTAGAACCTCTGTTATTTGCAGTACAAGAGGTCCCGCAACGCTCCACTGGATTTTCCTCATTCGGGTTATTGTATCGATCGGTTAGGTGCGGCTCGCTTTTATTCAACACTGGATTTATCAAAGGGATACTGGCAAAAGATGGCTTTGTCCACTCCATTTGGTTTACACCAATTCATGACCCTTCCTTTTGTGTTAGAACTTTTTCCACCGCAATGTGACATTACAACGTATAAAAATTAAGTGAAAAACAATCAGAAACATTTTAGGGAAAAATAATAAAAGTAAAAAAAACTTACAATAACCTAGTTTTATACATTGTAAATGTCACATTGAGTTCTGACATGATTTATCTTGGTTTAATTTTTTTCACATTACAAAAGCCAGCCATTTTAACAGGGGTGTGTAGACTTTTTATATCCACTGTATGATTAGGTTCTGAAGGTTCTGAAGTACGGTATAAATTATATATTGCCTGGATGTTGATTTGACACTTATTAAACTATTTAATGCTGCTAAGGAATCAGAGCAATCTACTCTACTCGTTGGATTGAGATCTGTCCCCAATGAAGTGCCAGCAAAATGGCCACAAGCTCAGCAGGAAAAACTGGAATATACAGGTAGATAGAAATTTAAAGTAATTTGAGTTTTTAGAAAAAAGGGGGGAAAAAGGCAATTCAAAGCCCAGGTCTGAGAGCAGTCAATTCAAGAAAAGATCATCATTTTTGTAATATTGGTAGTTGTCCACACGGGTACACCATTGCTTTATTGCTACAATGACTTGAAAGATGTCCAATCCGGGGACTGCTTATGAGTACGAACTAACATCCAGTCGTAGCACAGGAGGCGGGGCTTATCCTAACACGGGCGGGGAAAAGGAACGAAAACACGTAAGTGCTGAAGCCTAAAAGACGGCAGGCAATTTTTCCAGGGATTTCAGGACAGCGTAACAGATATTGCATCATCAGGTAGGCGTGGCCTATTTTGAGACTCTGCCTAGGTCAACGATCAAGCGCAGTTTGGGAAGAAAAGCCATTTGCTGCATAGTTGTCTGTCCGTGATCACAGGGGTTTTACATTCATTCTGCTATATGTTCAGATACCTGTCCTTGATCACAGGGCTTTCGTGCCCAAATACCCTTTCCATATCTTCATATACCTGTCCTTGATCGCAACGATTTTGTGCCAAATACCCTTTTACATCAATTCTATCATGTGTCCTAACATGCAAGACTAAAAATCTGCAGTGAAACCTTAGTTCTTTTTAACCTCAGTATCGTTTCCACTGCTGTTGCCCCATTATAAAAAACAAACTCATAATTATCCACAGCACAGATTCTCCAGAGCGGCTGCACAATGACACAGCTGATGACGAGACACAGCTATTTCACGATTGGCCAGACTCACTGACGACAACGATGATGTGCTTTTCATGTTTATTCTAACACCTTCAGTTCCTCTAAGGCTCACAAATCTGTATTTCTTTATTTGTTATTTGTTTATTGTTTGGAAGACTGTTTGTAAGTTACTGTTTCCTTTGTATGTTGAAATTGCAGTTAAAAAAAAAAACATTTTAACTTAAGATTCGTGAGTAATATACTCCCTCGACTGCAATCGGCAACTCTCGCCGATCGGTTACACCCAGCCACAGCCAAAGTTGAACACACCGGCAGTATTCTGCACTATTCTATGTTCGGTCACCTGTAATTTTTTTTTTGTAAGGAGGCGTCTTCGCCACACCTCCAGAAATGCCCATTTTATGTCATGGCACTGAAACCCCTGAAATTTAGTGAATGCCCCTGAAAGACCTTAACACAAGAGAAGGTTGTTCTGCGGCGAGGGAAGAGAGGGAAGCCTTTTAACAGTCAATTTTATTTCACCTAATGCATCAAAGCAACACTTAATATTCACAGTGGTTAGTGGTTAATTAGTGCAGTTTGTTATTTCTTCGAATGAAGAGCAGGCGAGTCATTCAGAGCCCAGTTAGCTATGTTTAATGTGGATAAATAACAGAAGCTGCATGAATAAGAACACTTTGCTTTTATTTCACATCTAAGATTTGGTCTTTGAGTGCTAAAAATGCAATGAATGGAAAGCTGCACTCTTGTAAATGCATTGTTTGCGTCAGGGGCGTATGAGCGATTTTTAACCTGGGGAGGACGCTGATATGCTTTGAAGATTTAATAAAGCCCTTAAATGCTCGTTTCTAATGACTTCATTCACAAGTTCTTTTAATACTTTTCATTGGTTAAATATTTGTAAAACACACAGACAGACGTAAAGGGTGACCAATAGCACCGATTTATGAAAAAAAATAATAAAATTGATGAAATATAGAGATACGAGTTCTGATGTACGTCACTGAATGAAGCTTGACTTATTCATTAATATTACTCCAGACAGAGAATTGTTCACTTAAAACACTCGCTACTATAATCATTAAGAACAGCTGCTAGTTAATGTAGCTAGCCACAGCACATGTTGAGACGTGGCTGCCATCCTGTGAGGATTGCTGTTTCTGTTAGTGAGGTGAAGCTATGAGTACAAGTTGGAGGCTATTTTGCTATAGAAAAAACATTTCATTGTCCAGTTTTCTCGCTGGATGAGTGTTAGCTGCTATGGCAGTTCTTGACTTACCCTGGCGATGTTTACCAGACAGAAAATGAAAACACAACTAGCTGTGAACTAGCTGGCTAACTGCTAGTTATCCATACAACTTACAAGCTCATCCTCCTCAGTCTTTTCTACTCCTATGTCCTGCTGTTTATCCTCCACTGTCCACTTCCTCTTAAAATATTGTAGGATGCTCATCTCTGTGTGAATATTTTGACTAACGTTACCATTAAATCGTTTATGGACACGTAGCAATGGCACAGACACACAATTTTGGTGTGCTAGCTAGCTTGCAAACTTGTGTGTATTTGACAGTTTCATAGGCTAAATAATTATTTCGACAACAAAACTGTCGAAGAACCAGCAAACAATCAGCAATTTCACGGGTTACGATATCCTACCTCAAATACAAAGTGGTAAATCTTTCATCTATAAGTTAATGAGCTCAAGAGCGTCTGAATGCTGTGTCGTAACCGCCCTCACCTCAGCATGCGAGGTTTTTTTTTTTTCCCTCACAGACGGTCACAGAATATTCGAGTCATATCCAAATGAATCCATTTCGCCTTCATTGAGTAAGAGTAGCCACCTCTCTGAAAATCCATACCAAGTTTTGCTTGTTACCTTGCAGACACATAGACACATTTGTCCCCCTCATGTACAATGGCTCCTACGCCCATAGTTTGTGGGCTCTGCTTAGCTGAGTGTGAAGATCATTTCTGATCATTCACCTGCTAATTAAAAGTGCAGTAAAAGCTGTCACCTTCAGTAATTATTTCGTTTCTGATTTCAAATCAGCTTGGTTCATTCATTCATTGCACTCAATTAACTGCCTTTTAAAAACATTCATTTTTAAAAACAAAACTTTTCATCCTTATCCCTGCTTATATTGTGTACAGTTCATCTGTATAAATCACTCAAAAGACCATTCTTGTTTGTCTCTAATCTTCCATCCAAATGCTTCGAAATTTTGATTGTCACCATGTATGTGTTGGAGTGGAGAGATATTAACCTATAGATATTAACAATACTATCAATTCATGTTTCACGCTCACTCCCTCCATCAATTGCTTTGTGTGTTTCACTCAAAAATGTCACCTTACAAAGACTTACAAAGAGGATTATGATCTTTTTTTTTTTGACCTAATCTGCCCCCAGATCTCAGAGACCCGCTGCCCTCGGAGTGGGACAGATTTTATCTTGGAAGCGCATTTATGCATTTCTACAGAATTGGACCATGAGCTGAAGCTCCACCTCCGTCTACTATTCTACTATTGGCTTGCAGTCCTCACTTCTTCCAGTCTATCTTCATGGCACTGGCCAGTCGCTCACCTGCATCTCCCTGGCCAAGGTACTTTACTTCACCTGGGTGGTCAAGGTGCTGTGGGCACCCCTTCTGGACCGTGCGGGTACCAAGCGGCGCTGGTTGGTGTCGACAGTTGGTGGATTGGCGCTTGTGTGTCTGGCGGGTGCAATGATGTCACCTGAGCTACATCAGGGTGGTGTGGCGGGTGTGCTGCTGGCCATGAACATGCTGGTGTTAGTGCACGACATGTCAGTGGACGGTGCAGCTGTGAGGCTGAGCCCGGCCTGGGCAACACGGCACAGATGGTGGGCTACAAAGAAGGCTCAGTGTTTGCCGGAGGTGGCCTGCTGTCTATCATTGACATATTGGGCTGGGCTGTATTGTATGAATGTACTGGACAGTGAAGCAGGGCGGGCCCCAGGAGAGGCGAGAAGGCCCACAAGGGATAAATCAAGACGTGGGCTATGTTGAGGAAGCTGATGGATATGCCGGGGATGCCATGGACCATGCTGTACGTGCTTACTTATAAGCAAGATGAGTGTGTGAAGTCTGTGTGCTGTAAGTGTAACCAACCCCCAAACCCTATTTCCTATTTCTATTTATCTATGCATCAACTTTCCTCAGAAGTCGTTCAGTTTTACCTTGAAGTACTGCTCCACTCAAAGCATTTTTTTAAGGGTAACTCTTCTTGGATGATTATATAAATCGATCAAACTGATCGTGTTTTTCCAATTAAAATTGAGAATTTCTCATTACTTTGCTTTTAAACCTCATGCACTGAGCATTACATATGAGCTCAGTTGGTGTTCTTTCGAGGTAGCTACAGAACCTCTGGGTTCAGCCGGCTAGCTAACTTAGCCAATGATGGTGGTTAGCAAATGTATTAAACTAGCTAAAAATGTTTAACAGGAAATAAATCCGGGTTTTAAGGAATGCAGCACACCGGTGGTACATTTTTGATATACGGGTGCATCTCAGAAAATTAGAATATCGTGTAAAAGTTTTTTTTTTTTTCCCGTACATTTAATTCAAAAAGTGGAACTTTCATATATTCTAGATTCATTACACATAAAGTGAAATATTGCAAGCCTTTTTTTTTGTTTGTTTGTTTTAATCGTGATGATTACGGCTTACAGCTCATGGAAATAAAAAAATCCAAAAGTAAAGTATTAGAAGCTCTAATCAGCTAATTAACTCAAAACACTTACAAAGGTTTCCTGAGCCTTTAATCTCTCAGTCTGGTTCAGTACACACAACCAGAATATTCATGGAATAATATTAATGGAAAGTTGACTGGAAGGGAAAAGTGTGGTAGGAAAAGGTGCACAAGCAACAGGGAAGACCGCAGCCTTGAGAGGGTTGTCAAGCAAAGCCGATTCAAGAACTTGGGGGAGCTTCACAAGGAGTGGACCGAGGCTGGACTCAGTGCATCAAGAGCCACCACGCACAGACGTGTCCAGGAAATGGGCTCCAAGTGTCGCATTCCTAGTGTGGAGCCACTCCTGAACCAGAGACAGCGTCAGAAGCGTCTTACCTGGGCTAAGGAGAAAAGCAGTGGTCCAAAGTCCTCTTTTCAGATGAAAGTAAATTCTGCATTTCATTTGGAAATCAAGGTCCCAGAGTCTGGGGGAAGAGTGGAGAGGCACAGAATCCAAGTTGCAACTTTTGCAACAAATGAACTTTTCCACGATATGCACATGTGTTTCTTTCACCTCGTGGGTTCCTGTAGCACGCGGCAGATAGCCACGCCCACAAGGACACAAAAATCCAGGCAACCTAAAAACTCGCCACACCTGTTACGTCAGAGTGTGGATATAAACCACGGGCGTTTCCACTGCGCTTTCCGCGTCTTCACCGTCTGTCAGAGCGAAGATCTCGGTAAGTGGAGAGTTGAGATGTTCGCAGTGACTTTATTTTATTTATTTTTTAAAGATTGCACTTTTTATGTATTTCTTAATCTATGGAGCACTGGAGTGATCCTGGAAAACTGTTTGGAAATTTTCTCCCCAGTGCATGCTGCGCAATGATTTAATACTGCAATATAGCGTATATCTTGAGGCATAATATATTCAAAACTATGTAAAATATATATATATATATATATATGATATTTATTTTTATTTATTTATTTATTTATTTATTTTAACTTTGAGTGCACATGCATGAGAAGTGAGTCATCTGTATCACACTTCACTGTATGACTGTGATTTCAGTCACTTTTGTCCAAGTGTTTTGTCCTTTTAATGTTTCAGTAGTAAAAAAAAAAAAAATTATTATTATTATTATTATTATTGAGATTTAAAGCCTTGGCACTTAATCAGAATGTTATTTCTTGCAGATCCATCCAACATGGCTTTCCTCAGCGAGTTTCTTAAGCAGACTGTGTATCTGGGTGTGTCTGATGATATTGTAAGTTTCCATAGAAGTTTTTGAAGGAATGAGTGAAAAACCAACCCCCTTTTTTTTTTTCTTCATCGGATAGAAAAGCTTGCAGAGAGAGAGAGAGAGAGAGAGAGAGAGAGAATGAACAAGTGAGAGAGGAAAAGGGAAGGAAAAGAGGCAGAGAGAGAGAGAGAGAATGAACAAGTGAGAGAGGAGGGGAAAAGAGGCAGAGAGAGAGAGAGAGAGAGAGAGAGGAGTGTATGAGTCAGATGTGGGCATGTCTTCTCTGACTGCTGGATTAAATCACCTCTTTTGCAAGAGAAGGAAAAGAGTTGAACTGTTTCTGTGCTTTGGTCACTTCTTTCTGGAGCATGAATGCCTATCTGAAGCAGTGTCTGTTATATGATCGTCAAACTATCTTTATTACTATATCTACTAGTATTGATGTGTTGTGAGGAAGATAGTGTGTAGTAGTTTTAACTGTGTGTGTGTGTGTGTGTGTGTGTGTGTGTGTGTGTGTGTGTGTGTGTAGGGTTCTCAGGGGACTGTGACACCGTTCCCTCAGTTTAACCCAGCCGGAGATGCTTCCCTTCTGGACCGTGCCATCAAGACAAAAGGTAACACACCCTTTTCACACAAACTCGTGATCAAACAGACATGTGTAACAGCAAACATGATTTCGGGCTCTAGATGGGTAATGTAACCTGTATTGATCCTGCAGGCTACATTGTTGATGCACTGTGTTTAAGTGTTTTGACCTGTACATGTGTTTCGTTGCTCTCAGGCGTAGACGAGGACACCATCATCGAAGTTCTCGTGAAGAGGACCAACGATCAGCGGCAGCAGATCAAAGCTGCGTATCAGAAGGCCAGTGGCAAGGTGAAATCTCTAAAACTTTTCAGGAAAACGCGTATCTGATGTCGCTGCAGCTGAATTCTGGCAAAAATTTGAATAGAAAAAGCTTGAATAGTAATTAAAACAATATACATTATAACATTGTGTCTCACTTTTACTCAGCTTCAAACCACACCTAATCAGCTTTCTGTAGACAGAGACCCATTTAACCGTTAAAATAAATTCCACTGACCACCTCAGTATGGATTAATTTTAATGAACATTATTTAGATTTTTCAAATAGTATTTTTTGGCACAATAAAGCTTTCTATTCCTGAACTTTCCACTGATGGACCACCTTAGGTCCATCAGACACCACTGTAACAACATAAAAAAAAAAAAAAAGGACCCCACTTTGAGATCCAGTATCTTGGAGGATCAGGTATAGGTCAAGTGTAGGAAGTGTATAAAGAAGACACACATTGACTCAACCATGAGGCATAAATATCAGTAAAGAATAAATGTTAGTATACTGATAAAGAGAGAACATCATGAAGGCTGATAGAAGCAGATTTTTCAAATAAACAATGATGTACAAAGGGTGTGCACTCCCACTTTTTGGAAATGACCAAAACTGGTAAAAAAACAAACAAACAAACAAACAAAAAAACCTTTACCCCTTTTGTATACAGCCCCTCGATGTAGCTCTGAAGGCAGCACTGAAAAGTGAGCTGGAGGATGTGGTTCTGGGTTTGCTCAGGACTCCTGCTCAGTATGATGCCCAGCAGCTCAAACTGGCCATGAAGGTAATGCACTGAATCCCTACCATGAATGTTTCGAGAGATGTTCTTAGTCTCAGTTCTGTAGTTTCTCAGTTCTCCACTCCAGTACACCTCGTGCAAAGCAAGAAATTCTATTTCATTCAATGCATCCTTGATTGCTTTCCTTTGGCATTTTCCTTAGGACAGTGTTTTCTAGACAGTGATGTTTACTGTGCAGATGTTGGCAGATTAAATTTAATAAAATTGTGCAAGAAAGCATGGAAATTAAGATGCGTGATGTAGAATATATTTAATTTGTGGCCACAATGGTCAAACCATCTCATTTTTTTTTTTTTTTTTTTTTTTTTTTTAAAGAGGTGGACTTCTGACATCTGATTAGGGGACAAATGGGTGGTTTTACCTACATTCTGTAGCTGGCTATGTACTTTGTATAGCCATATTGCTCTAGCCAGATGCATGGCAACCAATCGTAAATCAGGACAGGAGCGCCAACTAGCAACCAGTGTAAAGTGATTTGAGCAATGTGAGCTGATAAATCGCTGACTGCATGAAAACAGGTTTGCGCACTCCTTGAGTACACGTACTCTTATTCTGCAAGTGACCATTCATCTGATGCACGTGATAAATGTTATCAAGTCATGAGGGGGAAGGATGTGTTGAATATTCTATAAGAACACAGTGTACATCGTGCTGTCCCATGGTACTGCAGAACAGGATTTGCCAAGTCTGTTTCAACTGAACTGCATTAAATGTAACTAAAATTTCTGAATCTCTGATGCAGTTATGAGGATGTCTTAATCTCTAGTGCTTGCTCACTTCCTAGGGCTTGGGCACAGATGAGGACACCTTGATTGAGATTTTGGCCTCCAGATCCAATAAGGAGATCAGAGACATCAAAACTGCCTACAAGGAGGGTGAGCTTGACTTTTTTTATTTATGGAAAATTGATATAGTATGGTGTATGCACTAGGAAACATGAAATCTTAAGCAAAACTGATGAATCTATTTTATTGAGTCAGTTAATAACCTGGAAAGGCCTGACCCAAAGTCATCTATGACTCTGCATCCCACCACTGTGTCGCTGATTATTTTTAAAAAATTAAATTTAGTTATTCACTAAATGTTAAGCTAGCTAGCTAACAGTGCTTGCTACAGTGGCTTACTCAAGGCATGGACTATCTGACTTATAATGGGAATGAGCAACCAAAATGAGTATTTTCTATAGAATTCAAGAAGGAGCTGGAGGCCGACATTAAGTCTGACACGGGCGGACACTTCAGGGATGGCCTTCTGGCTCTCTGCAAGGTGGGTTTATAACTAAACACAATGTTTGGGTGAATGGGGAATAGTGTGTGTTTGTGTGTAAATAACTGAATCTCTACATCGTTTTGCCTGTCCTACAGGCTGCCAGAAGTGAGGACAATACTGTGCAAGCGGATCTGGCAGACAAAGACGCCAGGGTAAGGAGATGTGTGTGCAGGCAATTTGTGTTTGTTTTTATCTTGGCTTGCTTATGTACGATGTGTGCAATCCTCTAGGACCTCTATGAGGCCGGAGAGAAGAGGAAAGGCACCGACTGCTCTGTGTTCATCAACATCCTGACCAGCAGGAGCGCTCCTCAACTCCGAAAAGGTACCATCCTTGGTGGAATGACCCACTTTATGGAAAAATGCTGTGAACACTAAACATATTTAATTGTATGTGTAGAATATTTTAAATATCACTGATTTTAACCCTACAGTCACACAAACAAGTGAAAAGTCAATGATATTTTGTCTCTTGTGGGCTACTGTTATTGCTTGAGGGTGTGCACTGCCCAGCATTCTGATTAGAAATGGTAATAGCTATATATAGCATCTTAAGCCAACTAGTTAAACATAAATGAAATGATGCACTAATCAGTGTGAAAATCGGTTGTTTAATGAACGTTACGTGCTAGACTTTGTAGCCTCATTGGCAGATTAGCAAAACCAGCTAACTGTACTAGCTACATACACTCCCCAGAGGCACCAAGGATCTTTTCTACTTTATTCCGTGCTTTATTTTTCTTTGTAATGTCTCTGACATGCATATGACAGGATACGATGAAACCATGGTTTATCTTTCATTTTTGCAAGTCAAACAGTTTTGTGCTAAAGTTGTGAGTGAGGAACTGAAGAAACGTCGGACCATACACGCCATAGTACTGGTCCGAGGAATCATTCTAATTGTTTGGGTTTGTCTCTTTACTGTGTCGTACCTAATTCTTCTTCAAATGTATTGAGTGCTTGTGGCGTTTCAGTGGAATATAAAAGCATGGTAGCACAACAGTAGCTCATAGGCTTGAAATTTGAATTCCACTTACAAAAACAACAGTCAGTTAAGCTGACTTACTGAGCTACACCGGGCCTGCAGTCCAGGAGGACTAAGTTTTGTTTTCACATAAAAGCTTGTCTCAGTTTGTGTATCTCATTTGTCTGTCTTCCAGTGTTTGAATGTTATTCCAAGTACAGCAAAGTGGATGTGGCCAAAGCAATTGACCTGGAGCTGAAGGGAGACATCGAGAGCCTTTTGGTTGCTGTTGGTAAGATATTCACGCTTGTTCTATCATTCTGTACTGATTTCTGGGTAATATTTAGGGTTGGATTGTGGAAAAATAATAAAGCAACTCTCAGGGATTAGGTCAAGGGTTCAATCCCAGCTGGTTGAGAGAGTCAGCTGCAAGTTTGGACAAAAGCATACATGGAACACGACTACACCTTTCTCTTGTGTTTTAAAGTTTGAGGTTTTGTTTCCCTTTTCCATCCCTTGATTGCCACTCCCTGACATGCCTGTTAGCTCTCAGTAGCAAAAATATGGCAGGAATGATGTGTTGCATTGTGCAACCAGCCATAATCTGTTTCTGTTCTGCATCAGGGGGGGGGGAAAAAAAAAAGAAAACAGATCTTGTTGATTACAAACCAATGAAGATCCAAGATCAACATGTTTTGCCATATGTCAATCTGTTACTCATGAAGAAGAAATTTTACAGTTATCAAAATCAGAGATTAATGAGGTAAAGAATGTTATTGTAGATATGAATTGTTGATTACTTTGTTGACCATTGATTGATGTTCCAAGTTCATGTTTATTAAGGAAAGTTTGTGCTTAGATCAACATGCCGCTTCTCTGTAAATGGCAGCCCACATTTATGAGGGAATCATTTCTGCTTTTGTGTCTCTGCTAGTCAAATGTGCTGGAAGCAAACCTGCTTTCTTTGCTGAAAAACTCAACCTGGCAATGAAGGTAAATGCATTTTAGGTTTTTATATCCACTCCACTCCCCTGGTCGTGTGGTCTATACGTTAATGAATGATTGCACAGCTAAACGTATGTGTTTGTATCACCTGCGTATAGGGCTCCGGCTACAAAGGGAAGATTCTGACCCGCATCATGGTGAGCCGCTCGGAGATCGACATGGTGCAGATCAAGAATGAATACAAGAAGAAATACGGCAAGACTCTCTACAAAGACATTCTGGTAGGTTCTGATAAAGTAACTGCTGAAAATTCAAAAGTGCTGCTAATTGGTGTTTCCATCCGCCTGTCTGTCTAAATCTCTTAAACTGCTATAAGACAAATAAATAAAAGAGCTAACAAATGGTAATGGCAAACCTATACTAAATAGTCCTTAAACTAAAAGGCAGGTCCGATCCTTTTGTATTTGCATGAGCCACAACAAATCTTGGGCAGATTTTTGTGAACTTTTGAGCTAAATTTGGAAGGCAGATGCCCTCTTGGGTACATTTATTTTGCCTAATTTGAAGGCATGTTTCCTTCTCAGTTGGGCTATCCCACGATTCTGTTCTCCAGGCCAACAACGAACATTTTGACAAACATAGCAGAATAAACCAAGTTTACAGTTGTATGTCATTGTAGTTGTAGCTACCAGCAGTACTTTTAGTGTTTTGGTTAACTGTCATATTTGTGTTCATAGATTGCCAGAAGTTAAAAGGAACTAGAAACCACCGATGTAGCTAGCTAGTGTATGCAGCTACAGTGCCCTCCACTAATATAGAAGGCTGTGAAAAATTCATTATTTAACCTTTTGATCTTTTGTTCAAAAAATTCTCTGCTCTCGTGGACAATTGCAAACACAACACAGGTTTATCAAAAAAAAAAAAGTTAAATGTGTGGCTCAATTATTGGCACCCCTATGAATTCATATGAGAAGAAATATTTGAAGTATATTCCCATTGATATTTAACTTTTTTTTTTTTTTTTTAATAAGCCTGTGTTGTATTGGCAATTGTTTGATATTCATGAGTGCAGAGTATTTTTGTGAAATTTTTTTTATATTTATTTATTTATTTATTTTAGCAAAAGATCCAAGGTCTTCTTTGCTCATATTTACCAAGGGTGCCAATATTAGTGGAGGGCACTGTAGTGAGCAGTGCCAAACATTATAACTGAAAAGTGCTTGGAATGTGCCTGCCAAGGTTTCTTTTACGTTAAAATGTGGCTTCATGAGACTGGTACCTCTGGAGGATGTGGCTACAAAGATGTGTAGCTTTGGAATGGAACACAGTTATAGTATGCCAGGAAAAATAGAGTACAACAGTTTCTCAAAATGGCTCTATGTAAACAAGGCACTTGGATATTGTGCAAGAAAATGGGGAGGTGCCAGTTAAAATGTGCCATGAGGTAATTCTTCTACTACTACTACTACTACTACTACTACTAATAATAATAATAATAATAATAATAATAATAATAATAATAATAATAGCAACAGCAGCAATAAACACCAAGGTTAATAAATGTGGTCTTTCTTTGTCCCATGGGTTTCTTATCTGCCCACCTGCTCCTGCTAGCTAAGAGTAAAACCACCTACAACTTTTTGGTTTGACCCTACAGGATCCCAGTCCCAATACACACCTCTACTATGGTGTATTTAATATTGTGGTCTGTGGTTTAGGACAACACCAATAACTATATCTTAACCTCTTCATAATACTCAAATAACAGTAACTTCCATTTTGCATAATTAAAAAATAAATAAATAAATTCACTTAACATTAGAAGCAGTGTAGTTGCAACATTGCATCCAAGTTTCACACTATGTTGAGATTTTCTTTCAGTGGCCTGATCATGCGTTCTGTCATTTTCAGGACGACACCCAGGGCGACTACGAGAAGATCCTGCTGGCGTTGTGTGGAAGTGATCAGTAAACTGCGCTGCCCGTTTCTGTTTATTGTGAAGATACTTTCGTCATGCTGCCAAATAAAATGAGACGATTTAAATGATATCAAGTGCATTTGTTATTAAAGAATGAAATGTGCCATTGCTGTGTGTCTAGTGAGTTTGCTGGGGGGGGGGGGGGGGGGATAGCTTCAGTAACACATTTATATTTCAGTGGGAAAGCAGTGGGAGTAGAGATACGTGGTGTGAGTGGGTGTGGTGCTTGGGGGGGGGGGGGATAGCTTCAGTAACACATTTATATTTCAGTGGGAAAGCAGTGGGAGTAGAGATACGTGGTGTGAGTGGGTGTGGTGCTTGTGATGCTTGACTTACCGTGAACATCAGAATGCAGGTACCACTCTATTCACTGTTCCTGTGTGTCTGGAATAATGAAACAGCAGAGGACAGAAAGAAGTAACACTGGCTGAAATATTTGGCAAGTCTACAAGGTACTGAGAAATACAGTGGTGTGTGTGTGTGACAGTTTTAGAATTTTCTTTATATCTGCATAAATATCACCCAAAACATCACCAAATTTCCACACGAGTCCTAAAAGTAGACAAAGAGAACCCAATTAAACAAATGTGACAAATATTATACTTGAAAATTTATTCGTCGAGGAAAATGATCCGATATTACATATCTGTGAGTGGAAAGAGTATGTGGACCTCCAGGATTAGCAGTTGAATTTGAAGGTGAATTTAGAGTCAAGTGTTTTCCATCAATGGGATGACAATCATGTGAGTGCGCACGCTATTGTATAAAAAAGAAAACGGATATATCAAAGTCCAAGCCGACGTGCAGGACTGATCAACAGTTACCAGAAACGTTTAGTTGCGGTTATTGCTGCACAAGGGGGTCACACCAGATACTGAAAGCAAAGGTTCACATACTTTTCCCACTCACAGACATGTAATATTGGATCACTTCCCTCAATAAATTATTGACCAAGTATAATATTTTTGTTTTACTGCATTCTCTTTATCTGCTTTTATGACTTGTTTGATAATTTTATGATGTTTTAGGCCATATTTATGCAGAAATATAGAAAATTCTATCACAAACGGTTTTTGTGTTAAATGTATTATCCTAGCTTAAAAAAAAAATGTTTAATAGGAAATAAATGCGGGTTTTAAGGGTTTGCCGGGCGGATAATATGCTCCAAATTGTTGAAAAGTGCTCATAAGTGCTGAGAATGAATGCAGTAAAGGGTGTGGTGGTACTTTCTTGGTTTAGTCCTTTCACTTCCTGGGTTCTTGTAGCACGCGGCAGATAGCCACGCCCACAAGGACACAAAAATCCAGGCAACCTAAAAACTCGCCACAACTGTTACGTCAGAGTGTGGATATAAACCACGGGCGTTTCCACTGCGCTTTCCGGGTTTCCACCGTCTGTCAGAGCGAAGATCTCGGTAAGTGGAGATTTGAGATGTTCTCAGTGAAGATTATTTTTTTTAAATTGTACTTTTTTGTACTTCTTAATCTATGGAGCACTGCAGTGATCCGGGAAAACTTTCCCCAGTACATGCTGCGCTCTGATTTAAAAAAAAGAAAAAAAAGTAAAAGGTCTATATATATATATATATATATATATATATATATATATATATATATATATATATATATATAATACCATGATATTAAAAGGTCTACATATATAATACTGTAATATTGCGTATATTTTGAGGCATAATCTATTAAAAACTAGGTTACATATGTATGATATTTATGTGCAGATATTTTTTTTAAATATACATTTCCTAATTAGTAAAAAAAATAAATAAATAAATTACTTTGTATGCACATGCATGAGAAGTGAGTCATCTGTATCACACTTCACTGCATGACTGTGATTTCAGTCACTTTTGTCCAAGTGAACTTTTAATGTTTCAGTAATCTGCCTGTTTAACAGCTGATTGCTCATTATGTTACTAATACTGCCATATCTTTCTTAATATTATTTGTCTTGTTATTATTATTATTATTATTATTATTATTATTATTATTATTGAGATTTAAAGCCTTGGCACTTAATCAGAATGTTATTTCTTGCAGATCCATCCAACATGGCTTTCTTCAGCGAGTTTCTTAAGCAGACTGTGTATCTGGGCGTGTCTGATGACATTGTAAGTTTCCATAGAAGTTTTTGAACTACTGGAACTACTGAAGAAGAGGAGGGGGAAAAGGGGAAGGAAAAGAGGCAGTGTGTGTGTGTGTGTGTGAGAGAGAGAGAGAGAGAGAGAGAGAGAGAGAGAGAGAGAGAGAGAGAGAGAGAGAGAGAGAGAGAGAATGAACAAGTGAGAGAGAATGGGAGGGGAAAAAGGGAAGAGATAGAGAGAGAGAGAGAGAGAGAGAGAGAGAGAGAGAGAGAGAGAGAGGAGAGTGAGGGAGTGTGAGTGTGTGAGAGAGAGAGAGAGAGAGAGAGAGAGAGAGAGAGAGAGAGAGAGGAGTGTATGAGTCAGATGTGGGCATGTCTTCTCTGACTGCTGGATTAAATCACCTCTTTTGCAAGAGAAGGAAAAGAGTTTAACTGTTTCTGTGCTTTGGTCACTTCTTTCTGGAGCATGAATGCTGATCCGAAGCTGCAGATTTATTTTATTTTAGATTTATTTTAGCAACAGGTGTGTGTTAGTTTACCTGGGTGTGTTTCATGTCTCTGAAGCGGCTGTGGCCAATAACTTTGGTGTTTGCAGATTTGTTAAAGGTATAGTTTGGCCAAAAATGACATCTATTCAATTCAATCTTTGGTTTGCCCCCTTACTTTAGCACTGGCGTTCCAAAGCTAATGTTGTTAACAAGTGAGGGAAGGTTATGGCTACCGGTTTAGCATGACCAAAGCGTGGCATGCTTGTTGTGGTTTCTGACATTGTATGACACCATTATCTATAAAAATGGACAAAAGCGCCACCTTTAAACTGAATCACTTCAGCTTCAGTATCGCTTCAGCATCTAAATTTCTTCTGCTTTTGTATTCCTTTCTTCTGAACTTTTTTTCCTTAAGCACATTGCTGAATCTGATGCTGATTTTTAAAGGTTGATTTGGATATTAGAAGTGATCCAGATGATCAAACGATCATTTTAAGAGTATGGATATTTTGTGAGGTAGATATTGTGTGTAGAAGTTTTAGCAAATCAGTGTGTGTGTGTGTGTGTGTGTGTGTGTGTGTGTGTGTGTGTGTGTGTGTAGGGTTCTCAGGGGACTGTGACACCGTTCCCTCAGTTTAACCCAGCCGGAGATGCTTCCGTTCTGGACCGTGCCATCAAGACAAAGGGTAACACACCCTTTTCACACAAACTCGTGATCAAACAGACATGTGTAACAGCAAACATGATTTCATCTGCACTGAATCCTAAACCAAATACACTGACTCATGAATAAATAAACTGTAGATACAGTTTATGGACTGCACAACCCATGCTGTAGGCCGTATATACTGTAGGTATCGTATTGATCATGCAGGCTACACTATTGGGGTTATTATTTTTCTTTGTATTGTTGACTCGCACTGTGTTTAAGTGTTTTGACCTGTACATGTATTTCGTTGCTCTCAGGCGTAGACGAGGACACCATCATCAATGTTCTCGTGAAGAGGACCAACGATCAGCGGCAGCAGATCAAAGCTGCGTATCAGAAGGCCAGTGGCAAGGTGAAATCTCTAAAACTTTTCAGGAAAACATTTGTACACTCGATCACCAAAGCAGGTAGAGTGTACAATCGAGAGTACTTTCACAGTTGCAGAAACAAAGTCAAGAAACCAACTTGATAAAATGTAAAAAAAAAAAAAAAAAAACCTTAGATGGCAGTTTTGAACAGTTAAGGTGTTGGTTTGTTTCAACTGGAACAAAATCATTTACACTTTTAAGGGTGAAAAGACTTTTAAAAATGCTAGAACTTTCCAACGCTTCCCTGAGAGCTGATAAAGTGAGAGTACTAGCTCGCACGAGTAAATCCACAAGACTCACTTGCTTATTATTTAATCTAAGGTGCTCAATAAATGTTGACTCAGTAAAGCCAGTAAGATCTCCCACACCCATACTGTGGCTCACCGTCAAACCACCCCTAATCAGTTCTAAAGCTTTCTGGAGACAGAGACCCATTTAACTGTAAAAAATAAATTCCACTGACAACCTCAGTACGGATTCATTTTAAAGAACATTATTTAGATTTTTCAAATGGTATTTTTTGGCACCATAAAGCTTCCTATTCCTGAACTTTCCTCTGATGGACCACATTATGTCTGAGTTGACTTTGGTGCTTGGACCCCTGAATATAAGAAAGTTGATAATGAGGGTCGTGATTCCCACCACTGTAACAACATAAAATAAAAAGGACCCTACTATGAGATCCAGTGTCTTGGAGGATCAGGTATAGGTCAAGTGTAGGAAGTGTATAAAGAGGACACACACACACTGACTCAACCATGAGGCATAAATATCACTAAAAAGAGTAAACGTTAGCATACTGATAGAGGTGACATGATAAAGGGTGATAGAAGCAGGTTTTGCAAATAAATAATGACGTACCAAAGGTGTATATGCCCACTTTTTGGAAATGACCAAAGCTGGTGAAAAACTTTGCCTCTTTTGTATACAGCCCCTCGATGTAGCTCTGAAGGCAGCACTGAAAGGTGAGCTGGAGGATGTGGTTCTGGGTTTGCTCAGGACTCCTGCTCAGTATGATGCCCAGCAGCTCAAACTGGCCATGAAGGTAAAACACTGAATCCCTACCATGAATGTTTCGAGAGATGTTCTTCTTAGTCTCAGTTCTGTAGTTTCCCAGTTCTCCATGCAGTTATGAGGATTATGAGGTCTTAATGTCTAATCTCTAGCGCTTGCTCACATTCTAGGGCTTGGGCACAGATGAGGACACCTTGATTGAGATTTTGGCCTCCAGAACCAATAAGGAGATCCGAGACATCAAAACTGCCTACAAGGAGGGTGAGCTTGACTTTTTATTTATGGAAAATTGATGATATAATATTGGTGTATGGACCCATTCCTGATGGATTAAGTAATGCACTATTAAACATGAAATCTTAAGCAAAACTGATGAATCTATTTTATTGAGTCAGTTAATAACCTGGAAAGGACTGACCCAAAGTCATCTATGACTCTGCATCCCACCACTGTGTCGCTGATTATTTTTAAAAAATTAAATTTAGTTATTCACTAAATGTTAAGCTAGCTAGCTAACAGTGCTTGCTACAGTGGCTTACTCAAGGCATGGACTATCTGACTTATAATGGGAATGAGCAACCAAAATGAGTATTTTCTATAGAATTCAAGAAGGAGCTGGAGGCCGACATTAAGTCTGACACGAGCGGACACTTCAAGGATGGCCTTCTGGCTCTCTGCAAGGTGGGTTTATAACTAAACACAATGTTTGGGTGAATGGGGAATAGTGTGTGTTTGTGTGTAAACAACCGAATCTCTACATCGTTTTGCCTGTCCTACAGGCTGCCAGAAGTGAGGACAATACTGTGCAAGTGGATCTGGCAGACAAAGACGCCAGGGTAAGGAGATGTGTGTGCAGGTGTGCAGGCACTTTGTGTTTGTTTTTATCTTGGCTTGCTTATGTACGATGTGTGCAATCCTCTAGGACCTCTATGAGGCCGGAGAGAAGAGGAAAGGTACCGACTGCTCTGTGTTCATCAACATCCTGACCAGCAGGAGCGCTCCTCAACTCCGAAAAGGTACCATCCTTGGTGGAATGACCCATTTCATGGAAAAATGTTGTGAACAGCATTATTTAAATAATGCATGTTACATGCTAGACTTTGTACTAGCCTTGATGGTAGATTAGCAAAACCAGAGCGAAACTCACCAAAGGCACCAAGGATCTCTGCTACTTTATTCCATGCTTTGTTTTTCAAACAGTAAATGAGGAACACTTGCAGGTAGGAGCTAAAGTCGTGAGGTGAGGAAATGAAGAAATGTTGGACCATACAGGCCATAGTATTGTTCCGAGGAATCATTCTTGTTTGGGTTTGTTTCTTTACTGTGTCCTACCTAAGCGCTTGTGGCGTTTCAGTGGCATCTTGAAACTTGACTGCAATGTGATGAGTGCTTAATTTACACAACAGTAGCTCCTAGGCTTGGTATTTGAACTTCAGTTACAAAAAAAAAACCCGTTAACCTGAACTACTGAGCTACACCGGTCCTCCAGATCCGAGTCCTGCAGTCCAGGACTAAGCTACGTTTTTACATAAAAGCTCGTCTCAGTTTGTGTGTCTCATTTGTCTGCCTTCCAGTGTTTGAATGCTATTCCAAGTACAGCAAAGTGGATGTGGCCAAAGCAATTGACCTGGAGCTGAAGGGAGACATCGAGAGCCTTTTGGTTGCTGTTGGTAAGATATTCACGCTTGTTCTATCATTCTGTACTGATTTCTGGGTAATATTTAAGGTTGGATTGTGGAAAAATAATACAGCAACTCTGAAGGATGAGGTCAAGTGTTCAATCTCAGCTGGTTGAGCGAGTTAGCCGCAAACAGATAAAGCTGTTTGTTCAAAAGCATTCATGGAACACAATTACACCTTTCTGCTGTGTTTTTAAAATTCATTTGAGGTTTTGTTTCCCTTTTCCGTCTCTTGTTTGCCACTCCCTGACACACACGTGTTCGCTTTCAATAGCGAAAATATGGCAAGACACATTCAACATGTTTCTGGCATATATCAATCTGTTACTCATGAAGAAGAAATATCCTGCATATTGGAGATTAATTTATAGAGTCTAGGATATTATTGTAGATATGACTTGTTGATTACTTTGTTGGCCATTGATTATGATGTCTTAAGTTCATGTTTATTAAGGAAAATCTGTTCCTAGATCAACATGCCGATGCTCTGTAAATGGCAGCCCACGGTTATAAGAGAATCATTTCTGCTTTTGTGTCTCTGCTAGTCAAATGTGCTGGAAGCAAACCTGCTTTCTTTGCTGAAAAACTCAACCTGGCAATGAAGGTAAATGCATTTTAGGTTTTTATATCTACTCCACTCCCCTGGTTGTGTGGTCTATACGTTAATGAATGATTGCACAGCTAAACGTATGCGTTTGTATCACCTGTGTATAGGGCTCCGGCTACAAGGGGAAGATCCTGACCCGCATCATGGTGAGCCGTTCAGAGATCGACATGGCGCAGATCAAGAATGAATACAAGAAGAAATACGGCAAGACTCTCTACAAAGACATTCTGGTAGGTTCTGATAAAGTAATGGCTGCTAATTGGTGTTTCCATCCGCCTGTCTGTCTAAATCTCTCAAATTGCTACAAGGCAAATAAATAGTAGGGCTGACAAATGGTAATGGCAAACCTATCTTTTAAAGAAGACTGCCTACTGGCATACTATAAAGAGTCCCTGCGTTTAAACTAAAAAGCAGGTCCGATGCTTTTGTATTTGCATGCTCCACAACACATCTTGGGCAGCTTTTTGTGAACTTTTGAGCTAAATTTGGAAGGCAGATGCCCACTAAGGTACCTAATTTTGCCTAATTTGAAGGCAGCACTGCATGTTTTCGTCTCAGTGTGGGCTATCCCATAATTCTGTTCTCCAGTCCAACCACGAACATCCATTTTGACAAACCTGGCCAAATAAACCTGACCAAGTTTACAGTTGTTTGTTTTGTAGCTAGCAGCAGTACTTTTAGTGTTTTGGTTAACTGTCATATTTGTGTTCACAGATTGCCAGAAGTTAAAAGGCTCTAGCTAACAGTACTCTAGTTGTGTTCGGCTGTTATTTAGTGAGCAGTGCCAAACGTTATAACTGAAAAGTGCCTCGAATGTGCCTGTAACGCCTGCCAAGGTTCTTTTTACGTTAAAATGCAGCTTAATGAGACCGGTACCTTTTGGAGGATGCGGCTACAAAGACAGCTAGCTTTGGAATGGAACACAGTTATAGTATGCCAGAAAAATAGAGTATAACAGTTGCTCAAAATTTTATACAATAAAAAAATTAGTGTGGACAAACTTGTAAACAAGGCACTTGGATATTGTGCAAGAAAGGCGGTAGGTGTCAGTTAAAATGGGCCATGAGGTAGTTCTATTACTACTACTACTACTACTACTACTACTACTAATAATAATAATAATAATAATAATTGCAACAGCAATACATATACACCCATGTTAAAGAATGTGGTCTTTCTTTGTCCTGTGGGCTTCATATCTGGCCACCTGCTCCCACCCAGCATAAGAGTAAAAACCACCCACAACCTTTTGGTTTGACCCTATGGAATCCCATTCTCGATACACACCTCCAGTATGGCGTATTTAATTTTGTGGTACAAGGTTTAGGACAAGGACCAATAACGATATCTTAACCTCTTCATAAGACAGCAATTTCCATTTTTTTTTGTTTTTTTTTGGATAAAATTCACTTAACATTAGAAGCAGTTGCTTCCAAGTTGTACACTATGCTGAGATTTTCTCTCATTGTTCTGATCATGGGTCCTGTCATTTTTTCAGGACGACACCAAGGGCGACTACGAAAAGATCCTGCTGGCGTTGTGCGGAAGTGATCAGTAAACTGCGCTGCCCATTTCTGTTCATCATGAAGATTTTTTTTTTTTTATGTTGCCAAATAAAATGGGAGTCAAGTGCATTTGTGATTCAAATAAATTTTGTTTTTTAGTGCCATTGCTGTGTGTCTGGTGAGTTTGCTTGGGGGGGAAATGGCTTCAGTAACCCACAAATGACTATATTTTAGTGGGAATGCAGTGGGCGTAGTGATGCGTGGTGTTTGTGATGCTTGGCTAGACTTGGTGTGAACATCAGAATGCACGCACCACCCTGCGATTAGTCTGTTCTTGGCACACCATGAAAGAACGTGAAGGAGATGTAGCTTTGGAAACAAAGCTCTTTGTTTTTTTTTCCTTTTTCTGTCTGACCCTACTTATCAAGCCTGTTCAGCCCCTTTGGGTGTGGAGTAATGGAACAGCAGAGGACAGACCGAATTAGACAATAAGGTAACATTGTGCCAAAAATGTTAGGCAAGTACTGTGTACAAGGTACTGAGAAATACACCTCGGGAACTCCTTTCATACTACAACATGGGTACACGACCCAACACACACATCATATTACAAACATTTATATCACAGTGCTGTTTTTTTTTTTTTTTTTTTTTTTTTTTGTACATCTCATCACATCACCCCATTATTGATACTTTCCAAACCTGTTTCTGAAGATCTCTTTTCATGTATAGTTAAGTCACTGGCTAAAAAAGGCACAAACCATGGTGTTATTAAGAATCAAACTGTAACGCTGTTTATGACCTTTTAGACTGATCCAATAAGCTGCACATAGACATTTCTCCTTTCTCCTTTCTCCACCTGCAAGGCTATCACAGAGGGAGATTTATCTGCTCCACAACTCGTCCTTAATGCCCGTGCCTGTATTGAATAGTAGCTGCAGGTCTATGCACCGCACCTCAAACACTAACTAAAACTATATACAGTATATGGTTAAAAGAGATCATTAATTTGCCTTACAGTCGAATTCAGTTAAACAGTCAAGGAGGAGTTTTTTGTGAACAAGATGTTTCCATGTCAGCATCAAGTCCAACCGCATTCCATGAAACCTAACCAGCACCATTGTTTGTTCATCTTCTTCTAGTTTAAACAGTAATGTAGTTCTTAGAAAATCTATCAATCCTGCTCATATTCTTCCCGAAGTATATTGCAAGTCTTTTCGTGTTTAACAGTTTCCCTTAATCCAGTCAAGTGTTTTTCTTTCATTTAAATAGTCTGGGCACTGTAACAGTACACGTTAGACTGTCCTCTGTTTGGTCACTGTCTAAATACTGGCTGATTTAAGCCACAGTGCCCTATACAGAGTTATGTTATTAATATATCTTCTTTCCTAATGATCTTTCCAGCTGTCATTTGCTTTCAGGTCTTATGCACAGTAGATGTCTTCCTCTTTGGGCTTGGGAGTTTTCTGAAGAACAATGGGTAGTTTAACTGCTCAGGACAAACAAGGGACTCATGAACAACCATCACAAAACATAAAAAACAGCTGTTGATCCTCCAGGTAACAACACACAGTATTAAGAAACAAGGGTACAGTACTGTGCGAAAAGTTTTAGGCACCCTATATTTTTTTGTATTTCTTTAGTTTTAGATTTTTTTATATTATGACTTCTACATTGTCAAGTCAGTACAAAAAACATTTTAGATTCCCAAACATTAGTTTTCTAGCACAAAATTAAATGTTACAGAAAAAATATTTGTATGTCATTAAAGAAAGCAGCAGATTACGTAAAAGACACTTTTCAGACAAAAAAAAAAAACACACAATGAGGGCTGCTGGGTTTCGCTGCAAAAATAAGAAGCGAGTGAGAAAGTCAAAGTGTCCAGAAGAACTGGTTCTGCAAGATGCTCAATAAAACTTACCAGCTCATTTCCTTATAAAACTGCACACATTGTCCCGGAGACTATTATTTTTATTTTTATTTTTTTGTCACACCAAATATTGACTTTGTTTCATTTACTACTGTTTACTGCTCTTTATGTTTTGGGTTTTTTTTTTTTTTTTAAATGTAGAAACATTTAATTTCATTATTTTGAAGGCATCTTTGCTCTACAGCATTTCTTTGCATGTGCCTAAAACTTTTGCGCAGTACTGTATTTCCCAAGTAAAATAAATACTTGTGTGATAAAATAAGTAATACGATTGCAATCACTGTTATCATGTACAAAAATAAAAAAAAATAATAAAATTACATCTTGCAACTCAATTTGTATCAAAGAACCAAAGGTTAAAGACATCTATCCAAGGTGTTCACAGGCACACCATTGTTTGGTTGCTACAATGACGTGAAAGACGTCCAATCAGGGGACTGCTTTTGAGTACGAACGAACATCCAATCGTAGCGCAGGAGGCGGGACTTAATCCGAACACGGGCGGGGAAAAGGAACGAAAACACGGAAGTGCTGAAGCCTGAAAGACCTTAACACGAGAGAAGGTTGTTCTGCGGCGAGGGAAGAGAGGGAAGCCTTTTACCAGTAAATTTTATTTCACCTAATGCACCAAAGCAACACTTAATATTCACAGTGGTTAGTGGTTAATTATTGCAGTTTGTTATTTCTTCGCATGAAGAGCAGGCGAGTCATTCAGAGCCCAGTTCACTAGCTATACCTCAATATATGTCTAGTTTTTAATAGGTTTCCTGTAATGTTTAACGTGGAAGCTATTGAATAAGAATACTGCTTTATTTCACATCTAAGATTTGGTCTTTGAGTGCTAAAAATGTAATGAAAGGAAAGCTGCACTCTTGTAAATGCATAGTTTGTGATTTTAAATCAGCTTGGTTCATTCATTGCACTCAATTAACCACCTATTAAAAACATTCATTAAAAAAAAAAAAAATTTCACTCAAAAGACCTTCTTGTTTGTCTGTAATCTTTCATCAACATGCTTCAAAATGTTGACTGTCACCATGTATGTGTTGGAGGGGAGAGATATTAACCTAGAGATATTAGCAATACTATTCATGTCTCATGTCCACTCCCTCCATCCATTGCTTTGCCCGTGACACTCCCCTCACAAAGACTTACTGCATTTTGATATTTCTTTCAATTTTAAGTATCATATCTTTTTTTATTTTATTGTGACCCAATCTGTCCCCAGATCTCAGAGACCCGCTGCCCTCAGAGTGGGACAGATTTTATCTTGGAAGCGCACATTTATGCATTCCTACAGAATCAGACCATGAGCTGAAGCTCCACCTCCGTCTGCTATTCCGCGATGAACGACAAGCTGCTCTTCCTCGGCCTGCTGTACTTTGTGCAGGGCATCCCGTATGGCTTGCAGTCCTCACTTCTTCCAGTCTATCTTCGTGGCACTGGCCAGTCGCTCACCCGCATCTCCCTGGCCAAGGTACTTTACTTCCCCTGGGTGCTCAAGGTGCTGTGGGCGCCCCTAGTGGACCGTACGGGTACCAAGCGGCGCTGGTTGGTGTCGACAGTTGGTGGATTGGCGCTTGTGTGCCTGGCGGGTGCAACGCTGTCACCCGAGCTACAGCAGGGTGGTGTGGCGGGTGTGCTGCTGGCCATGAACGCACTGGTGTCGGTGCAGGACGTGGCAGTGGACGGTGCAGCCGTGAGGTTGCTGCGTGGCTCCGCTGAACTCGGCCTTGGCAACACGGCGCAGGTGGTGGGCTACAAAGCGGGCTCAGTGTTTGCCGGAGGTGGCCTGCTAGCCGTCATTGACGTAGTGGGATGGGCGTGGACGTTTACCTTGCTGTCTTGCGTATACGGAGGGGTGGCGTTGTTCGTATGCGGTGTGAACGTACTGGACGGTGAAGCAGGGCGGGCCCCAGGAGAGGCGAGAAGGCCCACGAGGGACACGGCAAGACCGTGGGCCATGTGGAGGAAGCTGATGGAGGTCCCGGGGACGCCGTGGACCATGCTGTACGTGCTTACTTATAAGCTAGGTGAGTGTGTGAAGTCTGTGTGCCTTATTTGTAACCAACCCCCAAACCCTATTTCCTATTTCACAGATCTATGCATCGACTTTCCTCAAAAGTTGAAGAACTGCTCCACTCAAAAACACTATTATTTATTTTTTAATAGTGAGGATGATTATATAAATTGGTCCTGATCAAAAATGATCACGCTTTTCTAATTAAAATTGAGACTTTAGTTGTTAGTGTTAGTGGAGGGCAAATGTATTAGTATTAGAAAGGGTAATGTCAATTTTGACAGGTTTAGCTAGATTTTAAAAAAATCTTATCTTATGTGTGTAGCCAGGGCATTTATGAGCTAGTTTACTGTCAGTTAGTTGTCTAGTTATGTTACATAGCTCATAGCTTTGTAACCTATGCTAAGTCTGTAACTGAACTTACCTTTTATATACATCATCAGTTTCAGAAGTTTCACTGGTTGTGTTCATGGAGACAATTTGTTATGCAATATTATTTTAAAGGTTTAAAATGACATGTACTTTAAAACCACCTAAACCCACAATTGCCATAATCTTAGCACTGTCCCTTTCTAGTAAGGGATTTGACTCCTCATTATTACTACTACAGTGAATCATAATTGGTTGGTGTGCTGTTGTAGGAAAATAATCAGTGATGAGGCGATGTGATGCAAAGCAGAGTTAATGTTACCATGCCAAGTTGATTATCTTCCTATAACAGCATTCCCAAAGTGTTTTATTCCTCTTATACCACAGCCATTTGTCAATGATCACAGATTTGAATTTATTAATGAACAATACGTCACGCTTTTTCACCGTTTATAATTCCATTTAATGTTATGCGATGTTTGAGACAGTTAGTTCCTGTTATCACTTACGTTATAGCAGCTATAAACAGTTGTTCCCTTACCAGCCTCTCTTTTTTCCCTATCTTTTGAAGTTAATACGCATCAAATTGCAGCTCATGTTACCGAGAAACCGAAGAGCACAAACTCCTGAAGACTTTAATGTGGTAGGAAAAACTGTTACGAAGCGCTGACACTGGAGTCTCCTTCCATAAATATTACAGACACCTTTCAGGCTTCACGATATCAATGGCGATACACTTTCTTTGTTAAATATCAAACATTGTTTCTTAAAGATAGTTTATTATTAGCCTTACTATTGCCAAAGCTGTTAAACAGTCCGTACAAGATTTTGTGGAATTTTTTTTATTATTATTATTGTTGCGGCCAAAAATGCTTGATTTTGCTGCAGCTTCATTCAGATTTTGTGAACAGTGATGTTTGTTGGTAAATGAGACCTTTTAGCTGTACTCATGTCCGACACACGTGAACCGAAGAGGGCTTTGACCGAATGCGCGTTTGCTCTGGAGAGAAGAGGAATGAAGGTTAGTCGCAGCAAGACAGAATACATGTGTGTGAATGAGAGGGATCCAAGTGGAACAGTGAGGTTACAGGGACAAGAGATAAAGAAGGTGCAGGAGTTTAAGTACTTAGGGTCAACAGTCCAGAGCAACGGGGAGTGTGGAAAAGAGGTGAAGAAGCGTGTGCAGTCAGGTTGGAATGGGTGGAGAAAAGTGTCAGGTCTGTTGTGTGATAAAAGAGTACCAGCAAGAATGAAAGGATAGGTGTACAGGACAGTAGTGAGACCAGCGATGTTGTATGGTTTGGAGACAGTTGCACTGAGGAAAAGACAGGAGGAAGAGTTAGAGGTAGCAGAGCTGAAGATGTTGAGGTTCTCTTTGGGAGTGACGAGGACGGATAGGATCAGGAATGAGTACATCAGGGGGACAGCACATGTGAGATGTTTTGGAGACAAAGTTAGAGAGGCCAGGTTGAGATGGTTTGGACATGTTCAGAGGAGGGAGAGTGAATATATCGGTAAAAGGATGCTGAGGTTAGAGCTGCCAGGCAGGAGGCCGAGAGGAAGACCAAAGAGGAGGTTTATGGATGTAGTGAAGGAGGACATGAAGGTAGTCGGTCTGAGAGAAGAGGATGCAGGGGATAGGGCTAGATGGAGGCAGATGATTCGCTGTGGCGACCCCTGAAGGGAACAGCCGAAAGGAAAAAGAAGTAGGGACATTATACTGAATACGTGGCCTGTACTTAATTATTCGGTAGGTACGGGTGGAAAAAAATCTATTTGCATTGAGAATTTGCTTAAGATCGCATGAGCTGATATCCACTTCAGACACCAGTATGTCTTTATGCATCATTCCAAGATCGAAGCAAAGTGTAATGTTATCCCTCTATCTCCATGCTTACGTTCCTCTGGCCACACTGGTCTAATTCTGTTCATTTCCATCTCACTCACTTTAAAGTAGTGTAGCTGCCACAAGTTAAATATTGCATGGCCACAAAATAGATCTCCAGAAACATAACTCATGGCTTTAATATATTACCTCATGCCCATACTTTATTTAAAAAAAAAAAAAAAAACACCATGTCCCTGCCTTGTGTCCCATGTTTCCTCCCCGAGGCGACCCTGTGTAGTATAAACAGTATGGAAAATGGATGGAGGGATGGAAGGATGGATGGGTTTTTGATTAAGGATAAAAATTACATTGTAACAGCCAAAACAAATGTATCCACAGTGGATCAAAGGACGCAAAGATCCTGCAACAGATCCCTAATCTAAAGAGAACGGCTTACATAGCACACACTGATCCGATCGGAGATCTCCTTGCAGAGCAGCTTCAGCTTCTTCCCTGACAAATAAAACCGGGCCGATTTAGAGGTCACTTTCTCATAACTCATATGCTGGTATGCTGTTTATCAGCGAGCCAAGCCGACCCGACCCGAGCCAAGCGCTCTGACTCATTGAAAACAGATGGACTTCCCCTAACTAGTGTGAGTCACCAAATTACAGCATTTCTAAAACGGTAGAGAACGTAGCCCAACTCATGTGAGAGCCACTCCTGAATTACTGGCTGGATGCACGGCTTATATTCTTTTTATGCATTATACGGAAACTGATATCCTTTAGTACAGAGGTTTCTGCCATGCTCACTCCCAGTCATTCTCTGTCCTGAAGTTACTGTAGTGCGCGTGTAATAGTTTGCCTCGCATCATTACCATCGTTATACTGGAGCTCATGGTATAATACAACTCCTACACGAAAAGGTCATGCAGTCTTGTTTGAGAAAAATAATTTGACCAAAACTCAAACCAAACGAGCTGTGATGTAGTTCACCACAAGATGGCAGTGTTCCCATTTATTTGCCTCACTATAAAGGCACGCTTGATTATTATAAGGCAACGTAGAGCTGCAGTGACACTATGACACATGGCCTTTCCACTAACCTCTTGACATGCTGACTTCCCGAAGGTGGAAGACACACAACAAGCCACTTCAGCTCTGGATTTAAGTCACCATGAGTGAGTGTGCGAGCTGATCGGGTTGTGTTTGACAGCAGATGGGGATTATGTAAGGATTAGAGTCTCTTTGTGTCTCTGGCGATTTTCATCCAAACAGAAAATGGAAAATATGCACCCTGTGTGTGTGTGTGTGTGTGTGTGTGTGTGTGTGTTGTTTGGTCTGGTGGGCTAGCGTGTTTCTCTATATGAAAATGAATTCATTCGCCAGCCCTCCTTTGCTTACATTGGTTCAAATTTAGGAGAAGCAGGTAGAAGACAGAGAGAGTAAACCTGAGGCCACACACTAATCTGATGAGCTGTAGACTCTGAAAGCCCCCGAACTTCTTTTTAAATCCGTCATACAGAGCTTTTTTTTTCTTCATCACGTCCACCATCACAGCTTTACCCGTTTTGTTTTGAAGTGATGATAACCCGATGATCTTTATTAGACAATTTCACACACACGAAAAAAAAAAAAAAAGTTCACAGAGGTCACGCATTCGAATATCATTTAAAAAATATAACAGGAATAACCCAGAATTGCAATATTGTATTTATTTATTTATTTTTATTTTTTTTAAACAAGTAATGGAAGCTTATCGTCTCCAGTGTGGCATCAAAACTGCATGCCTTAATCGCACACTTTCCTCAGCAAAACTTAAGACTCTCTGTTCTTTTTTTGGTGGTAAAATCGTGTCCTTCCATTTACAGAAGATTTCAAATAAGAAAATTTCCTTCCTTTAACACAAGATAATGCTGGGTGTGATGTGAGAACATGTCCTGGATGGGACTCCAGTCACACACATTCACCTCAGGGCAATTTAGACTAGCCAACTATTATTATTATTATTATTATTATTATTATTATTACAAATATAATAACACCCAGAGGAAACACACATGCTGTTATTGGAAAATAAGCAACTTCCAGGTGGTAACAGTAACTCGCAGCATCGTATCACCCTGTCGTTGATTGTTTTCTTATAACAAAGTGTTTTATTCCTCACCTAGGTCTGTATAATGCATTGGATGAGAATATATGTAATTCTGCATCACACATTAGTCAGCCTCAGTGTTAAAACACACCAATGTAATTATATAGGACGCAGAAACCCTGCCCACATACACTGTCACCTTAACAGAAGTTAACGGAAGGTTTACAATGGATTGGTTGATCAAGTAGAATCGAATTATTTTGACTTCAACCTCAACTGGCAGGAGGATTAGCAGTACTCGTAGCTCTGTGTGTGTGTGTGTGTGTGTGTGTGTGTGTGTGTGTGTGTGTGTGTGTGTGTGTGTGTGTGTGTGTGTGCGTGTGTGCGTGCATCATCAACACCCAGCTGCTGTCTGATAGAATTCTATAGACAACTTTGATACAGCAGATCTTGGAGCAGTTTGGTAGAATATGGCTTTCATTAGGGACATGATGAAGCACAAAACTCCTCCCTCCGTCATTTCTGCCTTTCCTTTAGTCGGTATAGAACTTAAAGCTGGCGCTTGATCAGATCACTAATCCCACAGCGAATCAGCCTGCATTGAGCTCTGTTAGGGACGCTGACGATTTCCATACATACACGCTCTGAAGAATGAAATGCGTAAACTGTATGACCTTGTGTTTATAAGCTCGGCGGTGATGGAGTCAGGCGTGTAGCCCCTCTGAGAAACGTCCAGATGAGAGAAAGAGAGATGGGTGTGAGAGGGGGTGAATATGGTCGCAGGAGGGGAGCATGAAGCCCCAAATCTGTCTCTCCTTAACTTGGTTCAATGGCACTAATATCCGTTTTTAAGGATCCTTAAATCCCCAAAACCAGTTATTTCAGACGGTATCACGTTATAGTCAACAGCTAGCTAGATAACTAGTAGTTCTAATTAAACTTTTGTTTACTGATATGATTTCCCAAAATGAACAGATGGGACAGCTTTAGACAAATAAAAACAAGGCACTTAACATCATTTTAAAACAGGTCAATAACAGGAAGACAAGATTAAAGGAAGACAATTTCTCAGAATTAGAGTTTAGACAGTTTAATGTCTAAAGTTCGATTCTTTAGTTTACAAGTAAGAGAAGTTTAGCTAACAAGTAAAGGAAGTCTGTCTGTCTCTTTGTCTTTCTCCCTCTCTCGTCCCCCTTTTCTCTTTCTCCATTATATCCTATCTCGCCTTATCTGTCTCTCACCACCGTCCAACTATCTCTCGCTCCTCTCTCTCTCCGTTCCATATTAGCCACGATTACCTTTAAGTTGAAGTGTCCCTGTCTCTCGTTGTCTCCTTCTCTAATTACATGATCTGTCTGTTGCTCTCATTCCATCTCTTTACCTCTCTTTTTCTCTCTCATTCAGTCCTTTTCATCCTCTCACTCAGTTTCTGTCCCCGATACTCCAACCCAGACCCTCTCTCTCTCTCTCTCTCTCTCTCTCTCTCTCTGCAGTCGCAGTATGTTTTCAGATGTTTAACGAAATCCCAGCTGATATGGATAACGGCCGTTCCTGGGAATATTTATAGAAATTGTTTTCGGTCTGTGAAAAAAAAAAAATATATATATTTGAAAAACAAGCAGAAAAGCATCTCAGAACACACAACACATAGAACCTTGAAGCTACAACAGGCTCACCCAAGCTGGATGAGGTTTGAACGAGAAGGTGTACAGATGTTCCTATTAAAGTGGCCTTTGAGTGTATATTTACATTGTGGAACCACTTTTTTTGATTTTTATTTTAACAGAGAAGAGCTTTGTTGGTTGATGCTGTATTTTCAGGGCTGAATCTCACTGCACCACTATCAGCAGGTATTCAAACAGCATTGTGGGTAATGCAAATGAAAGAGGTTTAAACTTTAAAAAGTAAAAAAAAAAAAAATAAATAATAATAATAATTGGATGCCAGGAAAGATAACGTTGAATGCTCGAATCTGATTGGTCAGGATTAAAAATAGTGGAAAACAAAAGACAAGCAGACAGCGGGCCTCATTTATCAATCTTTATCATAAAGTTGCATGTAGATGTTTACGTAAGCCAAACTAAAATTTTCTGCCGGATTCGCGTGTGTATGCTGATGACCTGCGCGTTCCCGAGACATTTAGTGATGCCCACAAAACTCCATAAAAGGTCAAGTGCACAGACAGCTGGGAGCACGAAATGAAAGATGAGGGAGAAGGCTGAAAGGCAGAAGCGGAAGTTATTTTGACTCACTTCTATGCCGATAAAAAATATGTAAGGATATACGTATAATATTAATTATAACGATAAGCGAGCGCTAGATCTTCCATCAGCTGAGGCATTTGTTTACGGTTTACGACTATGCTCAGACAGACTGGCCCATAGTATATTAAAGTATATTCCATATATATATATAAAAGTGCCATAATCCATGTAAATTATATGATTTGAAGTTGGTCAAGTGGAGGTTTATGTTAGTTAAATTTTTACATGCACTGTTCGTGTCCATTTTGATAAATGAGGTCCATTGCATCTACGATGTACAGAACCATTTCTGTTGTAAGATATATTGCAAAGAGAGGCAAAGGGGGATTATGGAGTGGATAATGGCGATGATAAATGGCCATATTGTAGTTTCTGCAAATCAGAAATGCATGTGGACCATGGTGAAGGAAAAAAAAAAAAAAAAAAAAGCACGTCCCCTTTCCAATGCTTGAACTTCTGACCTAGTTTCAGGTCTTTCTATGCAGTGTTTGAGATGTAGATGTAATCTCACTGAGGCCTGGCAATCCTGCTCTGAAGTTTCCATCAGCTGATCTCTTCAGTAATGACCGTTTAGAAGGTTTTTTTTGTTTTGTTTTTTTTTTTTTTTTTAAAACACTTCAGCTTTGATTGACCTTACAAAGAGAAACTCAGAGTATTGATCTGACAGGAAAAGGGGCTTGTTTCTGTCACAGGTTGAAAAAGTTTTCACCCGAAAGTGAAGGCGAGGCAACGTTTTAAAACACAACAGACTGACTGCTCGCCTTGTAAAAGCAGAAAGGAGAAGAAAAAAAAAAAAAAAAAAGAGAGGAAGAGTCCCAGAACATGAAGAATAAATCCCTTCTTTGTTCACACATTCGCTTTTTATAGACGGATCCTTTACATGGTTTAGTTCGGCTGTCTCAAACGATCGCCTGCAATGAAAGCGGCGACGGTTGACAGTCGAAAGCTCTGTCAGCGCTCGCGCGGGATCTTTGGGCGCTTGCTATCATCTGATTAGTTGTGTTTTTGATTTGACTTTCCGTTTTTATTTCATTGTGGGGTCCCCCGGACGCCAGCATGTCTGTTTGACAGCGGTCTCAGAGCTGTCAGTCATGGAAGACAAGCCGCATAAATAATGACAGAAGCGTTGAATAATACACGGCTAAACCGAAACAAACTGACGGCGCGCGCGGGAGACAAAACTTTCCCGCTCACAGATAAGCTCGTGTATGGAGATCTGTGAGGCAGGATTTATTTTTTCCCCCTCTTCATTTCGCTTTTGTACTTGGAGTGAACAGAATTAAACTGACAGGTTCTTTGTGTTTTTATTTCCCTCATTAACAGATGCAATGAAGACGGTAAATAGTGTTGTGTGTGTGTGTGTGTGTGTGTGTGTGTGTGTGTGTGTGGTTCGTCCGGCACCAACAGTGGCTACCTCAAAATAGTGATGGTACCAATATTAAAGAATATGTGGAAAAACATTACACCACCATTGGGCTAAATCTGTATACCAGTGTACTAAACGGTATGCCACCACCACCATACGGTAATTGGTCCAAACCTGCATAGTATTTCAACATTGTGGGGCACTGGTGCACTGGATAATATGTCAAAACAGTTTACCATTTTCAGCTCAAACCTGTGATGTACCCTGCTGAAGAAAAAAAAAACCCAAAACAATAGAAACCATCACAGAAATTCTAATGGTTTCCACTACAAACCATCATCTTTTAACCATTAAAAGCATTATAAAATGGCTTTCCATTACGTAGTAGGATGTAGGTCCTTAATGGTATCCACTAGACATAACATGCCACCAACAGAAAGCAACAAATTACCAGTGGAAAACAACAGGGACCATTACAGTTTCTGTTAAAACCAATACGATTCCCGTTATAACCATTAAAACCATTACAAATTCTGTGAGGGTTTTCATTGTTTTACAGTTTTTTTAATCAGGGTAAACACATGCTGCTGTAGTAAATACTAACTTTTGGTAACATTAGTAATGCAAGGTGGAATACTGGTTTGGCACGACTATTCTTTTTATATCCCAGTGTTGCTTTTTGGTTGTGTTCAGGTGAACAGGGAGCCATCACCATGTTCCCCCTCTTCCTGTTGGATCATCATATGACGGCACGAGAGCTCGGCCTGTGGAACGGCGTGGTCGCCATGGCCTTCTCTATTTGCGGCTCCTCTCTCGGAGGATTCTTACTCTCAAAGTACAGGTAATACGGGTATTTGTTTAGCATTATTATTACTCACCATTAGATAAAAACTGTCTGAGCATGATTTCATGTTGTTATTGCGGACCCATCCAATTCAAGTGTCTAGCCAGACGGGCTAAAAATGATAATAAATAAACTAACTTTGATAACAGTGGATTGCTCTTTCCACCACTGTAGCAAAATAAAATAGAAATAGAAATTCAGGCATCCAGGCTATGCTTTACAGTCCTGCTTTATCCTGAACCATGGGTTTGAGACCCATCACTGACGTGCTGCAGTTTGAGGCACGTGTGTCTCAGTGCTCTCTGAAGTGAACTGAAGTGCTCTAATGTGCAACAGTTTCTCTCTCACTGTGCGATCGCAATGCATAGCACCATGTGCTCATTTTTCTTCAAGCCGCAAGTCGAGGAGTAAGCGAGGGAAACAAAAGTGCCGGTGAAAAACAAAAAGGCGCCTGTCTTCTTATTGATTGAATAATAGGACATTTGAATAGAAAATATTTCATTCTCACGCATCAGTAACGGAAAAATAGCAATTGTTTTTCACATCGGCAAATAAGGTGCGTCGGTCAGCACGTTTTCAATGAGATCCTTTGTGACTACTTGTTTATCAATTTAAAAAAGTGCATAGGAAATATAATAATAACCAGAAATACATAATATTTACTGATCATTCCATTTTTCTGTCCTTCTTTTCATGTTTACCTCTGACTTCTTTCTTTCTGTTTTATTATTGCATTATCCAGGAAAGACCACCAAGTGCATGTCTATATCTCTGTTGTTCTCTGTTTGTGTGTGTGTGTGTGTGTGTGTGTGTGTGTGTGTACACTGACCAGCCCTCCAGAGAGAGTGAAAGACTAATGGAAGTAAACACAGCTCAGTCGGTGAGGTGTGAGCTGTGAACACAGAGAGGGGAAAAAAGCTACTGTTGCCCTACGGTTTCTGTGATGCTGAGCCGAGATCAGTCTGTATTTTCTATCATACTGCTCAACCTTTAGGGTTATTAGAGGCTGTTCTGGGATCAGTGTAGGTCAGATTTTGTTTCACCTTAATGCGATATTAAATATCACGGTGCCAGCATTGGAATAAGACCATGGTAGGAAATAAAACATGTAAAACCTAAAACTGATAATGTTGATAATGGGGGGAAAAAAAGAAAAAAAAAAACGATAACAGGGAATAGACAGTAAAACATGGACGGCAGTGAATGTATGCGGAATGTCTGCACCACCGTACCTCCTCTTAGAACACCAGTCATATGAAATTCAAAGCTGTTTCAGTGTGATCCAATCTGATACAATGTGCAAAGTGGAGGCCACTCCCCCTTCACTAGGCCTGACAGCTACAGGGGCCAAACCTCCTTTACTGATACTGACACAGAGGCCACACCTCCTTCAGTGATACTGAGACAGAGGCCACACCTCCTTCACGGATACTGAGACAGAGGCCACGCCTCCTTCACGGATACTGAGACAGAGGCCATGCCTCCTTCACAGATACCGAGACAGAGGCCACGCCTCCTTCACGGATACCGAGACAGAGGCCACGCCTCCTTCATTGATACCGACACAGAGGCCATGCCCCCTTCATTGGTACTGACAGGTGCCATGCTACTTTTAATGTGCCTGTATTCTCTGGCTGTCAGTCCCAGTGAAAGAGGTGTGGCCTCTGTGTAAGTTTCCATGAAGGAAGCTTGGCCTGTGTCAATACCAGTACAGGAGGTGTGGCTTCTGCATCAGTCCCAGTGAAGGAGGTGTGGCCTGTGTGTGTGTCAATACCAGTGAAGGAGGCATGTCAGCCACAGTGAAGAGGTGTGGCCTCCGTGTCAATCTCAGTGGAGGTGTGGCCTTTCTCATCAATCTCTGCATAGGCCAAAGAGGTGTGGCCTCTGCGTCAGTACCAGCGAAGGGAGCGTGGCCTCTGCATCAGTCCCAGTTTAGGAGGCGTGGCCTGTTTGCATGGCTTGTGTGTCCTTATTATGTGAATTTAATTAAGCCCAGGTTTCCTTTGCAGTAGGCTGCTAGCAGACAGACACATTATAAACTCAACACACCACTCACGCCCGATTAACTACAGCTGTGCTTCGGTGCTTCTCTTTACATTTAACCTGTGATGTTTTAAGGTTTAAAACTTGTATTTGTCCACTGAAGGCTGAATGTTAGGCAGATTAGATTTTAATCTGATCTGACCCGTCGTTTTCTGTGTGAAGAAATGGAATCGTGCGCAAGCAGTGTGTGTGTGTGTTGGGGAGTGTAAAGTCATTTGTACGTCTCTCTCTCGCACACGGGACTCGGCTCGTCAGACACAGGCACTCATTCAGGCTTCGCTTCCCACAGGTTGGGTTTCTGCTGTTGTACGTTCACAGATGCTAAAAGCTCATTTGGACTCTTATCCATTCCATCTGTAGCACTCGAGTGACCACAGATACACACCCAAAGGCATCGGTCATCTCTTACACACATACCCCCTCTCTTTCACCGCTTTGTCATTCTCTCTCTCTCTCTCTCTCTCTCACCCCTTCTCTTATTATGTCTCTCACTCACACGCCTGCTCCTGCTTTCCTTCTCACCCTGTCTTTCTCTCCTTAATGCCCCTTTCTCTTTTTTTCCTCTCACGCCCCTTCTCTGTCTCAATTCTATTATTCCCTCTTCCTTTCTTGCTCTCTTTTTTCTGTCTTTCGTACTTTTTCCCTCTGACATGAATTCCTGCTCTCATTTTTTTCTCGCTCGTTTCCAAGCCCTTTCGTACTTTTCCTATCTGTTTCTTCTGTCTTTCTTCTCCTGGCGCCTCCTGGTCTGTGCTGAGGGTGATGCCGTGCACGCTCTCTCTCTCTCACACGCAATTAGAAGACAGTAAATGACTTGTTGTGAAATTGAACTGTTCATGATTGTGTGTGTGTGTGTGTGTGTGTGTGTGTGTGGGGAAAAAAAAACATTTTCGGTGTTTACGTGAATTTGTATTTCTGCAAAAAGAAAAAAAATACTATATTGGGATTGTCTAAGTTTTTGATGTGCTGATTTGCATGTATATTAGATTAGATTACGATTATTTTCCAGTAAAAGCATTTTCGCCAAAAATGTTCTGTTCCTTTCATACCACAACAGTTGATGATTAAACAGTGATTAAAGCTTTTTAAAAAAAAATTCTATTGAAGTACCACACGTTATACTTTTTATCCGTTTATAGTTACATGTAATGTCGTAGAGTGTTCACAAACCAAGTTCCTGTCATGACTTACGTTATAGCAGCTACAAAGCTGTTCTTTCACCGCTCTTTTGTCTCTCTGACACTGGAGACTCCTTCCAAAATAAACGTCTTCTCGTGGGAAACGTAAAAACCATACTGACAGTTGCACATTTTGAAAATTCTGTTACGTAGAGCGCAGTCTTTGACGTGTGATGTATTCGGCGCACAGTCCTGACGTTATGCGAACTGACCAGTGAGAGATTAAATGCAGACGTTCTATAGTACTGCAATCTGTTTTCAACAAAATGGTATTGGATGTAAAATCTAAGGACACGAACACTCGTGTCCCACAGCAAACACACACACACACACACACTTATTTTTGCATGATTGATAGAGTCCACTGGGTGCTCTGATTGGGATTAGGAGATAATAATGTGTGTGTGTGTGTGGCATCTGATGGTCACTAATTAGGATGAGTCTAATCAGCCAGTGACATGTTGTGTTATTGATTAGGCCGTGAAGCAAAACTCAGCAGGAGGCTCTTTAACCGACTAACAGCGAATCAATTACTCTGTCTGAGGCACACAAAAAAACATGTGTGTGTGTGTGTGTGTGTGTGTGTGTGGAAAGTGTAAATTTCTACCCCACTCTATGTCGCACTCTCATTGCCCCGGTAGAACTTTTTTATTTCTTTCTTAAAATGTAGTAAGAATTGAAATGTATAAATCGATAAAGTAATTCTGTGTGTTTTCAGCATCAGCATGTTGATGCGGCGTGTGTTTGTGATACGGACCGTCGGCATGGTTTTCCAGTGCTCGCTACTCACTGTGCTCGAGCCCTCTCCTCTAATGAAAGGTGAGACACACACACACACACACACACACACACACACACACACACACACACACACACAAAAACACGCTTACTTCAGCTGGTCAGACAAAATATTTCCTTATTAGTTATCAGGTATCAGTATATTATTAATACTTGACCAGGTTTTATATTTCTGACTTTAAAAAAAAAAAAAAAAAAAAAATCTTAAAAAATGAACATAACTAAATTAAATAAGAAGTCAGATGACGTGTGTTTCGTGATGGTTGTAACGGAACACCAAATATATTCTTTAAAAAAGTTTCTATCATACCAAATGAGAGTTTTATTAAATAAATCTACATCAGTGGTCACCAACCCTTTTCCCTGAGATCGACTTTCTTGCAGGTTTCATCTCCAACTAAAATTTAACACAACCGTTTTAGTTGATCAAGAACTTCTTAAGGCAGTGATTAGATGGTCAGGTGGGCACGATTATGCTTGGAGCTAAAGTCTTCAAGAAGGTAGATCTCCAGGAACAGGGTTGGTGACCACTGATCTAAATGAACAGTGAAACATGATAGGAAAAACTAAAAAAAAAAAAAAACAACAACAAAAAACGCAGATATAGTTGAGTTCTTCTTTCCGATTTGTTCATCTGCCAATTTCCTCCCACCAACCGAGGGTAACACGTCCTTTCCTCTGAGGCACATGAAGCCAGCCAACTGCTTCTTCTCAAACCGCTGCTCATGCTGCATCTGCCCTCTTCCACATACATGAGCTCACGGACACCTCTGATTGGCTAGTTTCTCTGTGATTGACAGAGGAATGAGAGTATAGCGTCCCTCCCACCCAGAGATGTAAACGTTGGCAAGTCATTGTGGTATAAGGGGAAAAGAAAAAACACTTTCGTGATGTGTATTAATAATCGACTTTTGGTCACAGCAATAACTTCATTTCACTGCTCCGTCGCTGATTATTTTCCTGGAACAGCACACCCCTAAGTGTTAAGAACTGTTCATCCTGAAGTGTTTGGTGTCTGAGCATCAAAATGGCTAGAAAGAGAACCAGTGGCGGGTTATGTGATCACTGCAGTGCGTCGTTGCACTGAGCATCATGGGAAATGGAGTTTGTGTTTTCGATGGACAATCGATTGACAATAGCCAATTAACACTTTATTTATAATTCAATTTTAGAAGAATTGGTCATTTGATCTCTCTCTCTGTCTCTCTACTTGTCTCTTTCTTTGTCTCTCTCTCTCTCTCGTCACCGTTTCCATCTCGAAGCCAACAATATTTTTCCTTGAGCGCTCTCGCTGTTCACTTTGATAAATGAATAACCTCGCTCTTGACTCTTGCGTCTCTCTCTCTCTCTCTCTCTCTCTCATCCCTTTGTGGTTTTTCATATGTTTATTTAATGAAAATAAAAAGAGAAATCATGGCTGGGTTTTAGCTGACTCACTTTTATGTTTTTTTTTGTTTTTTTTTTACTTCGCTCCCCACGAAGCTGCGGCTTCAGGGGTGTTTTTGTCAGCAAGCGTGTTTCTGTCACCGTCTTTTTCTTTTCTCCCTCTCCCTCCCTGTCTCTTTCTCCACAGAGCAAATCTACTTTCTGCACCAGATCTCTCCTTCCCCTCCTCTTCCCCCTCCTCCCATCCTTACAAATCACATCCTGATGAAAATATGTCTCAATATTGTATGAGTGTCTGTGGTTGCTGGAGAACTCATGCAGAACTCTTGATAGGCAAAGTTGACTTCAGTTATTTAAAAGAAAAAAAAAACAAAAAGTACAATTATATTTTTCGTATTACATTTTTAAAACGCGATTTCATCATTCTACACTCATACGAGTAAGTTTGTTCTTATTAACGGAGAGCAGTGGGGACGAGACAGCGTAACACAGAAAGCTTTTACGGTTTTTAAGCATTTTCACGTCTAAAAAATTCTGTATTCTATATTCTGTTATCGGAACACGACTCTCAAGACGCTAAGGGTCGTGTTAAGAGTTTCATGTAATCGCATCATGTAATCGTGAAGATATTCTGAAGTCACACAAACAGGATGGAGTTTGAGTAAAACCGAGACGAGTCCCAGTCACACACGATTCAGACCTTGAAAAGGTTTTTCATGAAAAGGTTTGGACTGTAAATACACTCGGAAAACTGCAGAATGCCATTTCAAGCCAATATTAAACGCATACCTATGACATTATTCAGAATCAGCCCTCTGAAGTCCACAGAAGGTTTTCTTTTTCTGCCAAGACAACATCGTAATCTGAGACACTGCTGATGTCAAGGACTGAATATATATATATATTTTTTTATAGATAAAATGATTAATTCAACTAAAGTGAGCGTAGCAGATAAGTTCTGATCAGCTTATCCTTCAAACCACAGACACATTTACTTTACAGGAGAGTATATTACAAGAAACATTATTTTATTAATTAAACAGTGCAAAATAGTGAGTGAACATGTGATAAATTAGGCCCTAAGTCTTTAAATAGATTATCTTTAGACATCCATGTATTCTCTAATTCATGCAGCCCTCACGAATACCTACTACATGTTATGCTTCCCCGTTTTTATAATACAGGTAACCTTTAAAAAATATTCCAAGAAATTGAAAATTTACACTTTTTTTTTTTTTTAAACCTGGAAAAATTCTTGAATCTATCCGTTATAAAAGTGCTAATATTTACAGTTTAGGTATGGAATTGTACAACATCTGACGTGCAAATGTGTTGTGAAACATGAAACACATGAAAACTACGCTTTTCTGTTGTAATTTTTTTATTATCATATAAAGCAGGAGTCAGACTAAACAGCTGAAAAACCAATTCACCCGACAGGAAAGGATGTTTCATGCGAAAGACTGGTATTTGTTTCTGGTAGTGGTACTTTCACTTCCTGCTAGGATTGTTATCTCTTTCATCATTAATAAAAAATGGAGGAGCTGCTTATAGATAATAATAGATCACACTGGAGATTAGGCGCACAATGCGGTCCCTTCTAATGTAGTAACCTTCTATTTTTTCCCCCTGTTTGCCTGCTAGTATTTTCTTGTTAGCAGTGTTACCACCTCCGCTGTATTTTCTTTTCAATGAAGAAAGAAGAACCATGTAAAAGACTCACCCATTATCCAAATAATATCTTGTTGCTGAACCAAATTGAACTCTCCAAACCTTCTCAAAAGCATGCGCTCTCCTGTTACTATAGTAACATAAGACACTGCCGTAGCAGGCGATTGGTTTAAGGCTTCAGCATTTGTACTCAAGGATTTTTTTCCTTCTTTTTTTAAGTCCTTTGCATCACTGTGGTAGTTTTTTGTATTTACTTTTTACACGTGCTTCTCCTCCTGCCACAACTCCATTGTTGCAGCTGTGAGCGTCTTCATCCACTTCCTGTTTTCTTACTCGCAATTCCCAATGGGTATTGATGCGATCCATTCAGATTATAGCCAGCATGAAATACTAGACTATCCATCCATCCATCCATTTTCTGTACCGCTTATCCTACACAGGGTCTCGGGGAGCCTGGAGCCTATCCCAGGGAACTCGGGGTAGGAAAGGGAAGATGGGGGGACACTTTGGACGAGGTGCCAACGCATTCACACACTACGGGCAGTTTAGAGATGCCAATCAACCTACAACTGGGGGAGGAAACTAGAGTACCTGGATGAAACCCCCGAAGCACGGGGAGAACATGCAAACTCCGTGCACGCAGGGCAGAGGCGGGAATCGCACCCCCAACCCCCAATCATGAGTTAAAGGAGTTGCACACTTCGTAGTTTTCTGTGCTCATCATTAAATTCTACAGAATAGAGCTGAATAGTGCAGGTTTAGATCATTATCGAGGTAAGTCATGGTGCATAACATCAGTTACCATTTACCTTCAAAACAGCATCAATTCTTCTAGGTACACTTGCACAAAGTCAGGGATTTTGTAGGCATATAGTCAGGTGTATGATTAAACAATTATAACAAACAGGTGCTAATGATCATCAATTCAATATGTAGGTTGAAACGCAACCATTAACTGAAACGGAAACAGCTGTGTAGGAGGAATAAAACTGGGTGAGGAACAGCCAAACCCATATTAAATCCTATATGCTGTCAGTAGGATTTAAAGAATGAATCCAGCGGTGTGTGAACGGGACGTTCAAATACGTAGATTTCAGTTACATGCAAGAATTTCTACAAATGTATTTGTCTCTGCTGTAAATAATATGCGTCAACTGAGTAGTTTTGCGATAAAAAGAGGTTTGTTGTGTACACATACACTGTGCAAAAAACAGAGTGGATATAACTTCTGGATTAAATATGAATCTAAATTCAGGATAACAGAGATTATTAGCTCTGTGTTTGACTTGCCTGAGAAGCGTAACTGTGAATGTCTCCTCTCTCACATATGACATTGTCCAGTTGACCATGTGTGTGTGTGTGTGTGTGTGTGTGTGTTCTCTCACAGGCATGGCAGTGTTGAGTCTGAGCATGCAGCACTTTATCGCAGGCCTCATCACTACTCTCACCTTTACCTGTATGATGCACTGCACACAGCGAGCTGAGGAGAGCATCCAGGTACCACACCTGATCCTAGACCAGTCGACTAAACCATTCCATCCGAATGGCACATTTCCATCAACTGGTGTTATGTGAATATTCGTTGATCAAACGCGTTGCCTCAATTAAACCACATAAACACTGTCAGTGCAGTACACCGGCAGCATAGGTTACCATGGTTACACAGGTGACATGTAAAGAATAAAACACTTGGTGTGTGCTGTTTTAGGAAGACCAGGTTGCCATGTCGCCGTTCCCACAAACGCATTTGCAGCTAATGTATCAGGATGAGTGCATTAATATAAACATCCTCCGACCAATCAGTGTCAATTCTACAGTGCTGTGGTATAAACGTAAATGACGGGTCTGGATTTTCAGATATTCCCCCCGCCCCTTACCTGTCACCTCCCGCTGCGCGAAGTCAGAGTGGCTGTTTGTTTCCTTCGCAGATGTTGTTTAATACGGAATGCACCGACGAACACGCCGACATGTCTGAATCCCCATATCGGGGCACCGTGCGTTTGAATTGCGAGAGATTTTGGGAACGTGTTCGAATGCTCTCTGGCCTCGTCCCTGTTGCACACCTGCCTCTCACAGACAAGTTTGAGAACTTCACAGGCACATTCCAGTGTCACTCATCGGCTGTGTACTGCGAGCTCGGCGCTTTCATATCGACACATCAAGAGGAACGGAGCGCTGCCTTCTTTTCATAGACGCCTCATCAATGCCAATCACACATCTTAAAAAAGCGCACATTTTAAAAATTCTATTATTACTACAAATGTAAATTAAATTTTTTTTTTTTTTTTTTTAAAGAGGGGGGAAAAAACGTGACACATTAAAGTACACGCAGGAAACGCTGAGGAAATGTCAGTCTGTCCGTGAACTGATGCATTTTTAGTTACTTTAGGTCTCTGTCTCTTAGTTTCACTAATGATATGCTGCACATATCACTGTAGCCTGTGTGTGTGTGTGTGTGTGTGTGTTCGGTCCCCAGTCCGTTTGTGTTCCTAAGGCAGTATTGGGTGACAGAAAGGTGATACTGTGAGTGCTTGTGAAAAGTTCCGGAGAGAGAGAGAAACAGAACACTTTAAACAAGGCTGCCGAAATAAAAGTGCCTCACTTGACTCTAGCGGCCGAGCTGTGCGAGCGAGGGAAGTGTCCGAGCGCACGGTTAGTGCTCAGAGAACCGTACAAACTGTACAAGATCTTAGCAAAGCTTCCGGGCAGTTATTACCAATCCCAGAAGATCATGTTCTTTGGTCCAAAACGTATTTTGTCCAGGTTGTTATGGCGACCACGCGTGGGCATTTCGTCATAACAAAGACTGAAAACGCCGACCTTCTTCACAGCTGTTTGGAATGGGGTCAGACCAGAGGGTCACAAACGTGCTAGGGGCAAAACCTAATGTTTTTCGCTCCCTATGTAGTGCACTATATGGTCAGTGGGAAGCCATTTTGGATTCTCCCTGCAGCTCAGCTCAGTATCTACTTCCCGTGAACTTTTCTCTATTCCTGGGTTTATTTTTTTATTACTGTTCAGTAAAAAGAAGTGTTAGCAAACAATGAGTGCAAACAATGCGTGTATGAATATGAAAATGCGTAGTGGCGTGGGAAAACCTGTCGGATGTCGCCTGAATTCTGAAAAATGGCCCAAAATGATCAAGTTTTGAGCAAAATAGGGTTTCTTTTTTGCCTGTCCTCTTCAACTTTAAGAAAGCATATACTGTGTGTGTATATATAAAGCATACGATTAGATTTAGATAAGATTTTCACACAACTGAAATGGGAATAAGTCTAATCAATTCAGTTTGTAAAGCGCTTACACGCTCTGTACAGACGACAACGGACAAAGTTTTAAGAAGAAATTTACTACTGGGGGAAATGTATTTACTGTATTTATTACTTCCTTTTCTTACATTCCAGGCGACGCACTACAGTTTCCTGGCCACCCTGGAGGTATTAGGGAAGCTGTGCTTCAGCGCCCTGGCTGGAGCCATAGTGGACACGGTGGGCTTCCCTATCGCCTTCCTCCTCTTCCTCTTCCTCACCTCCAGCAGCGCCCTGCACGTGTGGAGAGCCATGGACACGGGAGTTTTGAAGGAGCAACTCAAGGAACAGCCGCAGTGAAGCAAGGACGGGAAGAGAAAGGGTGTGCCGTGATGTGTGTAGAAGAACAAGTGGTAAAGGGAAAAGAAAAGAAGAAAAAAAAAAAAAAAAACACGAGAGTTTTCTGCTTAAAATGCTGGACACATAACTTAAACCAAACATTCTATATACACTATACTCGATGCGTATTACAATTAAGTGATTCACAAATAACAGATTAGCAATACTGCAATTAGATTAATCAGCAAAATCCAGCCATTTCAGTCTGATTCAGCACTGTGTGGTTTGGATGTAATCTCTGCTCAGACACAAGTGGTTTAAGAAAAAATACTGATTTTCTGGGCTGGTCCTGGTATCCACCAACAACTAAGACCCCGTTTACACATGGTCGTTTCATGTGTCCCGAATATCAGGATTATATCTGGATAGAGATTATCCACATATAGCTGGAGGTGTCAACTGTGACAAAGTGACATGCAGAACCTGACCAAAAGAAGTCCAGAGAGCGGACACGTCATGATTTGAAGCACGTGGGGGAAATTAAAGTGTAAATTAAATGGATCCAACAAAAAAGTTTTTTTTTTATTTTTTAAACTTTTCATGCAGTCAGATACGAAGCTCGCCGGACATTTTCGTTAACATGGGAGTATGTTGTGTATTCGCGTATCCTCGGTAGCATTACAGTGGTTTAAATGACTGAAATAATTTAATTAAACAAAGACCACATTCATTAATATAGAAGCGTATTGGATGGATGGATGGATTATTACCACTTTCGTTCAGTCGTCTTCAGTTCATGCTTTATCCTGACCATAAAGTACAAATTATGAGCGGAAGCAACTATTATTAATTAAGTTAATTAGTATGCATCGTAAGCGGGTAAAAACTCCTATATAATAAATGTGCGAGAGGGCTGCATCAGGATAAAAATAAATAAATGAATAAATAACACCTATATTCCGAGATGCATTTTAGCCGCGTTATGTCACGTGCATGTCAAGTGTCTCTCAAAGCCACATTTACCAACCAAAACCCCCCTCAACAGGTAACGGACATGCCACGGGAATGAGGGTGTTGGTGCTTTTAAAATGTTAACAAGTTTAAAAACAGCACAAAATAACAACAACCAAAAAAAAAATCATCACGATTTTAATGCAGCAACCGCAGAACAACACCGATGTTTTGCAGATTAATACGTAATCCAGCTATCGGGTCTCGGATCAGTCTGGTCAACCGGAGACGCATTCGGTTACAAGTGTAAATGCATGTGGTTAAAATATTATCAGGGTACAAGCCAGATACAAGACGTATGAAAAGTCCAGGTGAAAACAGGGTATAAAGCTCTCGCAGCAGCCAGATATTGCCAGCATGTGAGAAGCTGCCGCTCGGTCTAGTGGGTCCCAACATGCTCTCCGGCAGTCAGGAAATCTAAATAAGCCGATAAAACTGAGCCATCACTGAGAGCATGTCAGTAGGTTTGCCAAAGGTGTAGTAGCCAGTATTTAAAATATTTAGCCAGCACATTTAAAATATTAAAAACAACTTAATATTATTTAAAATATACTGTATATTACAAGAATTAGGTGTCTAGTAACTGACATGTAATGAAAACCTAGTAGAAGTATATGATATAGAATTATGATATTTAGTAGTCTTTGAAATACTGTTTTTTTTTTTTCTTACTATATTAACTGTAAATGAGCAAACAGAATGTGCCAATTTAATTTATACGTTGTTTTTTAAATCATTCATTTATGTGTCCATTTGAACGGCATTGTTTTAAAAAAAGAGAGAGAAAATATTTAATAATTATTAACACATTTCAAACCTCAGAAAGTGCCAGATACAGTATTTCCCTGAAATACTATAGACCAAGTATTATTATTATTATTATTATTATTATTATTATTATTATTATTAATGTCTGTTCTTTTAGCTCGCAAGGATGTAAAATACTGTAAATCTAAATTATTGGATGTACAATATCTTTAGAAGCGAGATTGCTGGTTGTTTTTGAAGCACACCATTTCTAGACATTTCCGTGCGTGGTACTTCACCCGAGTGCGTTACATTTCCTATGCAACAATGCAATAAGGTGTGTTCTTAACTGATCTGTTTATGTCTAATACTAAAAATCAGGGGTATTCAACTATAAATTGTGAAGGTCCAGCTACCTAAATTTCCTTGTTTACAAAGACCCAGATAAGCAGCTAACGAGTGAATGGCAACAACAGTTACCTTTTAATGCCTTTTCTTTTTTTTTTCTTTTTTTTGTCTTTCATACCGGCACGTCAGCAATTTGGACTAATGCCATGGAGTCGCAATGAGCACGTCTGTTTAGAACTTGAATTGTAGAATAATTGCACAATTCTCTGTCCCAACGTCTTTAAACATCCACTTTTCATCTGTTTTTTTTTTTTTTTTGGTAAACAAGCCATGTTGTCAACTAATCACACCAGAGAAGGTAAATGAACCAAAAAAAAACAAAAAAAAAAACACCCTAGCTGCTTTCAACTAAATAATTGCATACACAAGTGCATGTGATTAGCTGCAAAAAGCTGCAACAGGGCATCTGTTACAGAAGCAGTGATGGTTCATGTCAACTACGGCCAGGTTATTTCATATGTTTACCGGTTCCGCTACAGTATTTTTCGTGCTTGGTTCAATCCACTGTAAATACTTTGCTGGGTCTGCGTCTGGACTGCAGTATGCCAGATGTCAACCCTAACTATAGATTTTGTTTTTAATTTATTTTGAATAATTCTACACACAAAAAAAAATCTATTACCGAATAAAGGAAAGTAGCCAATAATCATTATTTAAAGGACAATGGACAGGAGAGTAAGTGTCATCCTCACTAGCTGTTAATTGTTATTCATATATTGGCATTTTTGGAATGCCTGAAGAAACATCAGATGGGTTCAGGTGACTTGTTTGGTTTATTTATTTATTTTTACACACACACACTTTTTTTTCGGTTAACACTTTTTCAGTGTGCTTGGATAGTAGGGGTGTAAGGATACAGTCGGTCACAATTCGATTCGATTCACGATACTGGCTTCACAAATCGATCCAATTTGATTCTCAGAATATTTTGAACAAAATCTGAATGAAGAAAAAAATATGTCTGAATAGGTTTAATATTGTAAACACAATGTACTACAGGTTCAACATATCTTAAAATAAAAAAAATAAATAAATAAAAAAAATTTAATCTCCCAAAGAATTGATTGAATAAACAAAGTCTCTGACCAGGGGAAAATGACTGATTGAAACATAATGAGCTCCGTAGCAGCACTTGAGAGCTCCAAAGTCGGCTAAAATGATCGAGTTCTGCAGCCTCTTTCTCGGGCAATGTAGATCACAGAGGCATAGGGCTGGTGTAATTTGAAAGCTACCAAAGAGCACATTTTAACTCTCATAACCTGGTTGTGTAACATGTTATCGTATAACAAGCCATCAGCCCCAGCGTGCACTCATTATATTTTAACTCTATGGATTGTGCAGATTGGGACCTCTGGTGGTCAAACAGCACAACTGCATTAGATGCATAATTAATAGAATGCTGATTCCCACGATGTGAATCGCACACGATGTATTGTCCACCCCTGAGAGGCATCAATACAAATTTCAATTGCCATAAATGTGCATAAAAAGCCAACACTGAAAGGAAATTCCAAGGGAAAAATGCAAGCTTGACAAATACAGCATGAAATACAGTAGCATCATTTAAGACTTAAGGCTGTATGAAGCAAGCATGTTAGGTGCTACACTTTCTTATTGTTTATTTTATTTTATTTTGTTTTTTCCATTGCAATCACTGTAGAGCCAAACCCAGAATGCATAGTGTTTGATATACCAGCATCACCTTGCACAAAATCTATAAATAAAAACCTGCTACTAGACATAACAGTATCTGTGTTTGTCATTTTTCATGGATTCAGAAAAGGACAATCCTTATTTCCAGTTTTTTTTTTCTTCAGGAATAGTATTTGCTTTCTTGGTTCATAGCAAAAATGGCATCTCACTTGTGCGTTGGTCTGGGAAAACTCGTCAGATGTTGCTGTGGCTGAATTCTGGCAAACAGCCTAAAATAACAAAAACATTTTGGGTTTTTCTGCCTATAACATGACACCTCATGGAAATGCTTTTATTTACTTCATTATCTTGCATAGGCTATGAAACTGTGAAACTGGACTGCTGTTTTTCCCCAGTTGTGATCTGTACAGTTTTGGTGAGCCTGTTCCAATTGTAGCTTTAGATTCTTTTACTTGGCTGACATGAGTGGAACCTGATGTGATCATCTGCTGTGGTCTCAAGGTTGAACATGCTGTGCATTCTGTGATGCTTTTCTGCTCACCATAGTTATTTGAGTGGTTATTTGAGTTGCCGAGGACTTCAGCTCCGTCAGCTCGAACCAGTGAGTATATACAGTGCCCTCCACTAATACTGGCATGCTGAGATGTTGTGAAGAGGCACCATTTATTACATCATTGAGGAAAATTATCCAATATAAAAAAATCTGTGAGAGTATGTGAACCTTTGGTTTCAGTATCTGGTGTGATACTATTGTGCAGCAATAATTGCAAATAATCATTTCTGGTAACTGTTGATCAATCCTGCACATCAGCTTAGCCCATTCCTCAGTACAGAACAGCTTCAACTCTGGGATGTTGGTGGGTTTCCTCAATGAACTGCTTGCTTAGCAGTTGCTTTCTCCTTGCAACCCTGCCATGTATACCATGAGGTCCTTAGAAATCTCCTTTATTCATGCCAAGATATGACATGATATGCCATGACTTCCACAAACAAGATCAGACTTTAATAGAGCCCTGTTCTTTAAATAAAACAGGGCGCTCACTCACACCTGACTAATTTCACCTTCAGATTAACTGCTAATCCTAGAGGTTCATATACTTTTGACACTCACAGATATGTAATTTTTTATGCAGAAATACAACACATTCTAAACTTTCGAGCACCACTGTATATTTAAACGCCAATTAAATTTCCTCAGATGCTTGATTAAGTAACTAACTTAAGCTGCATTTTGGATAACTTACTCTGAAACTACCAGGTCTGGGTTGGCCCTGCTGACACTTTCTGAAGGAATCTTTCTTCATGAAGCATAAAGACCTTAAACCCTTTGTTGTGAAGCATAATTTGTCCACAAATTATGGTACCAATGCAGCTACCCTCATGGGCACCACAATCTGTAACCCCAAACCAGCTCAGGGCTACACTCATTCAATGCAACAAGATATTATCATGGATTTGAAGTTATCTATAAAAGCCTGTCCCAGCCATGGCCACTCATTAACAACCCAATGAACACTGGCCCTCAGTCAGTATGGCATATGTAATACGTAGAAGAATTGTTGGCTCACTGGTTAAAGGCTTTGGGCTACTGATTAGAAGACTAATCAATTTGTGAGTTCAAATCCCTGCACCTTCAAGCTGCCACTGAAGGTCTTTGAGCAACACCCTTAACTCTTCTACTGTTTCCTGTCTGAATCTGGATAAAAGCCAAATTAATAAATGTAAATCTAGACATATTTTGGCAAATTATATGTTTTGTTAAAGAATTGTACCAGGATACAACTGTATATCAGGAAAGTCTGATGTGGTCTTTGCACTACTGCTGTATCCTGGTAATGGGAAAGAGCCTACACCAGGTATGCCCTGCACCACTGGCTACTGTACGTTATGCTGAAGAATGAGCTCTTCTGTTAGGGTAAGTTCCACATTTGCTGGACCTCTTGCCATTTTTCTACCTTCTTTCTAGTTGCTTTTATCTGCTGATATCTGTAGTAGTTTGAGTTAAGTTACTCAATCTGAAACAGCATATAAAACCTGGTGATATGCAATAGAGTGATACACTAAAAATAAAACAAATCTAACAAAATAAATACAAATGATTATATATATATATATATATATATATATATATATATATATATATATATATATATATTATATATATATATATTTTTTTTGTGTGTGTGTGTGTGTGTTACATCTACTTTGTTGTATTACCTTTGGTGATTATGATAGATCATGGTAGAAAAAAATCTCTATCTATTATTGTTCTCATTAGCCAGTTGTTGATTTTCTTAATCATATTTTTTTTTATTTATATCATGCACCAGGTCCGGCAAGCATACAAGAAAACAGACTTAGTATTCCTCCAACTGCATAATTTGGCCTTAGTGCAACTGGATTGAAAACACACTGAAAAATGCTATGCAGGAGTGGAAAATGTGGAGGACGGCAACTGGTAGACTGTGAAGAACAGGAGGGACAGTCTGTCCTGTGGTGTCGATTGGAAAGAGACCCCCAACCGTGGAGCCGAGATTGGGAAAAGTTTTCCAGCTGAGACAAAGAATCTGTAGAAGCAAGTAAATCATGTATTGGAGCAGGGTAAAAAAAAAATTAAAACCATGTGGTCCTGGACATGTCAGCAGACAACTGAATGATGGGAATAATGGTATAGTATAGTATGTGATGGGCAGAAACTCTAAATTGTGACATGGTATTCTTACTTTGCACACACAAAGGCTTCCAGTGGGGATTTTCGGACTTTACAATGATGCTCTACTGTTTGGATTTAGTTTCTGTATGTTAATGTGCAAAAGGACAGGGGCACATGTGCACTTACATAAATCCTACTTAGAGCACCATCAATTCAATACTTTATTTAAAAAAAAGTTTATAGTCAATGTATTTGTATTTCTGCCCTACTGAAATTGTTTTAATGAAAAAGCTTTACTCTGGTCAGGGCCGTTGGACTCGAGATGGGAATACACCTTGAATGGGACGTCAATCCATCACAGGGCGCCATACACACAAATACAGTATGTTAGCATAGCTAATCCAACTACCAGCATGTATTTGAGAGGCTAAATGAAACGAGAAGAAACAGAAGAAAGCCACATGGATACAGGCAGAATATGCAAAAAAAAAAAGACAGTACCCTGTGTTCAGGATCAAACTGGGGACCTTGGAGCTATGAGGTTTAGAATCAGTGATAATTGAACGAATAATACATTTTCAACACTATATTGAGTTTAAATGGAATCCCTACAATGGACAATTGCTGATGTGCTTGGCCAAGAGTTGGTATCACTGCTTTCTAAACTCCTAGAGTTCCTGAATAAATCTGTCCTTTATTAAGTAGAAGACAGGTATGGAGATAGGTTAGTGTATGAATCCGCACATTAAATATTGATCTGATATCCTTTGAGTGAAAACTGTATATATACTCATACTGTATCTTGATCAAAGTGGTGTGGGAGAAGGAGAGGAGCTGGGAGACCTGTGGTGTTGATTGGACAGCGGCGCCTGACTGTGGAGCCAAGATTGGGAAAAGTTCTCCAGCTGAGACAAAATCCACAGAGCCTATTCCGGAGAAAGATGGTTCTCTGCATTTCCAGCTTATATTCAGTGTTGTGGGACAGTCTAAGAGAGTCATATCATTATCAGTGTTGCATAGCTACTTTACTGCACCTGAGTCAGCCTAACGCTATTTGGGTTAGATTGGGGTGCCATTAGCCCTTGAAACTCTTGAAATTACTCTTAAAACTCTAAAACTTATTAAATCTAAGACTTTCATTAAACCATCCAGAAATGTGTTGTTATAGCTCAGGCAACAATAGCTCATTTGTAGAAGGTTTCTTTGGTGACAGGTTGCATTAGGTTCATAAATGAGTAAGTGTAATGCTAATTGCATGAGGACATTAAGGGCATTCTAATGATTTACCTAAAATTATTATTTTTTAATTAATAATTTGCTTTCAGTGTATAATTTGGGTAACAGGATTGTACTTTCAAAGTGACCTCGTCAGTCATAATCACAGCGTTATTAAATACATCATTAAAAAAAAAAAAACGACTAAAATGTATACTTTTTCCATACCTATAATGGATTACTGATAAAAATAAAAATAAAAAGTTTTTCAAGCATGAGGGGTTAAATGGATCAGTGCAAAAATAATAAGAATTTACTTTAATAACAAGAAGATACTTTGATAAGTATTATAATTATATTTCAAGGTAAAGTGTAGTTAGAGTGGGCTGGGACAGGCAAAAATGCTGTTTTGTAAGTGGTGTAGATGTTTTTTTTGTTTTAAGTTATTTGCCTGAAGCATGCACATAGGTTGTTGTGAAGGACACTTTACCTGTGTTTCAAATGTTCTTGACTTTAGATTACATACATATTACTAACCCCATTTCCATAAAAGTTGGGATTTTTTCTAGAATGCAATAAAAACAAAAATCTGTGATTTGTCAAGTCTCTTGAAACTTTAATTAACTGATAAAAGTACAGAGAAAAGATATTCAATGTTTTCACTGACCAACTTAATTGTATTTTGTAAATATAAACAAATTTAGAATTTGATGCCTTCAACAGACTCAAAAAAAATTGGGACAGAGGCAAAATAAGACTGAAAAGTTTATAGAATATTCCAGTAACACCATTTTGGAGGACCAGGTTAATTGGTAAGAGGGGAGGGTATCAGGATTGGGCATAAAAGGAGCATCCACCAAAAGCTCGGTCTTTGCAAGCAAGGATGGGTCGTGGCTCAACACTTTGTGCCAAACTTCGTGAGAGAATTGTCAGAACATTGCTCAACGCAAGATTGTAAAGAATTTAGGTCTTTCACCACCTACAGTGCATAATACTGTGAAAAGATTCAGGGAATCCGGAGAAATCTCATTGCGTAAAGGGCAAGGCCGGAAACCACTGAATGTGCGTGACCTTCGAGCCCTCAGGGAGCATTGCCTGAGAACTCGTCATCTTACTGTGATAAATATAACCACATGGGCTCAGGAGTACTTTGGAAAACTGTTGTCACTTAACACAGTCCATGGCTGCATCCAGAAATGCAACCCGAAACTCTCATACACAAGGAGGAAGCCACACATCAACTCTATGCAGAAACACCGCCGAGTTCTCTGGGCCCGAGCTCATCTCAGATGGACTGAAAGGCAGTGGAAATGTGTGCTGTGGTCAGATGAGTCCACATTTCAGCTTGTTTTTGGGAAAAACGGACATCGAGTTCTCTGTGCCAGAGATAAAAAGACCAACCAGACTGTTATAAGCAAAAGGTGCAAAAGCCAGCATCTACGATGGTATGGGGGTGCATCAGTGTCCACGGCATGGGTGACTTGCATGTGTGTGAAAGAACCATAGCCGTGGAGGCGTACATTGGGATTTTAGAGAGACATATGCTGCCATCAAGGCAACGTCTTTTCCCAGGAAGGCCATGGTTATTTCAGCAGGACAATGCCAGACCTCATTCTGCACATGCTACAAGAGCGTGGCTTTGTAGACACAGAGTGCGTGTACTTGACTGGCCTGCCAGCAGTCCAGATCTGTCTCCTATAGCGCATCATGAAGAGGAGAATCAGACAATGACCACCAAGGACTGATTAGCAGCTGAAGCTTGTATCAAGCAAGAATGGGCAAAAATTCCACTTGCAAAACTACAACAGTTAGTATCCTCAGTTCCCAAATGATTAAATTGTGTAATTAAAAGGAAGGGTGATATAACACAGCGGTAAACATGCCTCTGTCCCAACTTTTTTTGAGTGTGTCGAAGGCATAAAATTCTAAATTTGTTTATATTTACAAAATACTATTAAGTTGGTCAGTGAAAGCATTGAAGATATTTTGTTCTTTCTCTCTTTTCTTTCTTTTTGTACGTTTGTCAGTTAATTAAAGTTTCAAGAGACTTGACAAATCACAGATTTTTGTTTTTTTGATTGCATTTTAGAAAAAAACCCAACTTTTATGGAAATGGGATTAGTACTTTACATACAGTACATATAAAAAAAAACAAATAAATAAGTAAATAAAAAATAAAATATCAGCAGCGCACAAATGATACCCCAATGGGGGAATTCTCCATCTGGGATGATGAAACAGTCGCTTTAGTACAGGCAGAACAGTTTCCCCTGAAACTGCCTTAACCCCCCCCCCACCCCCCCATGCAGGTTTTAAAATTCCTGTTTATTTTATGAGAAGACTCCTGGTGCTAGATTACAGTGCTGTTTTGTTATTTGTTAACAAATGACATTGCACAAGTAAGAGGAAGAGATACACATTCAGATACTATCATTTACCATAAAAGAAACAAACACTGTTTAAATAACTGTTGCCAGGAAAATTCTCACTTTTAAACCACCCAGTCACAAAAGGAAGCTTGGGAATCACACAGCAGTGTAAAAGCTACCCCTTTTCCGTGTTTAATGTAAGAATAACAAAATTTTTAGACAAAAACTTTCTACTATAAAAAAAAAAAGAAAGAAAGCGTCCTTTCCACAGCCAGGGGTGATTTTGCAGTCTTACACGAACAAAAGTGTTTTGTTGGATGCCCCAAAGGGAAGAGGTGTTGGCTCATTTGGCTGCAGCTTTTGTACCAGGGCCGGCAGAACCCGCTGGTGGCTCTTTGTTGAAGAAGGAAACCTTAGCCGGGAGGTGCGAGCCTCGCGTAGATGTGGCGGCATCGGATGACCCCTCCGTTTCCTCTCCTGCTATTTTACCTGCCTTTTTTTGTTTGTTTGCCGAACCTGATGAGATCAGATCTGCTTTCTGCATAATGTTAGCCCCTATCTTTTTTTTTCTTTCCTCATTGTTCTGTCTTGTTTTTTTTTTATATTAACATTCTTCCTTCACCTTTTCTCCTCCACCTCCACCCTATCTACAGAAGAAGTATTAAATATACATAGCTTTGACTAGATCAGAGATAAGATTGGATGTCCATATGCCAGTGTATCTGCTCAGTAGACATTAAATCCATAGTGAAATCAGAAGGAGATTGCATCTGCTAGACCACTGAGGTAGCATTGTGGACATATCCAGCTTGTGTGGAGTATATGCAGTATTTACTTAGTATTTAAATGAAAGTATTTAGTATTTAAATGAATCCCTGATGCGTTTACCCTCCTGCTGCCGTGTTGTTAGAGGTCATAGCTGGAGTTCCATGGATGTCTGGGTTGACAGACACACACACACAAATGCTAGACAGTGTTCACAAAACGGTCTGTGAGCCTATTCGGGGAACAATGGCTACAAGGTGGGAATACACCCTGGATGTGATGTCAGTTCATCACAGGTCGCCAAGCACATACACAATTACTCCCAGGTGCAATTTGGCCCTAGTTATTATTTAGTTCGTGAATACTACAAGCTCTTGTAAAAGCTTTGTTTACTTTTGCTGTTGCCATATGTCTGACTAATGAGGAAATGAATTTTTGAGTACATGTTTATAGCCTGTTCAATTCAATTCAGTTCAGTTTTATTTGTATAGCGCTTTTAACAATGGACATCGTCACAAAGCAGCTTTACAGAAGTATATACGTTTTGGATCTAAATTTTAAATTGATAAATTTATCCCCAATGAGCAAGCCAGGGGCGACGGTGGCAAGGAAAAACTCCCTGAGACGACATGAGGAAGAAACCTTGAGAGGAACCAGACTCAAAAGGGAACCCGTCCTCATCTGGGTGACACCGGATAGTGCAATTATAAGTAATTCCCTTCTATAACTGTGCGCTACATGATAAAACAAAAGTGCAACTGTGTAATCAGGAAATTCACCACAGTCTCAACATGAAGTCTATTCTGCTGAAATCATGAACTGTCCACTGATGGAGACCCGAGCACAAGGTCTGTTTGTGCATTTGTTTGTGGCGATTTTAGTCCCAAAACCGTCACCGCAACCGCAGTCCCACGACATTGTGCCAAAACTGCCTGCATCAATTGCAGTCCAATGCCATCTTCACGGCTTCCAAGTAAGTCCCCAGGCTGTCCATATGGGGCCTCAGCAACAGCAAGTGGCCTCCAAGCGAAGAGAACTCCAGAAGCAGGGCACCAGGACAGACCAGGCAGGCCCGGTTCAATTAGGTTCAGCCCAAATACTGAACCAAAAATATCAATAGTCCTCTGATTCTCCCACATATGATTTTGGCAGCAGTGAAACGTTTGAGGAAAAAGTGAATTCCATTTACAGTATGAAGAATAAGAACATGGTTAAGGTTGCATCCCATTTCTAATAAAAAAAAATTACCAGGAAGTTGGATCTGACAAGTTCATCTATGAATGTTTATTCATTCTAAACTATGCATCCAGGCATAATGAACTATACAGATTATTCCATGTAGATATCTAATTTGCTAGTTAAAATCTCTTTTGACCATTCTTGGGATCAACATTTGTTTCATTAATTGAATAGTTAAATAATATCTATAGTACCCTGTACCTGCTTCTCCCAGACAAATGGACTTACGTGAACATCCGTTACATCTTGTGAAGAAAACTGCAATGCTGCTTTGTCTTTAATATAGGACACCTTTGGCAGCCCAAAGGGTCAAGACACCCTTTTTTTTATTATAGCGAAAATAATCCTCCTGTTTGTACCAGCACAGGCTCTTTATTCAGACTGGCTCTTTTCTTAAGTGCAGCTTTCTAAAGCAAGCTGTTTTTGGTGAGGTTGTTCTGACCTGATGGAATGCTCCACTGACACTCACACTGTTTATAAACATCTGCTCACAGAAAATGGCACCACATTTAAAAAAAATAAAAATAATAATAATAATAATAATAATAATAATAATAATAATAATCTGTCTATGTGGAGCATCTGCTATACGAGTCCCTGTGAATGATCTGTTACTATAGAAACGATAGCATATTAGAATGAGCGCATTAATTTAAACATATGAGCTATGTGCCTATGGAATGGGCAGCTTGCACATCTGGAAAGGCACCATCAATGCTGAAAGGTATATACAGGTTTTAGAGCAACATATGCTTCCATCCAGACAACGCCTTTTTCAGGGAAGGCCTTGCGTATTTCAGCAAGACAATGCTAAACCACATACTGCATCTATTACAACAGCATGGCTTCGTAGTAGAAGAGTCCGGGTGCTGAACTGGCCTGCCTGCAGTCCAGACCTTTCACCAGTTGAAAACGTTTGGCGCATCACGAAACGAAACATACCACAAAAGAGACTCAGGACTGTAGAATCCTGTATCAGACACGAATGGGACAACATTCCTCTCCCAAATCTCCAGCAACTGGTCTCCTCAGTTCCTAGACGTATACGGACTGTCGTTAAAAGAAGAGGGGATACTACACAGTGGTAAACATGGCCCTGTCCCAACTTTTTTGAGACGTGTTGCGGCCATCAAATTCAAAATTACCTTATTTTTTCCTTAAAATGGTACATTTACAGTTTTTATTTACGTTTTACACAGCGTGCCAACTTTTTTGGAATTGGCGTTGTATATCCCACAGGATATTAGACTTCCTTCGTTGTCCTAATCAGTTGTTTTTTTATCCATTTCCTTTTACCTGCATTAAGCATAACATGTTTAAATTTGAATCCCTTGCTTTTTAAATTACTTGATTTGAACCTAAGCCTTTAGTGATTGCGGAACCTTGGAGAAGTCCTGTTGTTGAAGCGGTTAGTGTTGATGATGACAATGATGATTGGAGTAACAAGCATTTCAGCTGAGATGGTGTCAGGTCATCTGAAAGTGCATAGATGATGATGATGATGGTGATGATGATTCAGACAGTAAGTGCTGGTGAATGCTGATGTGTTCGCTTCATTTGCACTGGTCGGCAGGGATGGAAAAGCAGGTCTCACCCGATATGTGGGGTAACAAGGATATGTGTGTGCGATGACCTGGGTTATGACATGCTGCCAGCTCATATGGCATGAGGCTGAGTCAGTGGTGTCTCTCTCTCTCCTGCTTGTTTGCTCCATTATTACAGTGACAGGAGATGTCTTCTGTCTTCCGTCTTCTCTTTCTCTCTCTTCTTTTGCTCTCTGGTTCTCTAGCTTCCTCTCTTGACCCCCAAGTCTCAATCCCTTGATTGCTCAGTCTGTCCCCCTCCTCATGTTCCCCCTTACTGTACATCATCCCTCTCACCTCCCCTCCCCTCTCCTCTCATGTCCTCCCTCATGAGTTTGTTCTCTCTTTATCTCCATTATTTCTGTCCTCACTCTTCATGACAGCATGGTTAATACACTTCTTTCTGAGTACAAATTTGAATAAATAAAAACCTCATATAAGGACTTCTGGTTGTGATTCAACAAAGATAATGGTGTAGTTATTTTCTTTTCCCACCTAACACACACACAAAACCACATTCCTAATGTACACATTTTCTTCCTGAGAAAGTACAGAACGTCAGAAGAAACTGGAGGTCTGCAGAATCCATCTCTGACGTCTTACCAGGTGTTTTTACCAACAGCATTTTTTTTTTAACCTCAAATCTTTCAAATTGCTCTACGCTGGGTGCTATTGGGCATTCCTATCTTTAGTTTGCTATAGTTTACCTGGCAGCACCTGTGAAGACACAGCAAGCTACAGAACATAATCAAAACCACCTCGTTGACCACAAATCGTCAGTCTCTTCCCACCAAAACAAAATATTCTGTATAAGTTACATTCATGTAACCAAAATTAGGCTTTTTTCCTGCCTGTAACATACTTTGCTCAACTTTAAAAAACAAACAAACAACATCAATATATTTCACCAAAACTATGTGGAAGTGTTTTATTTACTTTTATTCTGGCTAGGCCTTCTCATGACCACAGAACAGTTTTCCACTTTGCCTCAGTCCATTTTAAATGAGCCTTGGCCCAGAGAAGACGGCGGCATTTCTGGATCGTCTTAAAATGGTACATTTACCCAGTTTAAACATTTGATATGTTTTCTATGTTCTATTGTGAATAACATATGGGTTTATGAGATTTGCAAATCATTGCATTCTGTTTTTATTTACATTTTACACAGCGTCCCAACTTTTTTGGAATCGGGGTTGTATTTCAGTTAAGGAAGAAATGTCGAAAACAATTTAACGTCAAGTGTACTGTTCCACCGTTCCTTATTTCCACTGGCTTATTTCCTTATTTACCATTTGCTCCGACTACTTTATTGCCTTGCCTTTTTCTCGTCATGTCTGGGAAAGAAACTTAGCCTAGGATCTGCTACACACACACACACACACACACACACACACACACACACACACATTCAACAGCTGCAGGATCTTAAATCCTCAGTCGATGACCTGAAATCAACCCTTGCCAGATTTTATTATATAAAGTATTCTCATCTTTTGAGAGTTGCTGCCTTGCTAGTCGTTACACATCAACCGGTCTACTCATTATACACATTAACTATGAGTGTGTGTACACTGTAGACCGGTGTGATAGACTACACGGGCCGCATTTCACACTAGGCATTAATTCAGCACCACTTGTGTGGCTTAGCCACAGTGATTTGCCGCTCTGAGTCTTTGCCTGTAGGGCAGTGCAGCTCATGTTTCGCCTAATCTCTCTGTAACACCTGTAGAAAAGACTATGAATGACTTGCTTTACAACAGAGATGAATTAGCCATCCTAAATACACTACTTATACCCAAATTACAACAGTAAGTGATATGGGCCTGCTCATTTAGTGTCTCTAGAAAAAAGATACAGTGCACTTCGTCATTTTGTGATGTGCAGCTTTACTCTATCGAACCTCTTGAGGTCTGGCTGGGTTACTAGTTGTTACTATTTACTCGGGTTACTACTTGTATGTCAATGAAGAAAGCAGCATATTATGTAAGACGCCACTATTCAGACAAAAAAAAACACAATGAAGGCTGCTGGGTTTTGCTGCAAAAATAAGAAGCGAGTGCGAAAGGCAAAGTGTCCAGAAGAACTGGGGCTGGTTCTGCAAGATGCTCAATAAAACTTACCAGCTCATTTCCTTATAAAACTGCAGTAATTGTACCGGAGACTTTTTTTATTTTTTTATTTTTTAAAGCAAAGGATCGTCACACCAAATATTGACTTTGTTTCATTTATTACTGTTTATTGCTCTTTATAGTTTTTTTTTTTCTTCCCTCATTCTTTTTGAAGGCATCTTTGCTCTACAGCACACACACACACACTGGGTCCATGGATTCATTCTGTCTGACGTTAAGAATTCTGAGATGCTTTTCTGCTCACCACAGTTGTACAGAGTGGTTACCCGAGTTGCTGTAGCCTTTCTGTCAGCTCGAACCAGTCTGGCCATTCTGCGTTGACCTCTCTCATCAACAAGGCGTTTCTGTCCACAGAACTCCCGGTCACTGGATGTTTTTTTTTTTCCCTTTCTTTATTGCACCATTCTGAGTCAACTCCAGAGACTGTTGTGTGTGAAAATTGCAGGGGATCAGCAGTTATAGAAATACTCAAACCAGCCCGTCTGGCACCAACAAACATGTCACGGTCAAAGTCCAAAAATATCCAGACATTGTCTATACACAAAGATACATAAAAGTCAATTTTCTGGGATCCCCATTCAGATTACACAAATTACCTGGGTGTTGTTTACACGTACCAGGTTTTTCTTGAGTAGAAGCATCTAGACCCCTGCTGAAAGAATCAGGGATTGAAAGAGTGGACTGAAGAAGAAGAAGGAGGTTTTTTTCCCCCCTTAGATTAACATACTGTCTCCTCTGATCTCTGTGCAAAAAATAAAAGTTTCTGTTTTGTGCTAAAGTCACTTTTACGTGGTGTTTAAACATAAATGTGTGTCGGCAGTGTGTGTACACAACCACCCTATAATGGTAAAAATCCACCCACTCCTAAATAATAAACAGCGTGTCAGTACGAGTCGTTCGCGTTTTCTATCCAACGTGACCTCACGTTGGAACAGGCCCCGCCCACGACTGGTGACGGACTCTGCCCTATTAGCATAGATCCTCCCCTGAGTGAGCTGCACACAGTCCGCCATGTTCTCCACGCTGGAGCAGATATAGTGATGATAAAAATGTCTCAGCTTCAAAAGCTTTGTAAGTGTTCTGTTTTTGGATGTAAGAATGAACGTAAGAGTCTTCATGTGCTCCCGGTATCAGAGCCACTGAAGACGCAGTGGAGTCGTTTTATTTTTGAAGGAAATTTGCCCCAAAAATGAGCTAAATTCGTATATGTTTGAGCGAATCATTTCAGACCAGACTGCTTTGTGAACGAGGGTCAGTACAAAGCAGGATTTGCTGAAAAGTTGATTCTCAAGCATGGATCAATAAAACTGTTTGTGATCCAGCTTCATATCCAGAAGACGTAAGTATCGCACTTTATATTTTGTGAATGTTTCTGAATTTGCTTGTTAGCAAATTCCACGGCTAATGCAGCTAAAGTTACCATTGTCTCCGATTGTGTTCACAGAGACCAGAGCTATGCCATCATTTTTATTTTTAACCCGAAAACACTTACTGAATTCATACATTCTGGTTCATACATATAGGGCTGAACACCGGTATTTACGCCGTCAGTCATACTGGTTCTCCTAATTTGTTGTTGCCATAGTATCTGAAACACAAGCTGTAAAGGCATAGCCCTCTTCTGGAAAGTGGGCGGGGAGCAGCAGCTCATATGCATTTAAAGAGGCACACACGAAAACAGCGTGTTTTTGCTTCAACCCAAAAAGGAGCACTTACAGCATGGTATAATAAATGATCCGTGGGGTATTTTGAGCTGAAACTGAAACACATTCTGAGGACACCTGAGACTTATATTACATCTTGTAAAAATGGGCATAATAGGTCTCCTTTAACTAATGAATAGTGTCATATTTAATATTGGCCTAAAATTCTATTCCATAGGTTGTTTTTTTTTTTGTGTGTACTCTCACACAATTTCTGAATAGAGAATGATACAGCACAATATTCACACACTGAACATCCTTTCGACACCTGTCTTATTCTTGTACACCTGTATACCGTAATGATTTATAATCACACTCTCAGGTGTCACCCAGAAGAGGATGGGAGCCGCTTTTGAGCCTCAAGGTTTCTTCCTCATGTCCTTCCCTCGTCACTTCTGCCTTGTTCATTAGAGATCGAAATCAAAATCTACGTCCAGGTTTCTGTAAAGCTGCTTTGCGGCAATGTCTATTGTTGAAAGCAATATATAAACATGTATAGAGTGACTTGTAACCATCATGTCACTGTAATATGATCTCACATATCTCTTATAGACCTACAGAGGACCAGTGCTTGACTTTGGGAAGGTGGATATGGCCAGACATCCTGTAATATAATATAATTAAATACTGATCCTGAGACACGTTATGATGATGAGAGAGCATTCGTGACCTGCGCATTGATGACCATCCCAATGTCACCGATCTTATTTGGTGTAACTCCTCTCAAAATCAAAAAGATGGACCGAGCAACCTGCCTCCTTGTTTATTTCATGATTTGTTTTTCAATTACATTTGCTCATCCGCTCTATGCTGGGCTCAGGGGGGGAAAAAACCTTGATTAGGTTTGCAGAGATGGTTTGCACAGTACAGTGGATTGTGTTTTTCTTGTAGAAAGCTTAGCAATCATTCTCATATTTCTCAATATGCATAGGATAAAGCAGGTGTCATCAAAGTGGCATGTCCTTCATGTCCTTTGTGACAAAATAAGACATTCACAGAAAGGTAAGCGCTCAAGATATACATATTTAAATTGGACTTCCCAGATGAACCTGATCTTACACAAGATATGTAGGAATTCTGATGAGGGCGGTGATTTGATTGGATTTCAAATGAATAAGATTCCTATTGGTGCCCCCCCCCCACCCCACCCCCCACACAGGTAAGCATTGACATTACTGGCCCTCTAAATCTCTATCTCTCTTCTTAACAGCAGCACCCACTATCACTACGGATATCAGATAATGTCATGCAATCATAAAGCGTTACCTGATTAAAGTTTTAAAATTAAACTCTTCAGGGCTACAGCCCTGAATGCCCAGGCCAGGTTATGCCTGTGGGAGTGAGTCAGACAAGGGCTTTTGGGGTGCTCATTGGTGCCCTCAAGCCGGTGGCACTCGGCAGCCACCTAGTTCGCTTATGCCTAGAAACGGCCCTGCAGAAGAGGATAGGTTCTTTTGGGTTCATTAGGGATTTAAATCTACATCTGGATTTCTGTAAAGCTGCTCTGTGAAGACATCTATTGTTAAAATACTATGCTAAAATTTTTTAACATACTATAAACATTCATTTGAGGACCTCCTGGGTTGAGCATGGGACTGTTTTTATGATTACCTCAGCAGTTCAAAGGAAGTGTGACTACAGAATCCAGGTGAGTTATTTACTGCAACAGGAAGTCTTATTGGGAAGTTTTTAATCCGTATGAGATATGTCACTATTCTTCCATGGAACTGAAAAGTTGGATATATAAAACTACATAAGAAGAGTTCCTTCTGTGTCTGGGTCATCCCAAGACCTTACAGTTAGTGTGTATTGGTTGTAGTTTTAAACTTCAACCAATTAAATTGATTTATTTAAATAAAATTGTGTACAATATTAAACATCTATTCACAGAATTCAACACCTACCCAAAGACATCCATTGTAACTGAATCAGTAGTTCTTTGTTCTTTTTTTTCCAGTACAGGGAAATATTTTCTGTGGTAATCACATATTTGCTACAGATGCCATGGATAGAGATTAGCTTTAAAAAATAGCTTTTCACGGCATTTGGCTCAAAACCATATTAGTGAAACACACACTAGTGGCTATCGAGGGACAAACTCACATGTATATTTTAAATCTCCAATGTTTTTGACATTATGACACTGATGCTGTCTTTTAGCCATTCTTTATTAGCAATTTGACTCCAGTGATGATGCAGTCAGTGTCAACGGACCTCGTGGCTGGTGTCCGCATAACGGAAATACTGTATACAGTGCATTCCCTCAGTCACGTTAGTGCTATTTCTTTCCCCCATTGGAGGCTGTGATTTACACAGAAAGGTTTATCTTATATAAATATTGCTTTAAGCTTTGTGGGACATGAATTCTCCGGCTTTATACTACGATATCACAGACCCATATGATAATAAGTCGTACTTTCATTTGGTATTGTGAAGTTAGGGTGGAGTCTGTGTATTTATCTCTCTGTGTGTATCCACTGTAATCCATGTAAGGAAGAATACATCTTCCTTGACACATCAGTTTGGCAACTCTTACAATTGTGTTATTAATTAAAGAACACCACATACTTTTTATCCATTTATAGTTACATTTAATGTTGTGTAGCATCCTCAAAACAAGTAAAACTGACTCATGCTAGCTTTCTACAGTAGTGCATGAATGAACATAACACATTGTATAGCAAATACAAGGATACACACAACAAAAGGGTTATTTTTCACACCTACTGTACACCACATCGCTGATGTCATGGGTTTAAGACAGAGAAAGAAAGAGGCAGACAAAGAAAGTGAGAGAGAGCACGAGAGAGATAGAAAGAGAGGGAGAGAAGCGTCTGTAGCTTTGTATATCCACATGACCCCCTCCCCGTCTCAAACCCATGCCCTCGACCTCTCTATGCCAGGGCTGCTCACACTCATTAGTCCCTAATTGGGCTGTATTTTCATAAAGCCTTCCATTTAAAGAACACTAACTAGCGTGCACAGTTGGCAAAAGTAATGTTGAACTAACAAGCAGGACATTGTGAACCCTTTGTTATTCTTATTATGCAGCAATTTATTGACTGATTTTTTGATTGACCCTTTTTTTATATAAATATTATATTTTGATAAAAAAAAATATGATAATCTTTATAAAAACATACATTTTTAAAGGTTTGATCAAATATTTTTTGAGCAAAAGTGCTTGTTTAAATTGTTCATTATTTTTTCCCTTTTCTTAATTTTCTTGTTTTAATTTTTGATTTCTTCTCAAATATTATTAGTCTAACATGGGTTTTAAAGAACAGGGAGTATCAAAATTTTGCAGTCAGTGACCCCATTAAACTGTTGGGGAAAAAAAACAACCTTGGTATATATATATTTATTTTATGAATGATTCAAATATTAAATTCAAATTATTTAATGTGTAAAATAATATTCTAGTTTATTAGAGCTAAAGACATGTTGTTAGTCCTGAACTTTCCACCCACAGGAAAACATTAGGCTCAAACTGACATTATGTGTAGTCATTTTTTTTGTAATGAAAAAAAGTTATAAAGGTTTGGATTAAACAAATTTAAATCAAGTAACCAGTCAAACAGGCTAATAATTACAATAACTAAATAATAAATACAGTTTTGGTAATGGTGAGTTGTGATTTCCATTGCTGTAACAAAATAAACAAAAAATCCCAAACCCCCCCCTGCCTATGCTTTCCCAGACCCCACTTTGAGAAGCACTTTTATAGAAGACGCTGTTATTGCACTGATTTTATCTGACCATGCCCTCCTGATGATGTCATCATTCAGCTGACTTGTCCGGACACCTCATCTGTTAAAGAGACCACAGTTCATTTGTTCTCTGGAGCCTCTCTCAGGCTGGCTTGATTCAGCTCCACTTTCATTCGATAACACCCTCGTCTCTATCCCAATAAATCAAAATCAAAACTGTTTTGAACAATTTGTTCCTCGTATATTTTATATTCAAGCTTTTTACTTTTGAGAGGCCTTGGAAAAGATCAGAATCTTTCCTGATGAATTCTCAGAAGACAAAAGAGAGCTTCATGTTGTTGTTCTCCGTAGCCGTGGCTGTTTCCCCCCGCCGAAGTGGGGTCAATACATATTGTTTACTCAAAACAAAAGGATAAAATATGATGTCGTGTCTAGACAAAATGCAAATGAACGAGCTTGTAAACGTGGGCTATGTAGATTCAAACTGCTTCAGAGCAAACACAGCTTCACAGACAGCACAATTATGAGAAGAATGCTGCTGTTGTCTTGTTATTCAACAAGACTCATAATTGTTTTGTCTGCATCCGTGGTGGTAGGTTGTGAAGGCTAATCTAATCGAATAAATCTAATAGCTAACTGTAGCTCATGTTGAGCAAAACATTATGTCATGAGGGCTCATCGATGGTATAATAAGAATGATATGGGGCAAACTATTTCATATGCACACTTAAAGGCAGATATCATTAATATTGCTTCTGGGTTCATTCCATATAAGAAAATATGCGAAACTGAAAAGTCATTTGTTGAACCAAAAACAAAAAAAACCCAACCCAATAATAAATAATAAACTTATGATTCTATTGGCTCTCTTGTGTTGCTTTGTACTTTTACAAATGGATGGATGTTCAGTTCACTCTGTGTAATTACCTGACACGACTGTGACTGCATGTAACTACAGTCTGGGCTAGAAAGAAATCAGCCCCATCCTCACTTCTTCATACCATGCTGTATATTTTTTTTACATCCATTGGTGGGGCTGTTGAGCTTGTTTCCACAACAATCAAAACAAAAGGAGAGAAAGAAGAGAGGCTTAGCATTGCTGCCACATTTATACCACAGCCACCCCTGATGTGCATCTACCACACAGTTAATAAATGTAAGCACTAATCCACTCCCTTTAGTCATTAGGCACAAAGCCAAAATCACAAACCGAAAAGCTTTTTCACATTCAAAAATCAATGTCCAGTTTTCAATCAATATTTCACTAGTTGTTTTACTATTTCTATGAATACATGAAAACAGAAAATCAGTGGAAAGATGTGGAAATATCGCAAATAACGATGATGATGATGATGGACAGCAAGTGTGTGTTTCAACCAATCTGCATAACTGGTTGGCTTCGGAATATCAGGACAGAAGTTAGTGGAAATGTGCATCAACTGATGGGTCAGAAATTTGCTTAGAATTAGTGAAATGGCTGGATGGAAACATATCTTCCCTCTCATGCTGACTGAGCTGACTGATCATCAACAGCTGTGTGTGTCCTCCCTCTTCATCACTTCACTGGGATTAGAGCACCGGGGAGGGGGGTTAACACCAATGTTACTGTATTCACTCCACCTGTCACCATAATAACAATAACAACCCATCCAGCCTAAACAGAACCACATGAGCACCACATGACCCACATTCACTAGTATCCAAAAGCCTGAATGTAACACTAACACACAATATAACAATATACATTTTCTATTAATTGATTTATATATATATATATATATATATATATATATATATATATATATATATATATATATATATATATATATATATATATATATATACACATACAGGTGCATCTCAATAAATTAGAATGTCGTGGAAAAGTTCATTTATTTCAGTAATTCAACTCAAATTGTGAAACTCATGTATTAAATAAATTCAATGCACACAGACTGAAGTAGTTTAAGTCTTTGGTTCTTTTAATTGTGATGATTTTGGCTCACATTTAACAAAAACCCACCAATTCACTATCTCAACAAATTAGAATACTTCATAAGACCAATAAAAAAAAACATTTTTAGTGAATTGTTGGCCTTCTGGAAAGTATGTTCATTTACTGTACATGTACTCAATACTTGGTAGGGGCTCCTTTTGCTTTAATTACTGCCTCAATTCGGCGTGGCATGGAGGTGATCAGTTTGTGGCACTGCTGAGGTGGTATGGAAGCCCAGGTTTCTTTGACAGTGGTCTTCAGCTCATCTGCATTTTTTGGTCTCTTGTTTCTCATTTTCCTCTTGACAATACCCCATAGATTCTCTATGTGGTTCAGGTGTGGTGAGTTTGCTGGCCAGTCAAGCACACCAACACCATGGTCATTTAACCAACTTTTGGTGCTTTTGGCAGTGTGGGCAGGTGCCAAATCCTGCTGGAAAATGAAATCAGCATCTTCAAAAAGCTGGTCAGCAGAAGGAAGCATGAAGTGCTCCAAAATTTCTTGGTAAACAGGTGCAGTGACTTTGGTTTTCAAAAAACACAATGGACCAACACCAGCAGATGACATTGCACCCCAAATCATCACAGACTGTGGAAACTTAACACTGGACTTTAAGCAACTTGGGCTATAAGCTTCTCCACCCTTCCTCCAGACTCTAGGACCTTGGTTTCCAAATAAAATACAAAACTTGCTCTCATCTGAAAAGAGGACTTTGGACCACTGGGCAACAGTCCAGTTCTTCTTCTCCTTAGCCCAGGTGAGATGCCTCTGACGTTGTCTGTGGTTCAGGAGTGGCTTAACAAGAGGAATACGACAACTGTAGCCAAATTCCTTGACACGTCTGTGTGTGGTGGCTCTTGATGCCTTGACCCCAGCCTCAGTCTATTCCTTGTGAAGTTCACTCAAATTATTGAATCGATTTTGCTTGACAATCCTCATAAGGCTGCGGTTCTCTCGGTTGGTTGTGCATCTTTTTCTTCCACACTTTTTCCTTCCACTCAACTTTCTGTTAACATGCTTGGATACAGCACTCTGTGAACAGCCAGCTTCTTTGGCAATGAATGTTTGTGGCTTACCTAGTGAACCAAACTGAGAGACCATTTTGAAGGCTCAGGAAACCTTTGCAGGTGTTTTGAGTTGATTAGCTGATTGGCATGTCACCATATTCTAATTTGTTGAGATAGTGAATTGGTGGGTTTTTGTTAAATGTGAGCCAAAATCATCACAATTAAAAGAACCAAAGACTTAAACTACTTCAGTCTGTGTGCATTAAATTTATTTTATACACGAGTTTCACAATTAGAGTTGAATTACTGAAATAAATTAACTTTTCCATGACATTCTAATTTATTGAGATGCACCTGTATATATATATATTCCTGCATTATTTGATGTTTATTAAAAGCAGGGCTAAAAACATCTCAGCTAAAGAGGCATAAGTCAAACATTGTGTGTGTAAATGCTAAAAATCATACATCATTTATTTAGTTAGCATTCCTTATTATACACGCTAGATAAGGTAGCTCCATTTAAAAGATAAATAATTAGAGAGAAAAAGCTAGCAACCTGGTATAAAGATTACACACGCAACTTAAAACAGACCACTCGGAAATTAGAGCGTAAATGGCGTCAAACCAAATTGGTAGTATTTCAAACAGTATGGAAGGAGAGCCTCCTGAACTATAGAAAATCTCTTAGTGCTGCTGGATCAATCTCTCTCTCCACCCTAATTGAAGACAACAAAAAATAATCCTAGATTCTTATTTAATATTGTATCAAAATTGACTAGGAAACATCGATATTGCTCCACAGAGGCTCCACTGAGAGTGGATAGCATCCAAGCATGATGCAGACTGCACCATCGGGCTCATTCCAAGAGGACCAGGGATCGGTTCTCTAAAACAGCTAAAACCTAGCTTGAAAACAGCTTTCACACTTCACCAAATGTACTGAAGTGTGAAAATATGTACACTAAGGGTGGGGAAGACCCCAAGGCTTGAACCATTGTTGTGGCCCTATACCTACACCATGACATGAAACTACAACTGCCTCCAACCATAAAAACAACAACAACAACAACAACAACAACAACAAGGTTGCTATAACACAAAACAGTAGCTACTATAACAAACAACCAGCAAATGGTCACTGAACAGCGAGATACAGTGGCAATGTCAACCCTTATGGACAGTAACGGCAGCACAGTACAACCACAGAACCACCGATTATAAATAGAGAAAGATATGTGCAATGGAAAAACTTCAAGGTGGGAAAACTACAACATACAGATGCATGCATATATATTATATTGTGATATGACAGAACAGGAATATCAGGGTTGGAAGACATGATGGACATGTGTGCGTATGGCAGTGATGAGAGAGCATGTGCTTATGAGCAATGACTTGCAGCTCTTTTTTAACGAAGCATCTGTGCCTGTATTTTCACTGTGTTCTGTGCATTATATCTGTGTACATCATATCTGTCACCATGAACGAGGCTGAATTATGACATTCCCCGGGATTAAATTTTTTGCTTAAACTAGAACCATCACTAAAAAAAATATAATGTCATATCATATAATAAAAATCCCCATTTAATATGCAGGTTATTTTGTTCATTTTGACCTGAGAATGAAACGGATGATGAAAAGTGATTCATCATCAACTGACATCAATTGCTTATTACAAAAAAAAACAAACAAGCAAAACAAAAAACAAACAAAAAAGCAACCAAATATGTGAATTCACTCTATTAACATTACCCCATGTGTATTGTAGGTTCAAAGGAATATCGCTGGTTATCAAACCTGTTTTTAACTGATAAAAAAGTGTTAACATTATTTTTACTTTAATAAATGAAGACATTAACACTTACAGCTTCTGTTATTGAGTATAATGGTTGGAGTAAAAGTCATATCTGACCCTTAAACAGCTCATGGTTGAGCAGTCCATGGTCAGGGACCATCAGCTATGAAAGTGTCTAAAAAAACATTAAACCTTTTAAGCTATGATCCTTTGAGCAGCTCATAGTTTACTTATACAGACCCCAATAAAGGATCAAATGACAGGAATATTTAGTGCCGGATCACAGTGATGTGATGGAGCTACTGATTGATCAATCAAATGATGGTGCATGTGTACCTCAGTGTAAAATAATAAAGCACAGCCAGATGGCTGCCATTGTCTGAGAGCAGCTTTGCGTATCCTCGGAATGGTGGGAACGGAAAAGAGCGAGACATGTGCTGCCAATGAGGACTCAACTACAGTGTGAAAACAGCCATACGTCCAATCCACAAAACACACACACAGTGGCTTAAATAATAAAATAGTCTCTTCAAAATAATAGAAAAATGGTGGATTGCAGATAGCACAGATGAACACACGTTGGACAGGTCATAAGAACAGGGATGTCGAAGGAAGGTGTAGAAGGAATGTACAAGGACGTTTTAAGCAAATTAATTCCATGAGAGAAATTTGTGTCCGTCACCATAGTGAACTTGTGAGGAAGCACAGCCTCAGACTATTCTAGTGCAGTTTGAGGAGATTGCAAACTTTATAGAACCATTTATTAAAACCTGTCTGAACAAACAGTACAGGACCAAATATATTGTATAACATTAGAGTTCATGCACATAGTTTCTTTACCTCTCGATGTACTTACTCAGTTATACTCACTTTCAGTTATCCTGGTCAGGGTCATGGTAGATCTGTAGCCTATCAAATCTGGGTGCAAGGTGGGAAAATTCACCTCAGGTGGGACTCCAGTCTATCGTGGGGCACCCCGCAAATCGGCCTACCTATATGTTTTTAGACAGTTGGAGAATTTGGAGTAATTGGAGAACCCAGAGGAAACTCACGTGAACACGGAGAGAACATGCTAAACTCCACACAGCCTGTAACCTGAGCTCAGGGTTGAATCGGGGACCCTTGAATTATGAGGCAGCAATGCTGTTAACTGCATCATGATGCTGCCCTCTCACTGAATACGTGTACAGTATGTATACTATACCATGATGGTATGGAGGGCTTCTCCCTGGTAGTACAACTTCTCCTGAAAAAAATCAAAACTGGAGTAATATGGTCTCTCTTACAAATACCTGTCAAAAGCCTCGCAGCAGCATTTTGGACCAATTGTAAGCGGTTAAGCAATGATTTATTTATGCCGACATATAGTGAGTTGCAGTAATCTAACCTTGTAAATACAAAAGCATGAATGACTTTTTCGAGATCACGCATGGACAAAAATGGTTTCACCTTCGCTATTAATCTTAAGTGATAAAAACAGGACTTAACCACAGAATAAATCTGTTTCTCAAACTTGAGATCACGGTCAAAAAGAACTCCTAGATTTCGCACTAATGGCTTACAGAAGGGGGATAAACCGCCCAGATCAGCAAAATTATTTGGGACTCCAAACCACACAACTTCAGTTTTATCTTCATTTAGTTTTAAAAAATTTAAAGATAACCATGATTTCATGTCATGTATACAGTCCCATTGACTTTCTGTGTTGAGTTGTCACTTTAATTGTTGCTCTTGTCACAAGTTGCTACTGTTGGATGATGTGCTTAAGCAGCACAGGCATGTAGGCAATACACTTTACTCCTAAACACTAATTGGTCAGAGTAAGTATTATGTCAATCTTGGTGAAACCAGCCATCTTGACTTTTGCTTTAACATCTATGTCCATGTATCTATAATTGAAGCGAATGAGTACCTCATTAGGGAACGAGGCTCTCTGCCCAAGACTAAGTACCTATAGACACTGATAAAACCCACATCATTCATTTCAACTTTGTTCTTATGCTTTAGCTTCTCAGGCAGCGATATAGCGAACTGATTTACCTTCTAAAGTAACTCAAGCCATTGTTCTCCTTGCCATTAAAGTTTCCTTCATGAGTTATTTATCAAGTCTATAGAGTGGAAGCTAAATGCTCAACTAGAGTTACCAGGCCTGTGCATATGTAAAAAGGTACCAGGTTGTGTATCAACACCTGATATCCTGAGAAGAGTTAAACCACTTAAGGCATGTTCGAAGGACTTCATTCACCTAGAGATCAACAGTTACTTGAGGAAGTATAAGTGGAAGAAACTTATACAGTTCTAATAACGACTAAAAAACAAAAAAAATAACTCAAATACCTTATCACTAGAGATTAGGAAACAACGAAAAATACATCCGGTCCTAACATCTTCTGTTTTTATTTTTTTGTCTGTCTGTCTGAATTTAAGATGTCTCAGGGTGAAAGAGCACAGTGTGTGTGAATGTAACTAAGGACTTATTAATATTCTGATCATGTGAGTGTGTTGTGCACAGATGTTAACAAGTATATTTACACATAACGTGGATGGGTGCACTAGGGGGCAGTGTCACATGTAGCGTGGTTTAAAAAATTAAACAAAGAAAGTCTGACATATCACTGCAGCAAAAAGAGGACGTTTCTCATCATCTTCCATTTTTTAATTTGCCAGGTTTCATAACTTCTCTGCAGAACCACTCAAGCTCCATCAGGTTGAATGGACATCACTATTTTCAGGTATCTCCAGAGTTTCAGTCGAGTCTGTTGCCTTGGCTGTGTGTTTCTGATAATTGTCTTATTGGAAGATCAACCTTCACCCCAATCTATGGTAATGAGCGGTCTGGAGCAACATTTCCTCTACTTTAATCTGTTTATCATTCTCGCAATCCTGACCAGCTGCTGAAAAACATTCCCCCCCCACAACATGATGCTACCACCACCATGCTTCACTGTAGTGATGAGTGGGGCCTGATTTCCCCCTAGATGTAGCACTTGGCATTCAAGCCAAAGAATGTAATCATATGTTCATTAGATGCTGGAATATCGTAGGTGCCTTTTGGGAAAGACTTTTACTGAGGAATGGATGTGGACAACTCTTTTGATCTCATGGCTTGACTGTGCAATTGTGGAGTTTTATAACAGACAGGTGTGTGTCTTTCCAAATCGTGTCCAGTCAGCTGAATTTAGCACAAGTTGCAGAAATATCTCAAGGATACACCTGAGCTCAATTTCATTCAAATTGTCTGAATAATGTAAATCTAATATTAAAATATTAAATCTTATATTACAGTTTTATATTTAATGATTTTTCATTATGAAGTCTTTTTACAGATTGATGAAGGGGGAAAAAAATTGAGAGATCCATTTGAGAGTATGAGTTAATGAGCAAAAAGTGAACAGGTCGAAAATACTTTCTGAATGCACTATACTTTTAAATCAATTTAATATCGCAGATTTATTTCGGGACTAGAAAGGACAATATTGCAATAACACAAACAATATATTGTGCAGCCCCAATCTAGCCCCTGGGCTATCCCCCCTTTCTCTTTCTCTCTCTCTCTCTCTCTCTCGCTCAATCTCTCCCCTTTTCCACTCTCTCTCTAACTGTAGCTGACAAGCAGCGGCTCATTAGAGCAGACGCTCATTTTGTTTCTCTAACCTCCAGCTCCATGGGACTCCAGCCACAGGAGGGGGTAAAAGGGTCTATCCCTGGCCAAACAATATCCCTGTTTGTCCCCCGCATGGACTCCCAGCTCAGGATCTGAGGAGTAGTGGATGGTGTGTGTGTGTATATGAGAGTGTTGGGAGAGTGTTTAGCCATATTCTCTTTTACAAAGCCATAATTAATCAAATGGCCAAATGACACAAGAAATAGCCTCTTGAACAGCAAAAGGTTACTATAGAAACCATAGTTCTGTATTGAGCATGTGTGAGTGAACAGATGAGAGTTGTGTGTGTGTGTGTGTGTGTGTGTGTGTGTGTGTGTGTGTGTGTGTGTGTGAGATAATGATGTGACTGTATTTTTTTTGTAATTGTCTCTATGTTGATCGAGACATGGCTTTAGTCCTGTGAACGAGAATGCGACCTGATAGGCTGTTTACATGAATTTTTGCCGGGGCTGGATAATCTGTAGCTAATCATTAATTAACTGAATTATGTAAATGTACAAATACAGATCTAACCATAATCATGTCTCTTTCCTTACCTATAGCCTTTCAAAGTGACACATAGAATTACAGTGTATCATGTTCCTCATGAGATAGAGACAGAGAGAGATGGTGTGATTGTCTGATTTTGCCAATTAGACATCCCCCCCCCTTTCCCTCCCCCCACATTTTTTGGACAGTTTAATAGAAACACCCAGCCCAGTCATCCAATTATCCAATCACCCAATCATGTGGCAGCAGGGCAATGCATCAAACCATACTGATACAGGTCAAGAGCTTCAGTTCCCATCAAACTTCAGAATGGAAAAAAAAATGTGATCTCAGTGACTTTGACTGTGGCATGGTTGTTGGTGACAGACAGGCTGGTCTATGTATTTCAGAAACCACTGCTTTTGTGGATTTTTTACGCATAACAGTCTCTAGAGTTTATACAGAATGACGCTTGGGGTTGGGGGGAGAAACATCCACCGAGCAGCAGTTCAGTGGGTAGATATGCCAAGTTTATGAGAGAGGTCAGAGGAAATGACGAGCAGGCTATGGTAACTCAAATAATCACTCTTTACAACCATGGTGAGCAGAAAGGCATCTCAGGATGCACAACACGTCAAACTACATCAAGGCTACAACACACGTCGGGTTTCACTTCTGTCAGCCAAGAACAGGAATCTGAGGCTACAGTGGGCACAGACTCACCCAAACTGGACAGTTGAAAATGAAAAAGAAAGAAAAAAAAAAAAGTGATGCATGCATTCTGTTTCATGCACTATTCTGTGTAAACTCTAGAAAAAAAAAAAGAAAAAAAAACAATCCCAGGAAATCAGCATCTTCTGAAATGCTCAAATCAGCCCATCTGGCAACAACAAATGAAGTCACTGAGATCACGTTGTACTTTCTTGACCTGTATCTGCATGATTTTATGCACTGCGCTTCTGCAACATGATTGGTGGCATGACACACACACACACACACACACACACACACACACACACACACACAGTATAATACTTTAGAAACATTTCTTTTTGACAACATATTGCCTGCACTATCTTTGCACTGAAAAGTCTGATTTCGCAGGAAAGCAGTAGTCCGGACGAGTGGGCAATCAATGCACGATTGATCGGCTGTGATAGGAGAGAGACAGGCGTCAAGGGCACGCGATCGATTAATGAGGCTGAACCTGAGCTGTTAGCACGTGACTTAATTTGATTCATGTAGTTACATCATGGAAACGAACATACAGGAATCTAACCCAGTACTAGTGAAGGTAAACCTTAGCTTAAAGATTAAATCACGTCTCGGTCCTTTGTCATGGTGCACTTTTCCCAGGCATGACATGAGCACACACCAGGCTCCAAAAGTCTAACCACACTACCAAAAAACATTTTTTTTCTTCCTTATTTAGTTAGCAGAAGACTGTTTTGTTAAATTACATCGTTCCGTTATTCGTCACTAATAGTGTGTAGCGTACAGAAAAAGTCAGTAGTGACAATAATGCAAAACACATAGATGTGTCAGATGTGTTGGATTTCTCAAACAGCCAAAACAAATGTAATGATGAAAGAATATATTCTTAAGTCAACCAAGTAAAATGTATACATTTTTAATAAATTATGAAAAATTAATCAATTCGGAAAAGTTGCGTCTTAACACGATTCTGTATCTTTGGAGACTAAAAATAGTTTTTGCTCCGATGCTCTGCTTGTTGGTTCCTACTGTTCATTGGTAGATAACTCTGTGTGTGTGTGTGTGTGTGTGTGTGTGTGTGTGTGTGTGTGTGTGTGTGTGTGTGTGTGTGTGTGTGTGTGTGTGCTCAGCTCAAGAAGAAACTTCTTTCGCGCTGGCCTGAGTTCTGAGAAGTGTAAGTCAGTTTGTGCATAGTTACGTACTCTGGCACGATTCAGAGGATGTGGAGAGTGTGTGTGACTACATGTGGGTGTGTGTGTGATGGCGAAAGATGGATAAACCCTCTCACAACCCCCTGAGCCAAAACAACAGGCTCCAAACAGCTTGAGCCTGCCCTCCCGAGTGCAGAAGTGGCCCATTTTCTCAGCTTTTGAATCTGACATTTTTGGCACATTAACTATTGGACATTAATAAATTAAAAGTAATGAAGTGACATGAAAGCCGAAGAAGTCAGATGGTACAATGCAAGGAAGCATAAAAGGGGAAAACTTTCTTTAGCTCTAATTAGCCAACACTTTCTTTGAATCTTCAGAGAGTGTTTTTTCTCCTGCAGAGAAAATAAAAATATTACATGAAGTCTGTGCCTGTAAATTTGGCATTTCTGGACATAAACAGAGGAACGTTTTGAATTTGTTTTATTCTGTTGTTCTGTGAAATCAGTGACCCTTGTGTATATTTGTAACATTGAAATAATCATGTCTATGCCATGCTTCAGAGGAATATTTGCTCCTGCTTTGATTACCAGGCTCTGTTACACAGCCTTAAGTTCCCGGCCATAATTTCAAGACTTTTGAAGTTCCAGGCCTGCCGTCTCACGCCTAAAGTTCTCACTGAACTTCCAGTCTTTATATTCCCAGTCTAAAGTTCTGGCTTAAATTTCCAGTCTAATATCCCAACCTTAAAGTTCTACAGTAGGTAAACGTCCAATCCTAATGTCCTAAGCATGAAGATCCAGACCTAAAGATCCAGGACTGAGATTCTAAACAAATGTTACAAAATGATATGACTGAAAATGGGAGGAAAAAACAATGTAAACCTATAAATGAAAATGGAAAATCTAGAATCTTCTTCAACACAATAAACCACAATGGTTCATGACTCAAGTGTTTGCACACCAAAGATTATAACACATGGTTGAGTCTGGTAACATAACTTTATGCACAGACTGATATTCAGTGCCTGATTACAGCCTCAGGTAGTAGATCAAACTGCATTAGGTCTATAATAAAGCATGGATCACTGTAATAGTATAAATTGATGATATTGACATGATTACAAAGATAAAACTAGGATAATGACATATGTTTTGTGTCTGACATTAGTTTATTTAGGTTTCCGTTGGCGTTTTGATGTTAATGTACCTAACAAGCAATGGACATGTGCTTCACCCAAAATCATTTCCCTAAATATGAACCTACACACCATAAACATGTACTTACATTCATAGATATTTTATTATTTTTGGTGTCATTTCACCCAAGACACAGGGCTGTTTGGCTAAAATTTGTTCGGCTAATACAGGCTAATACAGACTCCCAGAATCTCTAAACTTGGAAATGAAACAGTGTGCAAGCAGTTATGTGAAGATTTAGGCATGTGTTTTTGGAAATGCTTTTGAGCGTTTCAGACACTAAAGATGTCTTGGGCTAATCAGATACATTTGGGATGGCAGAAAAGTGTACAGTTTTATATTTAATTTAAAAAAAAAATGCAATATATAAGAGCGTATATGACCAAAACTGGAGCCGAGTGTCTACACTCTCAGAAACTGTACTTTTTCTTGTTGCCGGGGGTTTTGTATTTCACTTTTAGTATATTTCCTTCAACTCGGAAATTGCATGTGGTGTACCTTTAGCTTAGAGTAGTGGTCCTTAAAGTCCAATTGTTTAATTTGGAAAGTTTTCCAGGTAAAACACACATACTAAGTAGTACTAAATATGTCCCATTTATGGTACCACCCCAGTACCTTTATTTCTGAGAAGGTATTGGATTAGGAATATCCGACAGTTTTGATCTTGTGGGGGGGGGGGGAACGCAGGTTTTATTGAAGGAAAGAAAGAAAGAAAGAAAAACCTAAAAGTCCTATTGTTGCTCAAGGTTAAGGATAGGGATAGGTTTCAGTGTAGGCATAGTATTAATTAGCTGCTCTAATAATTACGTCAATGGAAGCTCCTCATGAGAATAAGAAGAAAACGTGTGTGTGTGTGACCCTTGGAGACGTTCAGAGTGCACTTTTGTACTTTATAGGCAAAATTGGGCCTGGTTCTATGGTGGATAGGAGGGTTTTTGATGAAGTTGTTGATGAAAGTGAGAGAGGATCATGCCACGTCCATGGAGGAGATGGGAGGAGAGATGCTCACAGAGAGAGGGAGAGAGGGAAGGAAGAGGCAAAACTTCAAAAAAAAAAAAAAAAAAAAAAAGAGCGAAAAAACATGCAAACAAGCAGGAAAAGCAAAAACAGAAGCTCCAAGGTCCTCACGCTAATTATCCACATTTGCATTTATTAACAAAGCCTAATGAGGGGATTTTCAATAGTTTGTTTCCCCCTTAATATAAATATTTCCTTTTCATTATCCCATTACAAGCGTGAAGATTCTTCCCACTTTCCCCCTCGGATCACTTGTGTGTGTGTGAGAGAGAGAGAGAGAGAGAGAGAGAGAGAGACCATGGATCACTTGCTACATGACACAGTGACTGTATTTCTGTTTTGCAACTTTCACATAGCAGGAAAATGTGTGCGTGGGGGTGTGTGTGTGTGTGTGTGTAGAGAGGTGCCAGTCCACTTGCCAAAGTTAGCCAGATGGCCTGTCTCTTTAACGGTTTGATTGGGAGTGTGTAGCATCATTAAAGGTACTAATATCAGAAAGTGTCCATATTGTACACATGCTTAATTAATTTTCCTCTGGCATTCCCTTTGGACATGGGCTTCAGAGTGGGGAGCCTCCCAAATCTCACACTCGCATGCAGAAACACACACACACACAGTTTGGTGGATTGGTCCGTTTTATGGCACAATACAAAGCTTTATCACTCACTAAAATGATATTTTTCAGTCAATAATTCAGCCCAAGTCGAGAAAAGGTTTATACTAATTGAAACAATGTATTCTCAGTTTTAAATGATATATTATTGAATAATAAGTGTCAGTGCTTGGTGAAGTTAATCAGTCACTGGACTGACTGTTCAACCCTACAATAGATCATACGTCAAATGTATTGAAGTCATGAATGATTTCAGTATCACTGAGGAATAATTTTGGCCAAAATTAAAATGGAGAGTGGATGCTGTATGACACTATTACCTATCAAACCAAATAAAAGGAGCTGAAAACAATCGTAACTCAGAAGCTTTAACTTTACATTTAACCAGTCCAGCAGTCCAGACCAGTAGCAATTTTGCAATCGCAGGAATGAAAGCAAAATCAAGCAAACTCTGTAATATTCGGAGGAGCTTGCAATTTTTCAAAATGACCGCAGATTTGGGTCATTTGACGTCATCACAACATGCATTCAGTCAAAGCCCTCTGCGATTCACGTGCGTTGAACACGAATACAGCTAAAAGGTCTCATTTACCAACAGGTCACATCACTGAGAAAGACCGTGCAAAACTATTTCATGCAATTGCAGTTTTGCCGATTCAAGTAGTTTTCCACAAAAACAAGCACAAAAAAACTCAGCAAGTTGCATCACAAATTTAGAAAAAAAGCCACAGCAAAATCTAATTTTTTTTGGCTGCAACAATCACAAAAAAAAAAGAAAAAAAGAAAAAACTCTGCAAAATCCTGTACGGACTGGTTTAACGTCATGGGAAAGTCTTCAGAACAGAGGGGTTTGGGCTTTCTGGTTTCTCGGTAACGTGACAATCTGCATTGCTTTTGTCTTATTTTTGTCTTAAGGGAATTACTGTTTATCGTTGCTATAACGTAAGTGATAAAACAAACTAACTTGTCTTGCCAACGTTCCACAGCATCAAATCTAACAGTAATGGCACGGTCACACTAGGCTTTAGCGCTCCACTGACGTCCATTCAAACGCATCTGGAAATGTATCCTGTGGTTTACAACACAGGTTTAAAAGATTATAAAAACAACTTAAAAGGAGAGTTTTAACGGATGACGTCATATCCTGTTCCCGCCCATATTCTCAGCAGCGTCCAACAAAAATATGCCTTCTTCAAGCCTAACAGTGTAATTGGTGGCAAATCGCTTTGGATTAAAATGCTTTGGCACACACTTGTTATAGGAAATTAATCAAGTTCAGAGGTGGTAAGAGTAACCTTCATCTCGGGCCATGTCACACTGAACCTGTTGTTGATTATTTTCCCATAACAGCACATCCTGTTCAGTGTTATTGCTTAGTTTTTGTGTAATTATTATTTTGCTTCTCAGCCAAGAACAATGTTTGTTTTTATGACTAATTTCTCTCATTTCTATTTCAATTAATGTTTCACAAAAACAGGCAGATTATAGTCTCACTAATGCGAGGGTAAAAGAGAGCTTCTCATAAGTAAAATCCGTAGGGGTCAAATGTCACTGATAGGCTCAGGCAGACACTCTGTGACACCTGGTGTGTGTTTCTATAGCAGTTGACAGAGGTTAGGTCTGGACATGTGTGACAAGTGTGTGACACGTGTGTGTGTGTGTGTCCAATCTGTTCTAGTAGAATAATCAGTACATCAGTACAATATTATTATCCACTGGGACTCCATATTATATTGAATTCAGATATACTGTATATCCATCCTGCTTTCAGTCAATAAGGACCTAATGAGAAACCATCTTGAAATAATATGAATAATCAGAAGATATTATTTTAGAAATCTAAAGAATATAGTATTCGTTCTTGATAACTGAGGTGATACAAACAGCTCTCGGGATTGGACTCGTGTAACTCCCACCTTCCGGCTGGTCGCTCACATCGACCTCCAAGTGGAAGATTTCTGAGAGCTTCAGTTTCTCCAATCAAACCTGAAAGTGAGGGAACTGAGTACCTGAACATGTTGTTCATCCAAGGAAAGAAATTATTAAATTAGTATTTTAAAATGTATTTGTCAGTGTATAATGAATTACAACCACCACCTTCAGTTCTATTAAAGATTACAAAAAGATGTGCTTGTGTTTATTGACACAGCTGTACACTAATGCTTGGATGGATGGATAAGACTTTTTTTTATCTAGAAGATTTTTTATCTAGTAAACAAAATGTCAGTGTGTGAACTCCTTCAAATCAGAGTAATGGGAATGTTTTCCATCCATCCATCCATCCTCCCCCAATATGATTTGTTTATCCCGCTGTTTGTGGGGCCTGGTCCAGTATGCAGCGTTTAATCCCTTACAAGACAGTATATAAGCCGTGTGTTTTAGGATTTATGCTAAATTTGCATGCCGGTCTGGGTTGTGATTAAGCACTGTCTGAAGGAGGGGTTTGTCGAGAAACACTATTTAAGCTGCTCTGTGCTCTGCAAGCTATTTGTAATTAGTGATAAATTGGTCTGTAGTGGGGTTTTATGTGGAATTAAGATGTGATTTTTAACCATGTGTGTTCTTGGGGGGGTATATTAACCTCCTCTCTACCCAGACGGCTGGTGTTTAATCTGTGGCTGATGTAATGATCTGTGTGTATGTGACTGGAGCATAATTAATGAATCACTGGGGCTTGTTAATCTAAATCTAAAGCAGGGGTGTCCAGTCTTATCCAGGAAAGGACACTGTGGGTGTAGGTTTTCATTCCAATCAAGCAGAAGCCACACCTGATAATCTATTGAAAGCAGGGATCAGCTGATTAAACAGGTGGAATCAGGTGTGGCTCTTGCTTGATTGGAATGAAAACCTGCTCCAACACCAGACTTTTCTGGATATGATTGGACATCCCAGCTTTAGCTGTTCTGCATATTTGTGGTCTGATTAATCACCTGATCCCAGCATTCCCCCAAATCAAAATGATTTTCACGTCAAACAAAAAAAAAAAAAAAATGCACGCACACACTCCATAGTTCCAGGTCAAAAGATCAATTAATTGTCTAACCTGCACCCTGGGACCAAGAGATTAGGCCATCAATCTAATATGCTCCCTTAAACCATGAGATCAGACCACTGTTTAATCTGCATATTTAAACCAAAACCCCAAATATGGACTGTAATCTAATCTACTCTATGAGCCAAGGTCAATGTCTAATGCAAGTCTAAACCAAGACCTCAAATAATCATTTAATCTGTACCCCCAGACCACAAGATCAAATATCATCATCATCATCATCATCTAAAGTGCAAATTGAGCCAAAGCTTCATGATGTTTCGAAACTCAGATCATTGTCGATCTACACTCTCTATCCAAGAACTTAGATCATTGTCTAAAATGCACCTTAAAAACAAACCCTTGGATTGTCTTCCAATCTACACCCTGAGACCTTCCTTGCACCTCAAACCAAATCCTCAGACCATAATTTGTTGACACATTCAATGATAATCAAAGATTACAAACATTTAAAAAATCTGTTTATGTTGATTGTCTACCATAAAAGACATTACTATAGAAACCTCTAATATTAGAACACGTGCATTAATATGCACCCTGATCAGATCTGCTTTTACAGAAAATTTATCAAAACCATAGATTCTCAACTATTAGAATTAAGCATTCAACAGCCCTGTGGCATAAAATGATGTAAAGCCTAAACCCTAAAGTTCTAGGGTTACAGTGTTGACACAATAATCCTAAGTAGAGTTGGCTTTTTCTCATGCACCATGAGCTAAGATTAAGCTCATGGTGACTGTGGACAGTTTGAGCTAGCCTGAAGTCAGAACCTCATTACTTAAGATTACATGTAAAAACTGATTACACTGAGGCCTCATCTGATATACTGTCACCTTTCAACTGCTTGAATCACTCAAATATATGTTTAAACACAATCCTTGAAAGTCCTTCCATGGACATACAGTAAATACAAAAAAGACATCAACTGTAAAGAAAAAGAAAGAAAGAAAGAAAGAAAGAAAGAAACAAACAAACAAACATTTGCTTGTTTATTTGCACCTCCAGGGTTGTGGGCTTGAAACTGTGTGTGCGGAGTTTGCATGTTCTCCCCATGCTTTGGGGGTTTCCTCTGTGTACTCAGGTTTCCTCCCCAGTCCAAAGACATGCATTTTAGGATGACTGGCATTTCCAAATTGTCCTGTGCCCTGTGATGGGTTGGCACCCGAGTTCCCTGGGATAGGCTCCAGACTACCCCATGGCCCTGTGTAGGATAAGCAGTATGGAACATTGATGGATGGATGGAATTCAGTGATGGAGACTTGAGTGCAAAGTGTTCTTAGCATGTGCAATCCTAAGACTATCTAAGGAAGAATATCCACAGCCACCATCATGGTTTCTATGTGGTACCACCCACTGTAATCTCATGGTGATCTTTAGGCTTTCCATGTTGTGGTAAGTTTCTACCAGCTTTACATTCTGTTAGGTAGTGATTTTCCTGGTAGATTTGCTGCAGGTTCTTCAGGTTGGTTGGATGCTGTTTGTTGACTACAATTTTCAAACAGTGCCACAGATTCTCAACGGGATTCAGATCTGGACTTTGACTTGACCACTCTAAAACATTCACTGGTTTTTCACCTCTGTGTTGCTTTGGCCTTGTGTTTGGAACCACTGTCTTGCTGAAAGGTGAAGTGTCCCCCCCCCAAGCTAAAAATATCTAAAAATAAAAATATTGCTAGTTTTTATATTTATTTCGTTTTGTATTTTGGTGTTCAATTTCAGTTTCATCTCAGTTAGTTTTAATGGTGCATAAATAGTTTTGACTTTTTATTTGACGTTTTTATCTTTCAAAAAATAATTACTTTTAGTATCAATTTAGTTTTTAATACCAGGGTAAATATACTCAAAAGAATCCCAAATTGGGCCCTGTTTTTTCCAACCTATTAACAATAGTAGGAAAGTCCAAATGAATGCACACTGTATCTGTACAACTTATACACACTGTTTATTGTGAAATTTTAACATGCCACTAAAGTGCACAGTGTGAATGCGACGTCCAGAGTGAACAACTTTGATAATAATGGGAACTATTAAAATAAAATTTAGCTAACATAACACAAGGCAGTTTTTTGCTAACTTGTTATATTGATAGTTATGGCTAAATTGCAATGAATTAGCTAGCTAGCTACAATACATGTGGAGTGTCGTCAGCTAGATTACATCATATTATCCTACTTCCTTCTGAGTACATGTTTTATTTTTTTTACTCTCCCTCTCTGAACATCAATGCAAAATAGTCTGCTGGGCAGCACGTCTCTTCACATTCAAAGCTACCTGTGCTCTCCCAGTCAAACGACAGTAATCAAGCATTGTGTTGCGAGGCAGTAGTTGGGCGATACCAACTCGTGCAACGGAGGGGGGCTTTTAGTATTTTTATCTGATTTATTATTACAAACTAACAATCGATTCGGAACACCAACAATGTTACAAAATAAATTATATTTATTTATTTATTTATTTATTTATTTATTTATTTATTTCAGTTGAGGGGGGGTCAGATATTGGGGGGGTTGTAATTGCCAGTTCCGATTATTTTTATTTCAGCTAACAAAATGTTTTCGTTAACAATAACAACCTTGTTTCAAACATGTACAGTATATGTGCATCTGGATAATTTTCTTTTCTCCTCTGTCACCCCCCATTATTATTATTATTATTATTATTATTATTATTATTATTATTATTATTATTATTATTATCAATAATAATAATAATAATAATAATAATAATAATAATACTAACAACAACAACAACAACAACAACAATAAGTACAACCTCAAGAAAGTCTATATTATTGAAATGTGAGTCTCTGAGATTCTGTATATGGACTGAGGCATTCGTTAAAGCCATTTCAGAAACTAGCAGTGTAAAATCAAACATTGTGAATTCCATTTGTGAATTTGTGCATCACATGAATAGTATGTCAAGAGCTAATTCATAGCTGGTTGCCACAAGGTACCTGTTTTTATTTTTATTTATTTATTTATTTTCAATAACCTCAGCATTAGCTGCATTAATAATTATGTTAAAGGAAAGTCCTCACAAGGATCTTTGTGCATATGTGTGTGTGTGTGTGTACACTACAATGTCTTCCAATGTTGTGAAAAGACAGCTGCTTCCACTCAATGCCATGTTCCCTCAGGAGCCTATATAGACAGTCTTACAATTACAATATCAGATATAGAGTTACAATATAGAGTTACAGAAAATTTGCAAAAGGTATCCGACCGACAAGGGAGGTGCATTTAGTTAAAAACAATCCCATCTCTTTATTCCACACTATGCACTGTAAGATTTGTGATTTCTTTCGAGAACTATTACAAAACGCTAATACTCATTCAACTATACACTGGAATTGAGTAAGAAATGCTCCTGTGTAATTGAAATATCAGTTTATCCTCTTCACAAATTTTCCCACATTGCACTGATACCATGAATTTCCTTTAAGTTGTAATGTTACACATGTACAGTCAATTGTTGTCCTCTAATTTTCTTACCACCTGATATTCTAACTAACACCTGATATTCTCACATCTGATATTAGTACACTCCCACTGGCCTGAAGAAAAGGAAACTCTACCATCTGCAGATACAGTGGCGCTTTCGCAGAACAAACAAAAGGGACGGCGGTGAGGGTTGAAAGTGAGCTCTGCTTGCTGCACACTCAGCTTATTTTTATTTTTTTAAATCACTGCTTTTTTTTTTATTTGCTGGAAAAATCTATGACCATTTGTGTGTTGAAACATGTGTATGCTACTGTAACCACGTCCCTGACAAAGATTGTTAGGTATATGCACTGCTGTTTTTAGTTCCTTGCCGACGTGCATATGCATTACTGTATTTGCGTGTGCTTGCAGGTGTGCAGTGCAGCACAATTGAACTATAAAGCAGCTCATTCTGATTCTGACCTGCGGGGCAAAGTGGTCCGACAGAAGAAAGGCCTGAGTGAGAGAGATACTGCGTGTGTGTGCATGTGTGTAATGAGTGTGGAGGGCTTTTTAAGTGCAACAGACCGAGCTGTGCATGCAGGAATGTCTAGACGACCCAGAGTAGAATAGAGTGCTTTTTATGATCATGGCTGCCTATCTCAGAAACCCACTACCACGTCTCTCATTTAACCCGGAGGCCTGCAGGCACACTCAACTACCACAGCATGGTTAATTCACCTGAACAGGCTTTAAATGAGACAGTTCTCATTGATTTCAAACATAAATACGGTGTAGGTGTAATACGGTGTACTGTGTAAGTGAATTGATGCATTTCAACTATGTTTTTTTCAGAAACAGCACAACTTTTCAAAGTAGCTCTTTAAAGACACACACTATGTCGAGTTAATGCTAAAATACATCAACATAATAGTTGTAGTACAGCTCAAATGGGTCTGTAAAAGAGAAAAAATAAAAATTATCCAAATGAACCTGAACCCAAATGACCTTTACAGTTTGTGTGCACTTTTTGGAAACTTGTCCTAAACCCTGGACATTGTTAAAGGTTCATGAAAGTGAAATGTTTTCAAATTGTACACAGACATTCAGGCATAGATAAGGCTTCGGTTACAGGGTTGGACCGAAGGTGCAGATAGTTGCTGGTTCAGACTTACTCTATACTGTTTTGATGCTTGGCTAAGCAGGAGCAGCAGGAGTTTTTGACAGATTGAGGTATTAGTGGGATTTAGATCTACTGTATACAGTAACAATGCCAACATGACATTTGGTTAAGGGTGAACTAAGATATGTGGAAAAGGATTATATCTATACAAATATGGCACTGGCCTGAGCAATGGAGGCAGTGGGGTTTGGATATACACTGATCAGCCATAACATTAAAACCATGTACCTAATATTGCTTAGGTCCGCTTGTGCCGCCAAAACAGCTCTGACCCATTGAGGCATGGACTCCATAAGACCTCTGAAGGTGTGCTGTGGTATCTGGCACCAAAACGTTAGCAGCAGATCCTTTAAGTTCTGTAAGTTGAGGTGGGGCCTCAGTGGATCAGACTTTGGGGGAATTTGTAGGCCACGTCAACACCTTGAAATCTTTGTTATGCTCCTCAAACCATTCCTGAACAATTTTTGCAGTGTAGTAGGGTGCACTATTCTGCTGAAAGAAGCTACTGCCATTAGTAATTACTGTTGCCATGAAGGGGTGTACTTGGTCTGCAACAGTGTTTGCAGGTGCTATGTGTCAAAGTAACATCCACATGAATGCTAGAACAAAACTTTCCCAGAAGAACATTGCCCAGATCAACACTTGCCTTCTTCCCATAGTGCATCCTGGTGCCATCTCTTCCCAAGGTAAGCGGCGCACACGCACCCAGCCATTCACATGATGTAAAAGAAAAAGCGATTCATCAGACCAGGCCACCTTCTTCCATTGCTCCAAGGTCGTAGGCGCTTCAGTTGGTGGACAGGGGTCAGCATGGGCACTCTGACCGGTCTGCGGCTACGCAGCCCCATACACAGCAAGCTGCAATGCACTGTGTGTTCTGACAGCTTTCGACCATAGACAACATTGACTTTTTTAGCAAAAAAGTCAAGTGCTAAGTAGCTGTTCTGTGGGATCAGACCAGACAGGCTAGCCTTGGGTGCCCATGACCCTGTCGCTGGTTCACCGGTTGTCCTTCCTTGGACCACTTTTGGCAGGTACTAACCACTGCATACCAGGAACACTCCACAAGACCTGCTGTTTTGGAGATGCCCTGACCCAGTCATCTAGCTATCACAATTTGGCCCTCATCAAAGTCTATGTCCCACTCCTTGACAGGTGCCATTGTAAGGAGATAATCAATGTCATTCACTTCACCTGTCAGTGGTTTTAAGTAACAATGCAAAATATTAGCACACAAAATCCGTCTTTAATATATAATTCAATGAAACAAAAGAGTAGACCGAGTTTCTCTCGCAAACTGTCATTCAAGTGACCCCATGTGGGGTCACGACCCCTAGTACAGGAACCCCTGCAGTATATGGTATATAGTGGTTGGGATATTTGGATAGTGGTTTGGAGGGAATTTATGGATTTGGATGGTTGTGGCATTGAAGCAGGTATTTAGGGGTTTGAATGTATATGACAAAGAAATGTAAAGGGATATTTCAGAATTTGGATCCATACAATTGCGGTACTGGGTTCGAAACCCCCTTTGAGAGGTTAGTCCTTGACACAGCAGGAGAAGAACTTCCTAAACTGATGATTGGAGGCATCCATTATTGATGATGTCCTGATGTGACTAATCAAGCTCATTCAAGTACATTCTTTCTCAACCTCCATCATTTTTTCCCTATTCAAACCAATAACAGGACTATTACATTCTAATCGCCTTGCACAATGAATATTTATATCAGAGGGAAAATTGTGCTTTCCATATTCATGACCTTTTCTGTTTTTGTTTTCCTCTTTCATCTGTGGGAGGTCTTTTCTCCACTGATTTAATTATATTATGGCAGAGCCATTGGATATTTTTATATTTTTGTAAGAGCAGTGGCAGACATTCCTAATATTTGTAACAGTCTATGTTAGTTGATTCGAAGGAACTGAAGTCAGTGACCCTATTTGACCCCTACACACAGAACCAATGGACCTTGTTGAGAGAGTTTGGTTATTAACTTTTAACGTTAATATTGTATTTCTACAATTTACAAAATGGACACTTTGCTTGATGTGTATGTAATTGTCATAAAGTACTAAGCTCATGTATGTACTGTATGCTGCAGGTTATTTTTGCATCAAATGGCCATAGTGGAATACTTTTCATGTTTATTTCATAAACAGGAGGGACAAAGACTGTCGAATACATATTAATCGTATTAAGAATTCAAGCTCTAGGGGCCAGAGAGGAGAGGCTTAAACCAGAGAAAGGTTACAGGAAGCCTCCAGTATGGATGTGTAAGCAACACTATGTAGATTAGCTTTAACCAAAGGTCCTAAAAATGTGGTTGTAGGGCAGTTTTTAAAAGGTCAATGTATCGAAATCACTAATATTATTTGTGCTTCAGAATGATTTGTGAACAGAATAAACAATAGTTCAAGGCAACTAGGCATGTGTGTAGGGTACGTCTGTTGGGCACAGCAGTCACGAAAGTGACCAATCCATCCCCTCTTGGGTAACAGGAAACGTAAAAGGTTTGCTCCTGTTCCTCCATGCTTCAGCGATTTATTTGGGGTGTGTGTGTGTGTGTGTGTGTGTGTGTGTGTGTGTGTGTGTGTGTGTGTGTGTGTGTGTGTGTGTGTGTGTGTGTGTGTGTGTGTGTGTGTCAGGTGTATGGGTTCCCTGCAGCAGTGTGTAATAAGCAGTATCTCCCTTGTTGGGACGCAAAGAGAGGAAATGGATTAGGCGAGGGACATTGCAGGACATGATGACAGTGATGTGTTAAAAATCTGCCCTCTGGCTCTCTCTCTATCTCATTCAATACCACTCTGCCCCCCCCTCTCTTTCCCTCCCCCAGTCTATCGCTCTGCAACCATGAACAGTGGATCTCCAGCAACTCTGTCAATATGGATACATCAGTCCATAGAGGATACACCGATTACACTCATTCTCTCTCTCTCTCTCTCGCTCTCTCTCTCTTTCTGCACACAGCCAGAGGGCTTCCATTAGTCTGACCACCTGCTGTGTGTGCACCCCCCCCCCTCCCCTTTCTATGCAGGTCTCAAAGCAAACCCCCTCAAAACTGTGTTCCCCCATCTCCCAGTCTTTTCCTCTCTAGCTTTTATCCTCTCTCTCTCTCTCTCTCTCTCTTCATTTGGTTCATGCCACCTCATTTCAGCCTTAGCAGCTCTCCGTACATTTTGTCTCCCTGCTCATCTGACAGTGTAATACCTCAAACCCACATGGCTACAAGTACAGACATGAAGTTTGTGTGTGAGTGAGTGAGTGAGAGACAGAGAGAAGCTCCTGCTCCTGTCCTCCCCCTCTTCCCTCTCCCTTTGGACTCACTGGGCGAGGACGAGGCGACGCGCTGCAATTACTTTAATTGGTTGTGACTTCTTCATTTACATGACAAGTGTTTGCACATCCTGGGAAACAACGGTCTGTTTCTCCTGGAGAAGAGAACCGTGGACTGGCGTGGGACACTGATGCAGGGTCCTGAGGTTCAACGGAGGGGGGCAGAGGGGAACACCGACACAGCTGAAAAAATTGCCGGATGTCCAACCATTTCTGTCTTGGACTTTCAGATCTAGGATGATCAAGAAAAGCTTGGCACGACTAGTTTTATATTTGCCTTAGCCACCTAAATGCAATGCCTTTAGTCGGGTATAACAAAAATGAACCAATTATAGCATGGCGCTGTTGAATTCTTTGATTCGGATTCGGATAAATAATTTTTTTCTATAACAGCAGCTCTGACATTAGTTCCAGCTGCAAGGTTTATATATTAATAAATAAAAAGTTTGTTGTGTCAATGAATAAAAAGAAAAAGATTTGAGCATGAGCATGGGGTTTAAGCGAATTAAAACATTTCAGGATGTGATGTTATTGGAAAATAATTAACTTTGGTGTGGTAACAGTAACTGCATCACACCACACGGTCACTGATTATTTTTCTATAACTGCATTTAAAAATATCTCACTCTAAAATTATATTAGATTTCCTCACTTGAACTTATGTAACATTTATAAATCTTACACACCTACTATATTCTGATTCCTTTTTGCCACTATTTCCAAGCCGAGCTGCGACTAGACAGTGATATCGTCACAGACGCTTCAGTTAAATACAATTTAAGTAAATGTTAATATGCAGTGTAATGTTTCAGGTTCATTTCTATTTATTTACCAAGAATAATGTTTACACCGTCACTGATTTTTTAGCTAGACCTTACATTTCTTACACTCAGTAAAATCTGCCATCTTCAGGTTAGGCTAAATACAGTTTTTACTCTGGTTGCTCCCTACATAAGGTGTAACAAAGTCAGAGGGAAAGCTACATACCTGTTTTACGTCTTTTTAAATTTTGTAGGTAGTATTTAATTGATCCTGCCCAAAATAGACTCCGAGACTCAATGGAAAAATTGAATACAGCAGAATTGCTGTATTCTTGTTTATCCCTGCCCAGTCTATCTAAAGCACTATTTAGCTTAGTTGACTCTATACAGCATTCAAACCCACTTCAACCTAACCTAGCCTAGCCAGGATACCCTATAGCATTGCTAATGCTCATTATCACAGTCATGCTGTCTAACTGCTGCGAGCCTTTAGTCTCAGACGTGGCTTTTCCGTTGGTTTTTCATAATGAGGCTACTCAAGTGAGGCAGTATTATGGTAATTTTGTGTACCCTTTGTTGCATATTTGCTATGCAGATAAAAAGTCATCTTGCCCCTGAAGTTCCTGTCAGCTTTAATCTCATTTAAATGTGTAATCTCTAATTTGTGCTCGTCGTGTAAGGAGTAGGATAGTGGGAATAATGGAGTCATCTGACCATTGGCGAGTCCAAACTGTTACATGTATATTTATAATTTACCAGATGTATTTATCTGGTAAATGAGTGACTTACAAGTGAGGCAGTATAAAAAACCATGCACAGAACTCTTAAAGGAAAACTCCAATGTGAAACACATTAAAAATGCTTGTATTCAAAGGTTTGTGATCTCTTTGTTGGTTGGTGCTGTATTTTTGTTATTCTCATGAGAAGTTAGCGGTTGTTTGCCACGCTCTTGTCAAAGGGGGACACTGCTAGTGCAGTTACAATGGTGTATAATGGGAGTAAATGTTCAACAATCCCAAACATAACTAATAACGGTCAGGTTTCACTGTTAGCTCCTGAAATGAAAATATCTTTTCTCACTTGCCATTTTCCAACAACGTTCAACGTCATATTAATGGGAAATTCAGTGTACTGTAAAAGTAGTGGAGACAGCTTTGGACTCAAGCTATACGAGTTCCAGCAGAGACTCAACTCGGATAATTAGAAACCTGACCAGTGTTAATCGCAGCGTTAGCATGAGCAATGAAGCTTTGGAAGCTGATTTGTCTGACTAGATTGTATAGGTGAGGAGAAAAGACAGAATAAAAGACTAAAGCGTGCTGCATTGCTCACTTTAAAGTAGAGATGACGTGAGGGCTAAATCCCACTGCACCATTATCAGCAGGTAGTCACACTGGCATTGTGGGTAACGCAGTGATGAGAGAAAATAGACCTATACGCCAATGAGTGAAGTTTAAATTAAAAGAGTAAACGCAGCATTTCATTACAAATTAAATCTTGGATGCCACTGAAGATCGCATGTTAAATATAAAGATTAGAGTGGTAGTATCGGAGTAGTTTTTTTTTCTTTAACTGTTTTAGACATGCATTATGGCATAAGAAAGTCTTCAGGACTTCAGGAGTTTTTGCTTTCCTGTTTGGACAAGCTGCATTTTTTTTTGTCTCATTAACTTCAAGTGAGAGAAAAGATGCTTTGTGGTGGTAAACTCCACTTCACACCACCAGGTTTGTATTATTTTAGATAAACAGCACAGTCTGTCGTGTGTTATTCCTTACATATACAAGGATACATAAAACATAACACTTAACATAAAACAGATGTTGAATTATTGCAGCAACAATAACCTGGGTAGGGTTGCACCAGCCGTTCGTAAGTTCTTACTTAAACTGGAACGGAAAGTCCAAACTAGACGCTTAGTAACTACTAGCTAGGTTGTAACTATATCTGTACTTATTCAGTTGCACTACTTGTTCTTAAGGCAGAACGTAGTTAGTAGGTCATCGCTCTCTAAAGTAATGTGAAGTCGCATAGAATGACGTATATATCTATCTTAACCCAATCAGAAGCCTTCAAATGGTAAACAGGAAATAGTCTGAACTGCGTGTAATTTCAAACTCTTTCTTGACTGGCCTGGCCTGAACTGAAAGTAAAAATAAAAAAAAAAACACGACAAGGACGTTATCAAACTCAACATTAAACTATCTTAATAGCCCACACATGGAGGAGAAAAGAAAGAGGAAGAAAAAATTCAGTCATGAAGAAATTCTCATTTTAATTGATGGATACAAAGAAAACAGAACAGTCCTTGAAAGCACATTAAAGCGCAAACGAGCGTATAAATATCCAAAGGATGATGTCTGTCTAAAACTTTGACGGACATGCGGTTCTTCATCAATTACGAGCTCATCGATGTAATCTAATCTGGCTGCCATCTCATTCAGACCGTTATTCATGGGCAGAGGCTTCTGTAGAGTTACGTTTAAAGTAGGTTTAATGGTGCAACGCAAAAATATTTAGTAGTGTGTAAGTTGTAACTTACGCACAGCTGGTGCAACCGGCCACTGTTCTTTAACTTTAAACAGACTGTAAAGGAAGGATATTTTCCTTTACAACAAAGTTGCATTTGTTTTAAGTGAAACCCCATTTATATACTGCATGCTGCCTTAAGCAGGACTAATAGCTGTATGAAAACACAGAGAACAGGATATTTGGCTCCTCAAGACAGGTGGTACTTTGTCCACAGTTAATATTACACACCTACAATAGCCATTACTGTTATGAAACACATTTAATGTCCATGTCAGAAGCCTGCTTTTTTAATCATCATTCAGGTGTGAATAGCTGTAATGCTACCCTTTAAAAAAAAATCTTATTAGATAATTCTGTAATTCTGGTAATTATGTAGAGGCCACCAACATTATCTGTGCTTAAGCACATGCAGACAGTTTTTAAGACATATTTAACAGCAGTGAATAAAGTAATGGGAAGAATTCCATGACCTTGACTTACAAATCATTTTGAAGAGTGTGTGCACACTCGAGTTACGACTCTAGATTAGCACAAATGAAGGGAAATCAATTCTGTTTCGCTGCTCCCAGGGGTCTCATCTGACTTTGGCTCGTACGCGCTGCCACCACCACATCACCTCGGCGCTGGAGAGGTGTGCGTTCTCGTGTGGAGGCGGCACAAAGCCACCTTTGTGGTGAATGTGAGGGAATCTTTTAAAACAAGTGCTTCATCAATGGAGGAGCGAGCGATACCAAACTAACCCAGGTCTACGTTTTCAGCTGACAATGAGAAAAAGAACGGTGCGATGTGTGTGATACGGTCTAACAAAAGAGCAGCTTTTCTTCCGCTGAGAGCGCACTGCTGCCAACTTTATGGGCGAGAAGAAGAGGAAGGTGTAACTCTAGGCGGTGGTTTTGGGTTGATTCAGGTCTGGTTCAGCTTTTCTCACGCCCGGTGGGGTGTGTCCCACACAGAGAGGGGTCTTCTAACGTTTTCACACACACAGACTGCCACACTCTGACTTTGAGTCATGCATACTCAAACATGTTACCTTAAAATCAGATGTTAAAATGAGATTTTGTATTTTTATTTGTGAGACCGAGAGCGACCAATATATCTTATGAAAGAAACCTTAATATCACTTCTTTATATAGCTTATCCAAACATTGCTCTCACAACTCTCTCCGTCACTCATCTGCTTCTACCCATCCCTCAATCTCTCTGGGCCCGGTCGCTTTTTTTAATAGTAGTTCAATCCTGAGCAAGGTCATTAATTGCGGCTGGGACCTAGGTTATCCCAGCTCTACTACTACAAAGACAGGAAGAGAGAAGAAAAGAGAGACAGAGTGAGACTTCTGAATGCTGGGCGTCTTCTGAGATTGCCGGTGATTGCTTCGTAAGGACCCCACGGCCCACAGCAATTAGGAACGGTGGACCTCGTCGGACTGTGACCTTCCGACCCTCAGTCTTTCTCTCTCTATCCTTCTGATGGAGGGAAGAGAGGAGGCAGGAGGTCTGGGAGAGCTTAATGACTTCTCGAGCTGGGGACATGAGTAGTGGGTAATTGGTAAAGGACGGCCTAATGAAACAATTAGAGACGTAATGACTCTGTACACGTGTGGAAGCAAGGAGCGAGGTGGATGATGGCACTGGAGAGGTTCAGAGAGAGAGAGAGAGACAGAGAGAGACAGAGAGATAGAGGAAAACAGAAAGAATAAGGAGCAAAGGAAAAATTAATAGTTCATAGAATGGTTATGTATAAACCTTGTTAGCTGCCTGACTTGTTCTTCCCTTTATCAGCACCACACGATTTAAAATTCTAAAGCCATTACCAAGAACTGTTTTTAATTTATTAGCTGTAAACAACAGATAATATATATTAACCAAACTATAGGCTTCTGTAAACAAGGCTAAACAGTATTTTAATTGACATCAATTGAAGGTTTAAAAGCCTGTCCCATTTCTTAGCAGAACACCAAAGCAGATTCTCTGACTGAGGCAGATTTAGTGGAGATGTGTGCAAGTTAAAAATATATATTCAAAAAGGCAGTTTTCTTAAAATGCAAGCAAACCGTCCTAAATGATAATCAAAAAAAGTAGTGCAAAACAATGCTAAGAGTCAGAACCACAAGACACTAATTAGGTAACAGAGCAAAATGAAGAAAGCAAAACTACAAGAAATAAACAATGTCAGGCAACAATATAAAGGCAAAATCCAAACAAGCAAAATAAACAAATAACTAAATAAAAATAAAAAATCTAAATTCAGGCTTAGAAATGAAGACAAGATACCAATAAGGCATAACAATGTGACAAACTGAATGAGTGGAATATATACACTGTGTAATCAAAGTGACAATCAAGGAAGTGGGTTTGGCTGCTGGTGGGGAATTCTAACAATTAGAGTGACATCATGACTAACAGTTTCCAAGAAAAATATACAATACAATATAATCATTGGAGGATTACCCTGGCGTTATGATGGGACAGCACTGACTCCCGCATCAGAAGTGTCCACTTCAACTATAAATGTTAGTCAATGGTCAAGGTGCTTAAGCAGCAGTGAAAGCAGGTTTGAGAACCCAAAATGCCTTCTTAGCCTTGCTGCTCCATTGAAGGTTGCAGTAAGCATTGTGGATCCTTGACATTACTGGGTTTAAGCCACTTTATGACTACATCCACTTTACTGTTGTCCATGATGGTGTCTGTAATGAATGCTGCCTTCCACTAATTGCCCTCCTTAGTAGTATGATATGGTGAAATACAGTGCTGTGAAAAAGTATTTAATTACTGATTTCTTCTGTTTTTGTGTATATCTTGTACTAAATAGTTTAGATCTTCAAACGTAATACAATATAAAACAGAAGCAACCTGAGTAAACACAATACTGTTTTTATTTATTGTTTTTATTGAAGCAAAACAAAGTTATCCAACACATATCACCAATGTGGAAAACTAATTGCCCCCTTAAACTTAAAATCTGGTTGTGCCACCTATATCATCAGCAATAACTCCAACCAAATACTTCTGATAACTACAGATCAGTCTTTTGCTTACTTCTAGGACTAGGACTTACTCCTATGCTTTGGATTATTGTCTTGCTGCATAATCCAGCTGCGTTTGAATTTCAACTTACAGACTGAAGACTGGACATTTTCCTTTAGGATTTTCTGGTAAAGAGCAGAATTCATGTTTCCCTCAATTCCTGCAAGTTGCCCAGGCCCTGAAGCAGCAAAGCATCCCCACACCATCACACTTCCACCACCATGCTTGACTGTAGGTATGATGTTCTTTGTGTGGAACTCAGTGTTTGGTTTAGGATAGATGTAACGGGACTCCTGTCTTCCAAACAGTTCCACTTTCAACTCATCACTCCACAGAACATTCTCCCAAAAGGTTTGAGGATCATCAAGGTGTGTTTTGACAAAATTCAGATGAGCCTTAATGTTCTTCTGGGTTAGCAGTGGTTTTCACCTCACCACTCTTCCATAGAGGCCATTTTTGCCCAGTGTCTTTCTGATAGTGGAGTCATGAACAGTGACCTTTATTGATGCAAGAGAGGCCTGTATGTCCTTTGATGCTGTCCTTGGCTCTTTTGTGACTTCCTGGATGAGTAGTTGCTATGGTCTTGGAGGAATTTGGAAGGTGGGCCACTTCTGGGAAGGTTCACTACTGTGCTGAGTTTTTCCATTTGCATATAATGACTCTCACTGTGATCCTTTGGAGTCCCAGAGACTTTGAAATAACTTTGTAACCCTTCCCAAACTGATGTATCAGCCTTCTTCCTCATCATTTCTGGAATTTCTTTCAATTTTGGCATAGTATGTTACTGGGTAAGACCTTTTAACCAACTTCATGCTGTTGAAAAAGTTCTATTTAAGTGTTGATTTGATTCAACTGGGTTTGCAGTACTTAGACCTGGTTGCGTCTAGTCCAGCTGTGAACCCCATTATGAATGCAGTTTCATAGATTTGAGGAATTAGTAACTATGGGGGCAAATACATTTTCACACAGGCCCAGTTGGTATTGGATAACTTTTTTGCTTCAATAAATAACTATCATTTAAAAACTTTTTGTGTCTACTAAGGTTAGCAACTCAGCATCAATCTTCATTTTCAAAGCCAACATTCAACTAGTCAGACAGCCAGTCACTAGACAACGACAAAGTCGAAACACCGCTCATTCCCAGATGACAGCGGCACGTTGTGGTATCCATGCTCCTGAAGATAGTAGCCTTCTCCTACAAAGATTATGTTGTTTGTAACAACAAAACATGTAGAATCTGTGCAACATGTAGAACCTGTGGTTCAAGAATATCAGAAGCAAACCTGACGACTTCAAATTTTGTTCGCTATTTGAAGTTGAATAAACCAAAAAAAAAACATTTGTGTAGGTTGTGTCAGGTTATTTCTACCACTAAAAGATTGATGTGAAGTCTATAAGTGAAATTGAATGAAATTGAAATGTCACTGCACTGAGCACGGGGAGCACCATCTATCCGCACATCATTCCTCACCAATATAAATGTAATGGTTTAGATGGAGGGAAAGATGAGCAGACAGATGTGATGCAACCCATTCACACACACATCAACTGTGTGTATTGGTCAGTTCCATTCACTTACTGTATCACCCTGGGGCACTGTAGCATTTACGCTCTCCCACAGCCAATCCCCACCCCCACCTCCCAACACACACGCTCATGAACAGTGCCACACATAATTGACATTGTGGTTAACCCCAGATGATGAACGCCCTTGATTTCCCATGAGTCTAAGGCGCAGCATGAAGTCTAGGTTGTACAGGACTAAGTCTCATGACCTCTATCCACCACACACACACACACACACACAATTTCTGAGAGATGTGATTAGGAGGACACAGCCCACACTCAGATTTTAGTTAGTTAAATTATTGATTCTATTCGTAAAGCACTGCAGAGGGTTCATCAACGAGTCAATGTACTCAGCCATTTATTTATTTATTTTTCTGGATTTCACTTCCTTTCATTTGAAGCATGTCTCTTCTTTAACAATGACAGTTTGTCAAAGTGTAGTTCTTTAAAAATCTTATAATAAAAGCTTTTAATTACTTGAAGCAGAAACTTTTCTGCTTTCTAAAAATACTAGTTTTTTTATTTTTATGGTTTCTCAGGGTGGTGTTTGTAATAAAACATCTTATCTGTTGTAACACTCGGACATATGGGTGGCTATAAATGAACACAGCACAACCAGGATTCTTTTCCTATGAACCCAGTTGACACTCAGGGTGTAAACCTCGATACAATTCAGATTCTTAAAGCAGCAATTCAATATTTGACAATACCATCAAATCTGCCATGATAGGGTACAATAAGATTTCGATTCATAAGGCAACAATTTGATATTTGATGATACTACAGAATCTGCCATCATATGAATCATTTTAGTAGCCTCCGCACTCATGTGTGCATGCTGATAAATGCCAAATGGCCATAAATTACCAAGCACATTCACACCACAGTTGATTTATTTGACTAAGTGTCTAAATGGTGAAAGAGCTCCTCCTAAACGAGCTCCTCTCTAACTCCTTTTATAGTTCACCATTACTTTTGTCCTAATTGAATGGCTAGTCTTATTTGTCTTAATTTATGGATTTGTTTTGGATTTTTTCAAGTCATTAATATGAAATGACAAAGCTACTAGATTGTCATTGCTTTTGTGTATGCAAGTGAAATAAATAAGTGCTTTAAACTTGACGGTATATTCCGTATATAAAATTGCAGTAACTCACCGCCAATTGTAACGGTTCAAAGCCGATCAACGAAGGTTAACTTACATACAGTGTCCTTACATACATTTACAGAAGCTCAAGAGCTTTTGTAGGATACACATGAAGAACACGTTTCTTGTGTAAATGCTCATGCGAAATGAGCATTTAATAAATAAATTTGTTACCTACGAGTTTATTCGTTAGGTAATGTAAACCACATCAACTAAATTTCACACTTATGAAGCATCCATCATAACCAGTGCCTGCCTTAGGTGTTTAAGAATGAAAGCACCATCTTTCCTTATTTTATAATTTATTAAATGCATGTTAAGAGTCTGGTTTATTTTGCCCCTCCGATCAGAATAGATTTAAATTGTAAAAAAAAATATATAGTAATAACATTATTAAACATGTTATTGTTAAATAAAGTTATTGCTTATTCACTTATGTCTTCCCAGCCATTTTAGAATCAGCATACAGTCCCTACTGATCTGAGTTATAGTGAGTGTAATCCTCTGGGGGGGGGAAGTTTCAGAGAATAAAATTAGTTTGTTGCATGCCAACTTCATACCCCTAAAGATTTCACTTTTAAGGTTTTAGAGAACTGAACTGTTGTTGAGAACAAACTTTGTTTTTTTACTGTCTTGTTTTTTCAGATGCATGAGTTCTGTGTGGCTTGGGTGGCAGAATCATTTCCTTTCTTGAAACATTCCTAATTTATATGTTATTTGTTTATATGGATTAATTTTTAAAATATTTCTGCATTTTCACAAAGGTTCTGGTTTGCAGTTAATGACTCTCCCAGTGGGTTTTCTTTTTTTTTTTTTTTTTTTTTTTTGGTCGGTAATTTTTGGAAATAAAAACTGCATAATTCATGTACATTGGCAGAACACATCTATTAATTATGGCCTTCTTTTTAGGTGCTTATGGATTTATGGTGAATGTTTTTGTTGTTTTTAGGAAAGCGTGAGAGAGAGATAGAAATTAATCCATGTCCATGAGGCTCAAGTTGAGAAGGCAAGCGAAAGGTCAGATGAGGTGATCATCCGATGAGTTAAACTTCCGTCAGAAAAACGTGTGTGTGTGTGTGTGTGTGTATGTAAGAGAGAGAAGTTTGTTGGGAAACAGAGATGTAAATGGCCTTGTTTATTAATTTATAGATGTGGGATTTGAGCGCAAGTCTCTACAGAGTCATAAACTATTGATGGGGCTAATCTTTTAGATCCTGCCAACATGATAATCAGAATGTGAATGACAGCGAGAGGCAGATCCACACACACGCACACACACACGCACACGCACACGCACACACACTGAATATACCGAATCACTAATATGGTTCAGCTGCTTCAGGTAATACAACATTCCATAATGTTAACCATGCACTGTTGTTTCTCTATTGCATACATTCACCTTTTTTTTTTTTTAATATCCACACAAAATTTACACCTTCAGCATTAAATCGGCTGTTACAATTAGCACAAAAACAATGTACCTAGCAATCTGACATATTTACAGAACATTGGATGTAAAAGCCATTAGCTCGTGGCCCTTTGTAGTGCGCTAGAGATGAAATGTCTGTCATCACAGGGGGACATTGTTATCGTTAGTGAAGTGTAAATGGTGTTTAATAGGAGAAAAAAAATTTCTCCTAGGGATAACGTTCAGGTTTCACTGTTAGCTCCTGAATGCACAAATGAGCAAGAGCTTCTTTTCTCACTCACCATTTTCCAGCAATGGTTAACATCTTAATGAGAACTCCAGTATACAGTAGAAGGACACTCTGAGGAGACAACAAACGCTGGACTCAAAGTTCCAGAATTCGCCGTGTTACGGCAGAGAATCGGCTTGGCTAGTTAGTGATCTATAAGATGATGGGCGTGTTGGCATTGGTTAGCATGAAAGTTGAAGCTTTTGGAAGCTGATCTGCTTGAGCAGAGTGTACACCCAACAAGGTGAAAGACAGATTAAAGAACTAAAGAACTGCTGCATCGCTCTGTTTAAGTAGACAACAAGACACGAGAGCTAAATCTTACTGCACCACTATCAGCAGGTAGTCGAACAGCATTGTGGGTAATGTAATGCAGTTAAGAAGCAAAGTTAAGAAGCACAAACCTTATTTGACGTATTACACAACTCATTCTTTCCTGCCTTTAGTAATGTACTGTTATCATTATGAGGCTCAGAGCTAAACTGAATGAAAGACAATGGTGTAGTAGTTTTAATTTCTGGTTGTCTTTAAATTTGTGTGTGTGTGGGTGGTACAGCAAGGCAGCATACTGCATACATACTACCATCATTTACTGCTCCTTAAATGAGTAGACTAGCTTACAAGCAGCTTTCTATTCTGTATAAGAAAAGCTGCACCAATTTTTGAATATTTTTGAAAGGGAACCAACATGAACACACTCTGCAGTGTATCTTTTTTTTTTAATGCATTTTATTCATAAGTTTCCTTCTGAATAAATTAAAATGGCATTTTGTGCACCTTAATTATGTGCCTTTAAATCACACTTCAGCTGTTTGCATTAGCGCAACAGAAATCTGTGTTAAGATACAATAATCAAATGTTGGACAAACTGGAATTTTAACTAGCACTGCTTTCTCGATGCTTGCAGTGTCTCCTCTTGATTAATTAAACTAAAAGAAAACCACAGCTCGGCGTCATCTGATTTCTAATCTCTTCTGACAATTACAAAGCCTTCTATTACAAAGAAACAAATGAATAATGTACAGTACTCCACTGAGCATGGCTGTAATATCCCCCATGGTCGAAGACGCAAGAGCGGTTTATACAGCATACAAATTACACATATTCTTTCAGCGCATCTTTTACGTATGCTGTTAGCCGTAAATTATGCAGAGGCTCGGCTACACTTTCAATCCGCTCTGTTTTCGGTCGATAAGGACGCCAGGATGGTGTGTAGCGTGGCCTTGAGAAAGTGGGGAATTTATGTAATGAGCAAAATATGTGATCAATAAAGGTACTGTATGTGTGGTCAAAAGAGCAGAAACTGGAGGGCTTTTGGTGTACATTAAATGCTTAGGAACAACATCCAGCAAATTAGGAAGCATACATTTAAATCTTTAAGGCAGGAGTCCAGTTTTCATGAAACTACTGAACACTTGTTGTAATTATACACTGTAAAAATGATAGCCCATTAAGTTGTGAATGTATTTCGTCTTTAACTCCAATTGTCATAAGTTTTAGATATTGAACTCAAGTTTATAAGTTTTCAAAAATAAAACGTAATGAAATCCACTGTTTTGACTTGGAAAACTTTGAAAACTTGTAAGACGTAACTTTTTGAGTTGAAACAAAGGTTATCTTCAAGTTGAGTTTACCCACATTTTTAATGCAGCAGGTGAACATTTGTTTCTAAGTTTAACCACCTGAAATGTTTTACAGTGTACTGCAGGTCTGGTATAATGTCTTTATTATGTTAATGTCATACATCAGAGTAAATTTTAGAGTAACATTTAGTTACTCAGTTAAACACACGTTGCCCATTTAGAGTAAGTTTTGATTCTGTAAAAATCTTGACTATAGACATTATAAGCCCAGCTTTTAGGCAGTTGTGAAATGCTGTAAAGTAAGAATGCTTTCAAAAATAAACCTGTTAACAGTTTATATGTATCAGTTAACAAAATGCAAAGTGAGTGAACAGAAGAAAAATCTACATCAAATCAATATTTGGTGTGACCACCCTTTGCCTTCAAAATAGCATCAATTCATCTAGGTACACTTGCACACAGTTTTGAAGGAACTCTGCAGGTAGGTTGGCCCAGACATCTTGGATAACTTCTTCTTCTTCTGTGGATTTAGGCAGCCTCAGTTGCTTCTCTCTCTTCATGTAATCCCAGACAGACTCGATGATGTTGAGATCAGGGCTCTGTGGGGGCCATACCATCACTTCCAGGACTCCTTATTCTTCTCTACGCTGAGGATAGTTCTTAATGACTTTCGCTGTATGTTTGGGGTCGTTGTCATGCTGCAGAATAAATTTGGGGCCAATCAGAAGCCTCCTGGATGGTACTGCATGATGGATAAGTATCTGCCTGTACTTCTCAGCACTGAGGAGACCATTAATTCTGACCAAATCCCCAACTCCATTTGCAGAAATGCAGCCCCAAACATGCAAGGAATGTGAGAGTGTACCGCTCTCCAGCCCTTCGGCAAACAGTCTGCCTTCTGCTACAGCCAAATATGTCCAATTTTGACTCATCAGTCCAGAGCACCTGCTGCCATTTTTCTGCACCCCAGTTCCTGTGTTTTTGTGCATAGTTGAAGCGCTTGGCCTTCTTTCCATGTTGGAGGTATGGCTTTTTGGCTGCAAGTCTTCCATGAAGGCCACTTTTAATCAGATTTCTCCGGACAGTAGATGGGTGTATCAGGGTCCCACTGGTTTCTGCTAGGTCTGAGCCGATGGAACTGTTGGACATCTTCCGATTGCAAAGGGAAGTAAGCCTGATGTGTCTTTCATCTGCTGCCGTAAGTTTCCTTGGCTGACCACTGCATCTACGGTCCTCAACGTTGCCCGTTTCTTTGTGCTTCTTCAAAAGAGCTTGGACAGCACATCTGGAAACCCGTCTACCTTGAAATTTCTGCCTGGGAGAGACCTTGCAGATGTAGTATATCTACCTTCTGTCTTCTTCTTGTGCTCAGTCTTGCCAGGGTGTGTGACTTTTGACATTAAACTTCTTCAGTAAACGTCTTCAGCAACCTCACCTTTTTAGCTGAGTTTGGTTGTTCCTCACCCAGGTTTATTCCTCCTACACAGCTGTTTCTGTTAATGATTGTGTTTCAACCTACATATTGAATTGATGATCATTAGCACCTGTTTGGTATAACTGTTTAATCATACATCTGACTACATGCCTACAAAATCCTTGACTGTGTGCAAGTGTACCTAGAAGAATTGATGCTGTTTTGAAGGCAAAGGGTGCTTACACCAAATATTGATGTGATGTAGATTTTTCTTCTGTTCACCTCACCTTGCATTTTGTTAATTGATAAATATAAACTATTAATAATATTAAACTATTTTGAAAGCATTCTTACTTTACAGCATTTTTACACAAAGTAATTTTGTGTTCCTCACTAGAGATTTATAGTGACTGTAGATAAACATAAATATAAGAGGAAAATGTCTCTAAAGTAAAAGTAAATTTAAATAAATAAATAAATGAATGAATAAATAAAATTAAAAAAAAAAAATTCTTTGACTATAGACCTTTAAACTACAGAAGCCCTGAACTGCAAATTATGCTGGAATGCTATATCATTTCAACTTAATATCTTCTTTTTTTTTTTTTTTTTGATGTGTCTCTCAATTTTGAGATATTTTGGCATCGATTTTGAAGTGTTAAATATTAAGTCAAAACATAATAAAGTTGTAACATCAAAATAATGACACTATTTGCGATTCAGGGCTTCCGTATTAAGCGTTTTGATATCCTGACTGTTTTTGTTTTTTGTTTGTTTTTTTAAAGTCTTGAATTTTACAAATTCTTCACTGCAGACTGTGTAAAATTCAACACTAGATTGTATTCCTTAAATCTTGTCAAAATTGAGAGAGTGAGAATTTCAAGTTCAACAAATTTGTTCAGTCTTCTGTGAAAATTGAGTTCCCTTCATTCTGTCACTTCAATTTGGGCAAGTCTGTAAGTTATAGATATTTTTTTTCTTTCCATTTAGACTACAAATATCCCAGCTAATATAACATTTACACTGTAGATTTGGTGAATTTATGGATTTTCCCCATTGAGTTCCATGTCTAAGCAAAGCTATATAAGCCCCTACACTAATGGGTTTGGTTTTTTAACCCCGTAGCTGTGTAATCTTCTCTTCTCACACACCTTTATATAATGTTCTAATAATGGACTGACAAATCAAAATCCCTATTACTGCTAATTATTATTTATACGCCTGCTAACACAAAAGACTATATGAGGTGCTTTCACTTTTCCTTATCATCTCTCTCTTTAAGATCGATAATAGACAGGTCCATTTTACCCAGATCATTTTATGACTGTTCTCTTGTTACACACCTTTGTATTATCACCCCATAATAGGCACACGTCATCATAAGTATCCAAAATATGCACACAGTCATAATGATAAATGCAGGAAGATAAACACAGGAAGCAAGAGTCACCTTGAACAACAGTGGCTAGCTAACTGACAAAAAAAAAAATATATATATATATATATATATAGCAACTAGTGGGGGGCACAGTGGCTTAGTGGTTAGCACACCTCCAGGGTTGGGGGTTCGATTCCTGCTGCCACCCTGTGTGTGTGTGCGCGGAGAGTTCGGATATTCTCCCTGTGCTTCGGGGGTTTCATCCGGGTACTCTGGTTTCCTCCCCCAGTCAAAAGACATGCGCTGTAGGCTGATCAGCATTTCCAAATTGTCCATAGTGTATGATTTGGTGTGTGTGTGTGTGTTTGTGTGTGTGTGTGAGATTGTACCCTGTGATTGGTTGGGACCCTGTCCAGGGTGTCCCCCACCTCATGCCCAAAGTTCCCTGGGATAGGCTCTAGGCTCCCCATGACCGTGTGTAGGATAAGCAGTACAGAAAATATATGGATGGATGGCAACTAGTAAAATACTGATACTTATTATGATCTATTATGGGATCTTGAATATTGCACCCTGAGCCTGATATTTCCTCTCAATGTATACATATATATGGATGAGACAACAATAAAATTGCTGAACTCACCAAATTTCAAGACACAAATATCTGTTTTTTGTTTGTATATCCTGAGTTATAGATCAGTGTAGATAAATTGCAGCCATTGGAAAATTACATAAATTCTGCTGTTCACTGTGCATTAAAAAAAACAAAAAAAACAAAACAAAACAAACACACACAGCAGGAGAGAGTGTGGAAGTTCATTGTAATCTATAATTAAACCTGCCACACAGACACACACACTCACGCCCACTCATTTGGCCACTAACGGCCAAGTCCCTGGCAACGGTGTATACCGCTGTAGCCGATACATGATAGGAAGTGACAGTGCAGCCCGGGGCTTCCCCAGAGAGGGCGGAACTTAGTGGAGGACCAGGGAAAGCAAGCAAGTTCTGTTCTTGCATACCTAATTTTACTATTAGGATTGATAAGCTGCTGAGATGAAGCAGGCGTGTAAGAACAAAGTGATAATATTAAAATACTACCACCAGCGTTTGTACTGTAATTAAGCAGGCATGCATTATGGTGTGCACTATACATACATACTCTATATGAGCATGCAGTCTAAACACAGCTAAAACAGACATGTCAAAGATGTATTTTGTTACAGGTGTGTAATTGTATTGCTGTTGTATGACTCCAGATGCACAGATGGCATAAGAGCATGCATACCCAAACCCATATGTGTACCTAAACACATGCACTGAGAATAACACTGAATATGGAAACCATGTTATGTACCACATGCTCTAATTATCATTGACAGCGTGCGGCAATGCAACTTTTTTTTTTTTTGCCCAGCTGTTCTTTCCCATAATATCTGCACTTTAAGTCAGCACCCTGACACTGTGCCAAATGTTATGATGCAGCCAGCACAACTAGACTGTTGCTGTGTTTACAGAGGGCAGGGTTTATTTTGTAGCTATGTAATTCACAGTGGTGCTTGAAAGTTTGTGAACTAAAATATTAGTTTTTGTGAACAAAAATATTATACTTGATAATTTATTTATTGAGGAAAATGATCCAATATTTCATATCTGTGAGTGTCAAAAGTATGTGAACCTCTAGGATTAGCAGTTAATTTGAAGGTGAAATTAGAGTCAAGTGTTTTCAATCAATGGGATGACAGTCAGGTGTGAGTGAGCACCCTGTTTTATTTAAAGAACAGGGATCTATCAAAGTCTGATCTTGAGACTTTCTGAGGACCACAGTCAGATAGATTGTGTACAAATGGACGAAATTCAAGACCATTATTATCCTCCCCAGGAGTGGTCAACCAACAAACATCACTCCAAGAGCAAGGCGTGTAATGGTCCACTAGGTCACAAAGGAACCAATGTAACTTCTAAGCAACTAAAGGCCTCTCTCACATTGGCTAATGGTAATGTTCTTGAGTCCACCATCAGGAGGACACTGAACAACAATGGTGTGCATGGCAGGGTTGCAAGGAGAAAGCCACTGCTCTCCAAAAAGAACATTGCTACCCATCTGCAGTTTGCTAAAGATCGTGTGGACAAGCCAGGATATTGGAAAAATGTTTTGTGGACAGATGAGACCAAAATAAAATGTTTTGGATTAAATGAGAAGCGTTGTGTTTGGAGAAAGGGAAACACTGAATTCCAGCATAAGAACCTTATTCCATCTGTGAAACAAGGTGGTGGTAGTATCATGGTTTGGGCTGTTTTACTGCATCTGGGTCTGGACGACTTGCCGTCATTGATGGATCAATGAATTCTAAAGGAAAATGTCAGGACATCTGTCTGTTAACTGACAACGACCCTAAGCACACAAGTCATTCTACCATGTCATTCATTCAAGAATGGTTAAAGAAGAATAAAGTTAATATTTTGGAATGACCAAGTCAATGTCCTGACCGTAATCCAATACAAATGTTGTGGAAGGACCTGAAGCAAGCAGTTCATGTGAGGAAACTCACCAACATCCCAGAGTTGAAGCTGTTCTGTACTGAGGAATGGGCTAAAATTTATGCAAGAGCATTAAATATTATGCTATTTTAGCATAATATTTAATGATCCAGGTGTCATGATCCAGTCTGGTTATGATTCGATTCACGATACTGGCTTCACAATTCGATTCAATTTCATTAAATTTTAATGAAGAAAAATGATGACTGAAGAGACCTTTTTTTATTTATGAATCATAAACAATTCAAAATATTGTGCATTTTTGTCTGTATAAAACTAAATAAATCAAAAACTGCTATGAACAGAGTTTTATGATAATAAACAAAATGTACTATAGGTTCACCAAATCTTAAATTTTCCCAAAAATTTGATTGAATAATTAAAGTCTCTGACTCGGGGAAAATGACTGAAACATTAGGAGCTCCATAGCTCATCATTTTATCCACAAATAGAGCTCCAAAGCCGGCTAAAATGTCTGTACCCTTCACAAAAGAATGTGATCAAGTAACCAGCGTGCTCTCTATGGGAACTCTCGTATTCAAACAGTGCAATTGCATTAAATGCATAATTAATAGAATGCAGATTTTTTAATTAATAGAATGCTGATTGCACATTATCACATTTTTGCATCAAGATGCATCGTGTCACGTTACACCTCTAGCTATTTACCCTCAAAGCCCTTTTAAAAACTACAATTATTGACTTCACTATCTTTGACAATGGTCTATCATTTTATTTGTCTGGAAGTAAGATCTCTAAAACTGCATTATTATTATATTATCGTATCGAAACATAGACATATGCTAATACCTGATGCCTTTTTAAGGATGCTGTACATTTACATTTCCTCATTTGGCAGACCTTGCTCAACAGTGACACCTTGGCAGTACAAGGATTCAAACTCGCATGCTTCCATTCAGTAGTCCAGAGGCCTAACTACTTATTACTAGTCAGCTAGTGTTATTCAAAGTAGACTGGCTCTGTGTTGTGTTCCACATTAGCTACAGAGTTCTGTTCTGCATTTAAAGTCAGAAGACTGAAGAGGAATTCAAATTGTGATTTTTGTTTGCAGCAAATCATTAATTAGCCCTCTTTCAAAATCTTACAAAATGTTCTTTTGCTTTAATGGACCCTTAACACTTTGGTACTCCTTTGCTTAAACTGGAGCAAGTCCAGCTAATCCAGGCTTGTTCTTGGACATGTCGTTAAAACCTTCCAGCTGCTGAAGACAATGCATTTCCATCTGTCATTAACCTAGGATTTTATCACCATTAAGTTATAAGGAGTTTCAGTGCTTGCTTTATTTTCAGTTCATTTCAGTGGAGCTGCCAGCTCATCCACAGGAGTCTATTTTAAGAACTGGTATGTCCTTAAATAGAGTAACATGATACACATATTGTGCAACCCCTACCTTCAACAGCAGAATTTAACAGCATTTTGACTGCCTCCGAGAGTCAATATAAGCAGAAGGACAATTCAAAATCTACTATACTATAAACAACAACTATCAATAAATCAATAACTATAACCAGGGCAAGGGTCAGAAAACAAAACTTACATGAACTAGGTAGTTGGCGAGACTTCATTAAGCAGGAAGTGGAACCAAATGTTACTATAGAACTGAAGTAGTATTCAGGAGACAGCCACCCCTGCTGGCAAGGAGGGGTACTGTAGCATAACTGATCTCCTGAAGCAGTATAGCCCTTCCCAAGCACTTAATGCAGCTAAGACAGGCCTAGATCACCCACCCCTAAGCTCTGGAATAGTATAAGTATAAACAAGCTATATATGTATGTTTAAATAGAGATTGAAAACATACTTGTTTAACCTGGCCAAGTCAAAACGATTGGGTCTTTTTTCCATTGTGTGTTAGCATTTACAGCAGAATTTGGATGCCCTTATCCAGAGCAATTTGCAGAAATGCTTTGAAGTCTCTATCAATAAATGCATCCTGATACTGGTTCACTAGGCTACGGAATAAGAATACCATCAGTCTAAAAACTCTGTTGGGGAGGTAATATAGTAAGAAAAACACAGACAACACATTTATTTATTAATTTTTAATGAAAAGTGTTAATTTAAGTACTTTAGCATGGCCAACCTCCACATTATATTGTCAGTTTAATTACGTGATACAAGATGTGTATGTGTAAACAGTAAAGCCTTGTCTGAAATCTCTGGGAACTCACATTTAGTGAGTGCACGAAAAATGCATCATCGTAACCTGTTATCTTAAAAAGTCAAATATGAAAACTTCATGGAAAAACAGGAGTGCTAATTGTGATATTGAAAGCTGACAAGTTTATTAATCTTTCTTTTCAGTAAATTTACCTAGTGATTCATACTGTATGCTTTTGCTTAAACTGGGCATGTGACCATGTCTGTACAGTGCAGACATAGCTTTGCTCCCACGAGATATCAGCAATAAAACAGTTCAATATCTCTAAAGCTATACCAAAAAATTCACTGTGTTTTATATTTTCTCTGAACATTAATGGACTATAACACTATTTGACTGTGTGATCAGTCCAAAATTGTGGATAACTGTGGATTTGCTTAAATGTTTAAAAGCTCTTTTCAAAGGTCTTAGAGGTCTGGTTATATGAATGTGTTCTGACATATGGACTGAAGTACTCGAGCCTCACTGAAGTAAAAAGGTCAAAGGCCATATTGGGTATATGCATTAGTGAAACAACAGAGAGCCTGATAGCCATGAATAAAATATTGTAAAGCATAAAAAACCAAGGATTTCAGCTCCCAAACCCAGGGGAAAACAGAGCAGAGGAATAGATGCATTATATATTGTGTGAGTGTGTCTGTGTGAGTGAGTGTCTGTGTATGTCTATGATATCTAGCAAGTTTAGACTCTTTTTTTTCTAACAAAATTTGTAAACTTGTTGCAAATTATTGGAACAAACTCCCAGTGTTTACAGGGATACAATGCCCTAGCTATTATTTTGCTTAACGTTGTTCTGCATCCTTCTTGTCAGCACTATGTTTCCAGCAAGATGTGAAATAACCACAAGTATTGAATTTGTAATTCAAAGCTGACTGGGCCTGTACCACTTGGGGAGGGGCGGAACCACTTGTGGATGGGCTGGACCATTGGGTAAAGGGCTGAACTATTGGGCAAGGGCTACAAAACTTGGGAAGGAGCTAGACCATTTGGGGATGGGCTAGACCACTTGGGGAGGGGCTGGACCATTTGGGGAGTGGCTGGACCACTTGGAGAGGGGCTGGGCCACTGGGGGAGGGGTTGGACCACTTATGAAGGGACCGAATTTATCATATATTTTATGATCTGCTTGTGCTTACAATGTCCGATTGTTCTTTCTCTAATGTAAATATTAGCACATTGTAGTTTAATAGCAGTGAAACCATAGAGTGTTGAGTGTGCTGGTCAGTGGGAACAAGTGTATGACTTTATGCCCTGAGTCTAGACAAAAGCTAGCCAAGCTGCCCTGCTGACCTACATGCAGCATTTACTACACCACTTACTCCATTCAGAGAGGGATGGAAGGGATGAGAAAACAGGGGGAAGGAGGGAAGTCAGAAAGTGGGAGACACATTAAAAAAAAAAATGCAAGAAAGAACATGTATGTATACATGAGAGATAGAGATAGCGGTTGAAAGATGACTGAAATTGCAAGGGTGATGACGAAGAAAATACTAATCCTTATTTACAGACATTTCAAAAATTACTGTAGCAACACTTTAGAGAATTATTGAAGTACTGCTTAAAAACTAACTTTGTGTGAATAAATCTGCTTTAGTGTAATTTCTGTATATGTAGCATAGAGAATAAAACAATCAAAAATGAATACCAACAAAATTGATCTTATGTATCTCGCATATGCAGGCACAATTCCCAACTCCTCACACTCACACACAGGAAAATATCGACAGGAAAAGGGTTGAATGCTGAATGAAATCCAGCTGAGTCACATTCATATTTATGATGATCTTGAGCCTGCAACCACATCTCTCCTGTGCAATATTGTAACTTGATAATAATGTATTATATGTGTAATCTTAGACATGTTTAAACTCATAGGAGAAAGAATCATCTCATGTGTGCCACAAGGCTAATTGACACAGAGTCCCATTTGCACTTTATTTTCCGTTCAATTATAGATTATATATCCGTCCCATTCACACGTGCACAAGCACATATACAGAAACACATACACACACCTACAGAAATATGTCTGGTGGCTTGGGGCACGGGGCTTTTCATTCCCTGTGATTAGAATGAAGAGTGATAACAAGTGATCTGATCAGTTAAATGTTCCCTCTCTAAAATATTAATGGAACCTACAGTAAACACCTAAACCTACACCTAAGCACCTAGTAATATAATAATATAAATTCTCCTTTCAGGGATAAAACTTAAATCTACTTTTAAACCATTAAGGTTTAAGGTTTAAATATCAAATATTCAGTGATATTTAGATTAGAGGACAAAAACGGGATTTGACTTCATCCTGGCACTAATGAAACCATGCTAGTGTACATGAGTTTGTTTAACAGTCTGTTTAGGGGCATTATCATTCAGCATAGTGAGACATCATGATGGAGCAGTCTTTGGTCTTTTACAATTCATTCCTATTTCAAATATCCACTCATACAAGATGGACAACATTTATTACAATGATTATTTAGCAAATAATCAGTCAGTCACTGTGGGTCCATGGTCAGATATCAAAAACCTAAGTTTGTGTTCTGTTTTTTTCTCCAAATTTGTTCTTTAAATCATTTGGCCTGGGCTCCAAGGTTGCAAAAAGGCAGCCTTCCAATTACAAGTGAGATATTTTCATACTTTACATTTTTTATGGAGACAGGGCCATTGAGGTCATGGGACAAGCATGCTGTGTGGCTATTAATTTTTTTTTTTATTCATAGTTGCCCAGCAGACATGTAGATTCAACACCCAGAAAAAAGAGGGAAAAAATCTACTCTTTATTGACTTTTAAATTAAATAAAAAATTAAATTAAAATTAAAAATGAATTTTAAAAAGTTTCATTTTGTGTATATGTTTAAACTTAATGCACTTCATGGTGGTGCGATGCACCTCAGTGTTCTAACTATTGTGCAAACTTCCAAATCCCATGGTCTGCTGCACTACACATATCGGAATCATTTAATCTTTTCCGAATCAAGTATGTAAAAACTTACAAAAGTGTGCAAAATAAAGTTCAACACAAATTCGACATACAGGCGCATCTCAATAAATTAGAATGTCGTGGAAAAGTTCATTTATTTCAGTAATTCAACTCAAATTGTGAAACTCGTGTATTAATAAATTCAATGCACACAGACTGAAGTAGTTTATGTCTTTGGTTCTTTTAATTGTGATGATTTTGGCTCACATTTAACAAAAACCCACCAATTCACTATCTCAACAAATTAGAATATGGTGACATGCCAATCAGCTAATCAACTCAAAACACCTGCAAAGGTTTCCTGAGCCTTCAAAATGGTCTCTCAGTTTGGTTCACTAGGTAAGCCACAAACATTCATTGCCAAAGAAGCTGGCTGTTCACAGAGTGCTGTATCCAAACATGTTAACAGAAAGTTGAGTGGAAGGGAAAAGTGTGGAAGAAAAAGATGCACAACCAACCGAGAGAACCGCAGCCTTATGAGGATTGTCAAGCAAAATCGATTCAAGAATTTGAGTGAATTTCACAAGGAATGGACTGAGGCTGGGGTCAAGGCATCAAGAGCCACCACACACAGACGTGTCAAGGAATTTGGCTACAGTTGTTGTAGTCCTCTTGTTAAGCCACTCCTGAACCACAGACAACGTCAGAGGCATCTCACCTGGGCTAAGGAGAAGAAGAACTGGACTGTTGCCCAGTGGTCCAAAGTCCTCTTTTCAGATGAGAGCAAGTTTTGCATTTCATTTGGAAACCAAGGTCCTAGAGTCTGGAGGAAGGGTGGAGAAGCTTATAGCCCAAATTGCTTGAAGTCCAGTGTTAAGTTTCCACAGTCTGTGATGATTTGGGGTGCAATATCATCTGCTGGTGTTGGTCCATTGTGTTTTTTGAAAACCAAAGTCACTGCACCCATTTACCAAAAAATTTTGGAACACTTCATGCTTCCTTCTGCTGACCAGCTTTTTGAAGATGCTGATTTCATTTTCCAGCAGGATTTGGCACCTGCCCACACTGCCAAAAGCACCAAAAGTTGGTTAAATGACCATGGTGTTGGTGTGCTTAACTGGCCAGCAAACTCACCACACCTGAACCCCATAGAGAATCTATGGGGTATTGTCAAGAGGAAAATGAGAAACAAGAGACCAAAAAATGCAGATGAGCTGAAGGCCACTGTCAAAGAAACCTGGGCTTCCATTGAGGCAGTAATTAAAGCAAAAGGAGCCCCTACCAAGTGTTGAGTACATGTACAGTAAATGAACATACTTTCCAGAAGGCCAACAATTCACTAAAAATGTTTTTTTTTTTTTATTGGTCTTATGAAGTATTCTAATTTGTTGAGATAGTGAATTGGTGGGTTTTTGTTAAATGTGAGCCAAAATCATCACAATTAAAAGAACCAAAGACTTAAACTACTTCAGTCTGTGTACATTGAATTTATTTAATACACGAGTTTCACAATTTGATTTGAATTACTGAAATAAATGAACTTTTCCACGACATTCTAATTTATTGAGATGCACCTATATAACTCTCCTGCTAGCTCAATACGCAGTCACCTCATGTTTAAACATATCAAGAGAAAATAAAGACATTAAAAAACACTGGCCAGTGACTTGCTGACTTTTGCAAGCATGATTTGCTACATAAGAAACTTTGTTAGAAGACAATAATAATCATATCGACATATACTATATAAATTCACGTAACAAGCTTAAATATGAATTGACCCCTCCAAAATACACTGAATACATTTAGGTTTCAGATCAAAAGATGAATATGAGATCATAGAGCAGAATTTCAGCTTTCATTTCCTGATATTTATGCCTTTATGTGTTAAACAACTTAGAACAGGGCAGCGTTTGTGGCAGATGGCCCAATTATATTGGATATTGGAAGAAATATTGTTTCTGAAGACAGTTAGTGAGCCTGTTCCAGAAGCAGCCATGCAAGCCCAAGCCACGACACTACCTCCACCATGCTTGCCTGATGAGCTTCTATGTTTTGGATAATGAGCAGATCCATTCTTTCTCCACACTTTTCATCACTTTGGTAGAGTTTAATCTTGGTTCCAAAACATTTAAGGCTCATCTCTGTATTTCTTTGCAAATTTCAATCTGGCCATCTGATTCTTACTGCTCATGAGTGGTTTGCATCTTGTAGTATGGCCTCTATATTTCTGCACTTGGAGTCTTTGTCAGGGCCGTTTCTAGGCATAGGTGAACTAGGCCAGGTTCACAAACTTTTCAGCCCACGACCCCCAAAATAATGGTGCCAGTGACTCGCGACCCCCACTATCCTCGAGGAGGTTAAAGTATAGGCAACAAACGTTGCGCACAACGGCGCACACGCACTAATAGGCCTATCCAAACACAAGCATAATTACAACACAAAAGAACACAACAGTCAAACAACCATAATATTATTTTATAGTAATTTACTCATTACTTTCATTTCAACAATAACCTCACCTAATGAGATGGGTGGGCACAATGCTTGGAGCACAGCAAGTCCATTCTTGGTTTAATTTTGGAGACCACCACTCGGAGATCATCCTCCACGTTTAGTCGCAGTCTGTATTTATTTTTAACGTATGTGAGTGCCGAGAAAGTCTTTTCGCACAAGTAGGTAGTGCCAAACGGCATCAGTACATCCATAGCGGCCTTGGATAGCTGTGGGTACTCCCTCTCGACTGAAATCCAAAACTCATCCAGCGTCTTGGAATTAAAGTCTTTTTTTGTCTTTAAGGTTCGGTCGCTTGACAGTTCAACCAATGTGTCCTCCATGTCGGATGTCAGATGATTTGCCCTCGTTACAGTGAATGGTGATCTTATCCAGTCATATTGTTCTGGAGCTGGTACCTCTGGGAAATACCTGTTAGAGTGTTCCAGGAGGGTTTGAAGGTGTGTAGTGGCAGACCTCTTCACTATGTTAACATTCAGTTCATTTTCCTCCACGAATTCGTCCAGCTCAGAAAACATATCAATCCTACCCATTTCAACTCGCTCAGTCCAGCGCTCAAGTTTTCTCGTGAATGCGTGGATTTTATCATTCAATGACATGATGCTTATGTTTTCACCTTGCAATGACATATTAAGTCCATTCAGTTTCTCAAATATGCAAGACAAATACGCTAGCCTTGTTGACCAGTCAGGATCAGTGAGGTGGTCAGCGAGCTGGGATCCATGCTCCATCAGAAATAAGCGCACTTCATCCCGCAGTCCAAACAGGTGGCTGAGCACATTCCCTCGCGAAAGCCACCTGACTTCTGTATGGAACAGCAAGCACTCATCCTTCGATCCCAGTTCGTTACAGAGAGTGGCAAACAGCCTGATATTGAGTGGACGTGCTTTTATGTAGTTGACAATTTTTATCGCAGTCTCAAGAACATGTTTGAGTTCTGGGTCAAGTGTTTTGCTCGCTAGAGCTTCTCTATGTATAATACAATGTGTGAAATTTATGTGAGGCGCCACTTGTAAGACTCTTGCTTTAAGACCTTTCTTTTTCCCCAGCATTGCTCCAGCACACACACTGATGCACTCACCCCAAGACAGTCCCTCTTCTTTCAGTTCGCCATCAAGTTTTGTGAAAATGTCCTCGCCTGTGCACGTTCCCTCAAGCAGGGTGCAAAACAGAATGTCTTTGTTAAGTTCTCCGTCAAAACTGTATCTGACGAATACAAGCAGCTGGGGAGAGTTTGATACATCTGTGGATTCATCTAACTGTAAAGCATATTTCCCTTTCTTCACTCTGTCCACCAGCTGACACTTTATGTCTTGGGCCATGTCGGAGGTGCGCTGGGCAATAGTCCCATTAGACAGAGGCATTGTTTCTAGCTCACGGGCCAGTTTATCCCCATGCATAGCCCGACTTATAGCTATAGCAGCGGGTCTGATAAGGGTTTCCCCGATCGTGTGTGGCATTTTTCCCTGTGCAATTAAATATGCCACCTTATGTGATGCCTGTTGAGCTTTGGCAGGGATTGTTGTTTTTTTAGTTAGGACTTTCTTTTGGCCTTGCAACTCTTGCTCCTTTCGTCGGAAGTAATCTACTCGTTTAGCAGCAAGAGAGGGGTGCATGGTTTTCAAGTGTCGTGGCATTTTTACAGGCTTTAGGCTTTCATGTGCAAGCAGCTCAGTGCACACTACACATTGGGGATGTTGTACTTCATTGACGATGACGCATGTGAATTCATAGTGGATAAATTTGTCTCGATACTTTCGACACTTGGAGGAAGGCTGATCCAACTGCTGATGGATGTCCTCTTTATGCAAACGCCAGGCTCTTTCCATACCTGAGGTCGATGGCGTTTCTGACGGTGGTGCTTCTCCGCTCTCCTCCACTGGCCTCTCTGCTGGCCTACCTGTGTTGTCATTGGTTGAAATTAACCAACGTTTCAGTTCGACAAAAATAATATCTTTAGCTTAAAGCTAAAATTAAAAAATTATCTACGTGCACATGTCGGAATGTTTACGTGGTGCTGTAAATTGACCTGCTGTAACTGATGCTGTTGCTAATATGTCGTTAATCTGTCTTAATCACCTCAGGAGTCATGGTCGAGGGGAAGGAAAATCGAAAGGCTGATGGCTTTTTTTTATTTGCATGGTTTTTATTTTTAATTTAACTAATATTTTCAGTATTTTGTTACAATTATGGATAAAATATGCTATTTCTAATCGTTTAAAAAAAAAATTATTTCTGGAAATCATCTCCTAGTTCAGTGGTTCTCAAAGTGGGGGTCACGACCCCCGGGGGGGGAACCACTGAACTAGGCAGTCGCCTAGGGCGCCACCAGCTTGGGTGTGCCGATGAGCACCCCAACGTCCCTCCCTGAAGATTTTTTTTTTATCCCCGAATAATTCTCCACTTGGAGCAGTTTGTCACTATGTAACTGAACGTCAGTAAAAGAAGACGGCAGTGTTGTAATTTTGTGATTCCGTGAATGAAGCGTTGTATTTTATCTTCATTGAATGAAGGCAAGACAAATCAGACAGGGTTTACAGGAAAATATGTGGAAATACTGTACAGCCGTGGCCAAAAGTTTTGAGAATGACAAATATTAATTTTCACAAAGTCTACTGCTTCAGTGGTTTTAGATCTTTTTGTCAGATGTTACTAACTGTTACTGAAGTATAATCACAAGCATTTCATAAGTGTCAATGGCTTTTATTGACAATTACATGAAGTTTATGCAAAGAGTCAGTATTTGCAGTGTTGACCCTTCTTTTTCGCCCTGGCATGCTGTCAATCAACTTCTGGGCCACATCCTGACTGATGGCAGCCCATTCTTGCATAATCAATGCTTGGAGTTTGTCAGAGTTTGTGGGTTTTTGTTTGTCCACCCGCCTCTTGAGGATTGACCACAAATTCTCAATGGGATTAAGGTCTGGGGAGTTTCCTGGCCATAGACCCAAAATGTCGATGTTTTGTTCCCCAAGCCACTTCGTTATCACTTTTGCCTTGTGGCAAGGTGCCCCATCATGCTGGAAAAGGCATTGTTCATCACTAAACTGTTCTTGGATGGTTGGGAGAAGTTGCTCTCTGAGGATGTTTTTGTACCATTCTTTATTCATGACTGTGTTCTTAGGCAAAATTTTGAGTGAGCCCACTCCCTTGGCTGAGAAGCAACCCCACACATGAATGGTCTCAGGATGCTTTACTGTTGACATGACACAGGACTGATGGTAGCGCTCACCTTTTCTTCTCCGGACAAGCTTTTTTCCAGATGCCCCAAACAATCGGAAAGGGGATTCATCAGAGAAAATGACATTACCCCAGTTCTCAGCAGTCCAATCCCTGTACTTTTTGCAGAATAGCAGTCTGTCCCTGATGTTTTTCCTGGAGAGAAGTGGCTTCTTTGCTGCCCTTCTTGACACCAGGACATCCTCCAAAAGTCTTCTCCTTACTGTGCATGCAAACACACTCACACCTGCCTGCTGCCATTCCTGAGCAAGCTCTGCACTGGTGGTGCCCCGATCCCGCAGCTGAATCAACTTTAGGAGACCGTCCTGGCGCTTGCTGGACTTTCTTGGGCACCCTGAAGCCTTCTTCACAACAGTTGAACCTCTCTCCTTGAAGGTCTTGATGATCCAATAAATGGTTGATTTAAGTGCAATCTTACTAGCAGCAATATCCTTGCCTGTGAATCCCTTTTTGTGCAAAGCAATGATGGCTGCACGTGTTTCCTTGCAGGTAACCATAGTTAACAGAGGAAGAACAATAATTTCAAGCACCACCCTCCTTTTAAAGCTTCCAGTCTGTTATTCTAACTCAATCAGCATGGCAGAGTGATCTCCAGCCTTATCCTCGTTAACACTCTCACCTGTGTTAACGAGATAATCACTGACATGATGTCAGCTGGTCCTTTTGTGGAAGGGCTGAAATGCAGTGGGCATGTTTTTATGGGATTAAGTTCCTTTTCATGGCAAAGAGGGACTTTGAAATTACTTGCAATTCATCTGATCACTCTTCATAACATTCTGGAGTATATGCAAATTGCCATCATAAAAACTGAGGCAGCAGACTTTGTAAAAATTAATATTTGTGTCATTCTCAAAACTTTTGGCCATGGCTGTACACAATCAGTTATTGTTGGGGGAAAATAGATACACTGATTTAAAAAAAAAAAAAAAAAAGTGAGGAGCTGTTGCCATTATTAGTGGCTGCCAGACATGCATTGTTTCTCCACCCTGCCCTGTAGCTATGTGCTCACTTGCAGTCCATAATAGTGGTGCTGAAGTGGCGCTGTCCCTTCAGCACCTGGGCGGCAGTTGTGCAAGGATTTATGTTCAAGGGCTGGAGGCCCACCATCGCAGTCAGTGTGGATGGTGAAGGGCTGGTCGAAGGGCTGGTCCTTAGCACCAGTGAGCTGGTGAGCATTTGCTTCAGGGCTTGGAATGCCTGCTCTGCTGCCTCTGACCAGCGTATCTGGTCTGGTCGAGCCTTCTTCATTAAATCTTAGAGGGGGGAGGTTAAACAGGAGAAGTTAGGGACAAATCTCCTCGTAATACCTCACCAACCCCAAGAAGGCACATACCTGTCATTTGGTGGTGAGTCATGAGTACCTTTTGACTGTATCAATTTTCTTCTCTTGCAGTTTTAGTAGGCCTCGGCCGATGCGGTACCCCAGGTACTGTGCCTCAGTCAGCCCCAGATGACACTTCCGTGGGTTTGGTATCAGTCCGGCCTTCCTGAGCTCGTCTAGGACATCCCTGAGGTGATGTAGGTAGTCCGACTATGTGGTTGAGTAGATCACGACGTTATCCAGATAGGCACCATGAACTGCAGATGTGGACATAGGACGACATCCATGAGCTGCTGGAACATCGAGGGTGCTCTGTGGAGCCCGAAGGGGAGAAGTTGGTATTGCCTGTGGCTGCTGGAGGTGGTAAACACTATTTTGGGCAAGGTGTCTGGGGCCAGGGCTACATGCCAGTACCCTTTGGTAAGTTCCAGGGTGGAGATGATGCTGGCTCTCCCCAGGATCCACGCCACCAGATCGTCCACCCGGGGAAGGAGGCAGCTGTCAAATTCCAAGAACTGGTCGTTACACAGCCCAAGACTTCCATCAGGCTTCGGGACTACCGTATTGTCAAAGTCTACAATCAAGAGTTGCCTTCATGAATGTAAATACCAAGGTTTTACTTGAGATACAAAGCACTGGTAACACTCAAGTACAGAAAGGCCAGATTAAACTTTGCTAGAAGAAAAAAAAGCCTGGAACAAGATTCTTTGGACAGATGAAACAAAGATTAACTTCTACCAGAATAATGGGAAAAGAAGAGTATGTACAAAGAAAGGAAAAGCTCATGAGCCAAAGCATACCACATCATCTGTCAGACATGGTGGAAGCAGTGTTATGGCATGAGCCAGTCCCTGAAGTTGGACTTATACAGCTTTCTTGCAAAGACACAGTTGAGTGCGTCTCTCTGCTATCTGAGAGTGTAGAGGGCCTCTGGGTACTCTGAGTACCTCTGACCAAGTATTATTGTCTTTCTGATGAGACGTTAAACCAAGGTCCTGACTCTCTGTGGTCATTAAAAATCCCAGGACTCTTCTCATAAAGAGTAGGGGTATAACCCCGGTGTCCTGGCAAAATTTCCCCATTGGCCCTTATCTATCATAGTCCCCTAATAATCTCCATCCCTGAATTGGCTATATCACTCTTCTCTCCTCTTTACCAATAGCTGGTGTGTGGTGGGCGTTCTGGCGCACTAAGGCTGCCGTTGCATCATCCAGGTGGATGCTACACGCTGGTGGTGTTTGAGGAGATTTCCCCCCATACTATGTAAAGCGAGTGTCTAGAAAAGCACTATATAAATGTAACGAATTATATTATTGTACAAGCCCTTTTCTGCACACTTTCCTGTCTTTTAGCCTGGTCTACAGTCAAAGAACTGTGCCAACTGGTCTCAGACACCAAATTTCTTTAGACAACACAAAGCAAAAAGCTTCCTGTTGGCTGAGGTCAACATGTGGTCCACCTGACTGTCCCATATCAAGTTACCCTGGATGGTAACCCCCAAGACTCTGACTGTGTCACAAACTTCCAATATGTTGTGATCAGTGGAAAGGGTCAGCCTGGCTGGTGTATGTCTCATGCTGGGAACATGTAAAACTTCACATTTCACTGGGTGGAGTTTCATTTTATTGAAGGCGGCTGCAGTAAAGACCTGGCAAAGCATCTCAAGGGAGGTAACTCAGCATTTGGTGATGTCCATGGGTCTCAGACTTCAGACAGTCTTTGACTGCAAAGAATTGTTAGTTTGTCCAATTACTTTTGAGCCTGTGAAAATGGCAGGACTATGTAAAAAAATGGCTGTAATTCCTAAACAGTTAAAGCAATATTTTCATTAACCCCCTTGAATTAAAGCTGAAAGTCTTCACTTCAATCACATCTTGATTACTTCATTTCAAATCCATTGTGGTAGTGTACAGAGGCAAAATAAAGAAAATTATGTCACAGCACAAATACTTATGGACCTGACTGTATATCCGAATAACCTGTTCATACAACATTTGCTTAATATTATAAGCTACTTTTACAATCAACATAAGGATAATCCTGCACGTGTGGCATATGAACTGTTGCTTTTTGTGATGTGTTTGTGTGGTGGGTGCAGTACTAATCCCACTCCTAGACGTGGATTAAATCCAACAAAAGCCAGGAAGAAGAGTTGTGTAGAGGGGTGAACAGGATGTCTCATAACCCACTGGGTCATTATTACCCCACCCTACACACACATACACATACTCAACAGTAGAAGTGCCTCTGCATTAAGGTGCTTAGTAGTGTGTTAGCGGGAGAGGAGAGTAATAGAGTATTGGAGAGACCAATAGTTTCCCATATATTGAGAAAACCAATTTGTATGTAAAGTCATGAATGATTAAAGTCAGGGCATGGATTTGGACTGGTTGTAGGTTATAACTTAACTGGTATGAAATCCAACTACACTGGTCCACTGATGTGGCAAACCTGCTCAACAACATTTCTGATTTTCTTGGAATCAATTCCAGAATCCTGAACATAATTCTATGGGATGATTTGGAGAAGGTCATGTGATACTGCATTCTAATTTGGCCAAAAGAGGGTTCCTTGCTACCGTCCAACCCAATCCAATCACATAATTAATAGGAATTCTAACAAGACAGACCTTTTTTTTTATTGGACTTCATATTTTCATAGGATGACCACTAGCTCACGCTCTTATCCAAAACCATTTGTAGCTTTTAATAATGAGTTGGTTTACAATTCTACAATTGTGTTATAGTGTGGTCACCTTAAATGATTTCAAAGTTAATGTTCGGGCGCCAGACATTTTAAATAAACTGTCACAAAAACTCAGAAATCGAACACCACTCAGCAATTAAACAAAAAGTTATTTACATCATTTAGCACATCAATACATACACACAGAACATAACCTCAGAACTCTTTCAGTATGCTCATGCACACCGAGGCAATATATATATATATATATATATATATATATATATATATATATATATATATATATATATATATATATTTTTTTTTTTTACACCCCTCACATTTTTGTAAATATTTTATTATATCTTTTCATGGGACAATACTGACGAAATGACACTTTGCTACAATGTAAAGTAGTGAGTTTATTATCACTATCATTATTATCATTAATGTCTAAACCGCTGGCAACAAAAGTGAGTACACCCCTAAGTGAAAATGTCCAAATTGGGCCCAATTAGCCATTTTCCCTACCTGTTGTCATGTGACTTGTTAGTGTTACAAGGTCTCAGGTATGAATGGGGAGCAGGTGTGTTAAGTTTGGTGTTATCGCTCTCACACTTTCTCATACTGGTCAACGGAAGTTCAACATGGCACCTCATGGCAAAGAACTCTGAGGATCTGAAAAAAAGAATTGTTGCTCTACATAAAGATGGCCTAGGCTATAAGAAGATTGCCAACACCCTGAAACTGAGCTGCAGCATGGTGGCCAAGAACATACAGCGGTTTAACAGGACAGGTTCCACTCAGAACAGGCCTCGCCATGGTCGACCAAAGAAGTTGAGTGCACATGCTCAGCATCATATCCAGAGGTTGGCTTTGCAGAATAGACATATGAGTGCTGCCAGCATTGCTGCAGAGGTTGAAGGGGTGGGGGGTCAGCCTGTCAGTGCTCAGACCATACGCCGCACACTGCATCAAATTGGTCTGCATGGCTGTCATCCTAGAAGGAAGCCTCTTCTAAAGATGATGCACAAGAAAGCCCGCAAACAGTTTGCTAAAGACAAGCAGACTAAGGACATGGATTACTGGAACCATGTCCTGTGGTCTGATGAGACCAAGTTAAACTTATTTGGTTCAGATTGTGTCAAGCGTGTGTGGCGGCAACCAGGTGAGGAGTACAAAGACAAGTGTATCTTGCCTACAGTCAAGCATGGTGGTGGGAGTGTCATGTTCTGGGGCTGCATGAGTGCTGCCGGCACTGAGGAGCTACAGTTCATTGAGAGAACCATGAATGCCAACATGTACTGTGACATAATGAAGCAGTTCCCTTCGGAAACTGGGCCGCAGGGCAGTATTCCAACATGATAACGACCCCAAACACACCTCCAAGACGACCACTGCCTTGCTAAAGAAGCTGAGGGTAAAGGTGATGGACTGGCCAAACATGTCTCCAGACCTAAACCCTATTGAGCATCTGTGGGGCATCCTCAAATGGAAGCGCAAGGTCTCTAACATCCACCAGCTCTGTGATGTCTTCATGGAGGAGTGGAAGAGGACTTCAGTGGCAACCTGTGAAGCTCTGGTGAACTCCATGCCCAACATGGTTAACGCAGTGCTAGAAATAATGGTGGCCACAAAAAATTTAAACACTTTGGGCCCAATTTGGACATTTTCACTTAGGGGTGTACTCACTTTTGTTGCCAGCGGTTTAGACATTAATGGCTGTGTGTTGAGGTTTTTTGAGGGGACAGCAAATTTACACTGTTATACAAGCTGTACACTCACTACTTTACATTGTAGCAAAGTGTCATTTCGTCAGTGTTGTCCCATGAAAAGATATAATAAAATATTTACAAAGATGTGAGGGGTATACTCACTTTTGTGAGATACTGTATATGCAAAAGTATAGTATTTTCACACTTTTGAACCAGAGTTCAATAAACTTAGGACATAAGGAGATAAAAGGAAATAATTAACTATATTAAGAAGTCTTCAAAAAGGTAAGTAATTCGGGGTTTTCTCTGAGGTTTGTCTGTTTTTGTTAGTATGGGGTGGTGTGATCTTTGTGAATGTACTGGAGATCAAAGAAAGCCTTAAAAGCGTGGGAAATAGGGCAGTTCATTCCCCTTAATTTTCGGGTTTCAAAGAATGAGTTCTGAGAATAATTGTGCAAGTAGTCGAGTTTAAAAAGGGAGTAGAAAGAAAATCTCCAAACCGTTCAGTGTGCCGCAGAATCTTCGGAGTGTATGCTTCAACTTTTCCTTGTCCAGAATATTCCCTCCAGAATCCAAACTTGAGCTTCCTGATGAATATCCCAAGGTATGAACTTACAGAAATAACGGAGAAGTCCCCAAAGCAAACGATTTATTCCATACAAACACTCAGCAACTCAATTTCCGCCATTCCCACCGGGCTCTCACTTCCACGTCTAGCTGACCTTTCCATTGGATAAATGATGCAGATAATTATCCTGATAAATTGAATAAAAAAATTCCATTATTTATTGTGATTATCTATTAGTTGAAGGTGATGATGTAAAATGAGAACTTTGAATCTATGTCAAACTGAAACTGCATGTCCGCCAGGCAAAAACTGACAACCTGGATACAAAATCTGCTTGTCCCAGGTTCCCAGGCTAGCAATTTGTCCACAACTGACATTACTCCTGAAAGTAATGTGTACATAGTTGGGTAATCATTGAAAGCATCACAGGTTGTTGAACAATTCCAGTAATCCATGTTCATGCTATTGTTCTGGCAGTTTCCAGTTCTGCTAATTTCCCCTTTCTTTCCTTTTTGACTTGGAACATAATTGGACTGTAGTGCTATTTACTGGTGATAAACAATAGGAGACCTTAGTGTGTTTGTAGTAGCACTGCCTTATTTAGAAGAAGAAGAAGAAGAAGCCTTTATTTGTCATATATACATTACAGCACAGTGAAATTCTTTTTTCGCATATCCCAACTTATTGGGAAGCTGGGGTCAGAGCGCAAGGTCAGCCATGATACGGCATCCCTGGAGCAGAGAGGGTTAAGGGCCTTGCTCAAGGGCCCAACAGTGGCAGCTTGGCAGTGCTGGGGTTTCTGATCAGTAACACAGAGCATTTACCATTGAGCCACCACTGCCCTATTTGGTCTTGGTCCTCTTACTCTCAGCTTCCACAGGCTGGATGCCCATTAATTCTTAACTTAACCTGTTAAGAAAGAGGAGGTGACGTGGTAGTTTGGACTGTGCTTTGTAAAATACAGTATGAAGACCTTGACTGTTCCAAAATAAATATATAATAGATAGATAGATAGATAGATAGATAGATAGATAGATAGATAGATAGATAGATAGATAGATAGATAATATTTTAAAAATCACTACAGTGTGTGTGGTGATTCAACTGTGTATATGTGTGTGCATCTGAGTGAGAAAGAGAAATAAAAATAAAAAATTGACCGTGCTTTCTCTGTCAAGCAGAGAGAGAAGGGAAATGTGAAAGTAAAAAAAAAAAAACAGTACAGAGAGGATTGATTAAAACGGGGCATGGGATAAAACAAGGAGACTGACAAAGTGAGAGCACTATGTTCAGTCTTGCTCCACACATCTTGTAAGCCTGTGTGTGTGTGTTGTCAGTGGTTCTCTTAAGGACAAAGTGAATAATTTAGTCAGTGCAGAAGCTTGTTCCATTACCTCAGTCTCCTGTTTCAGCCTTTCAGGCTTGTAGGTTACTGTTTCAACCAGGGCCCATAGTTATCAGAGTAGGAAATCAGTCTTAATCAATTAAATATATTAATTCCTAAACAAATCTGTGTTTCCACCAACTACTATTACAATAAAACCATAAAGATTACATAAGATGACATAATTAGAGGCATATTTCAATGAAATATTTCATTTAGAGGCATAATTCATTGCCTAAATATTGAACAAGCCTTATGTCACCAACTCTGAATATGGCCTTTAGAGTATAAGAGTGATGGATAGGATTCCTACATCTAGGAGTTTGGAGGAGATGGGCACCAACCACAAACACATGTACTGTACAGTGGTGCTTGAAAGTTTAGAAAATTCTTTAAAAGTTTAGAAAGTTAGAAATTTCTATATATCTGCATAAATATCATCAGATTTACACAGAAGTCCTAAAAGTAGACGAAGAGATCCCAATTAAACAAATGAGACAAAAATATTATAGTTGGTCATTTATTTATTGAGGAATATGATCCAGTATTTCATATCTGTGAGTGTCAAAAGTATGTGAACCTCTAGGATTAGCAGTTAATTTGAAAGTGAAAGTTAATCTGAAAGTGTTTTCAATCAATGGGATGACAATCAGGTGTGAGTGAGCACCCTGTTTTATTTAAAGAACAGGGATCTATCAAAGTCTGATCTTCAAAACCCATGTTTGTGGAAGTGTATCGTGGCATGAACAAAGAATATTTCTGAGGACCTCAGAAAAAGAGTTGATGCTCATCAGGCTTTTGGACCAATCCTAAATCAGATATACTGTGTACAAATGGAGGAAATGCAAGACTATTGTTACCCTCCCCAGGAGTGGTCGAACAACAAAAATCACTCTAAGGATGCGTTTACACGACAACGATTTCCAAAAATGGAAAAGTTTTTCCTTAGTGTTTTTGAAAAGTTTCGCGTACAGACGACAACGTTGTCAAAATGATCCCCATTCACACGGATCCACGATTTGCACAGAACCTATTGCCTCGTTTAAAAAAAGTACCTGGTGGGCGAAAGCCAAAGGAAGGCATGCACAGAGCTCCAACGTAAACTGCAAGCAGGACAGGGGCAACTGGAAGCCTGAATGCTGGCTCATTGGAGATTGTAAGACAAGGAGAACCTTTTACTTATGAAGGATATGTAAAGTCATGCATGCTGAGTATGGAAACTGAACTGTTTGCAGATTTCCCGAAAAAATGAGAAAATCATTCAGAAAATAAAAGATGCACCCCTGTCAGCCCGAATAGTGCATGACCACGCTGTCATGATGGCACGTGAGACAGAGAGGGAAGAGGGCACGGATATAACTTCGGCAGATTTTTTTTTCTCTCGTGCTGGATGAGTCTACACACACAAGCACAGAGAGAGAGAGAGAGAGGGGGGGAGGGAGAGAGAAGAGGTTTTTGCAATGGCTCTTTCGAAACAAATGCATTAACTAAAAATGAAAAAATGGCTCTTTGGTGAAAAAAGGTTCCCGACCCCTGCTATAGACTGAACGCGTAATGCGTGTGCGCATGACGTCATCGTTTTTGCAAATTCACGTTTTTGTATGTTTACACGGAAACAATAATGGTATCGTTTTCAAAAACTTCCACTTTGAAACCCATTTTCAAAAGTTTGTGTTTTCAGGCCCCAAAACGCCATTGTCGTGTAAACGAACAGCCAAAACACATAAAAAGTTTTCCATTTTTAGTTGAAAACATTGTCCTGTAAATGGCCCCTAAGAGCAAGACGTGTAATAGTCTGCGAGGTCACAAACTTCTAAGCAACTGAAGGCCTCTCTCACATTGGCTAATGTTAAATGTTCATGAGTCCACCATCAGGAGAACACTGAACAACAATGCTGTGCATGGCAGGGCTGCAAGGAGAAAGCCACTGTTCTCCAAAAAGAACACTGCTGCCCATCTGCAGTTTGCTAAAGATCACATGGACAAGCCAGAAGGCTATTGGAAAAATGTTTTGTGGACAGATGAGACCAAAATAAAACTTTTTGGTTTAAATGAGAAGCGTTATGTCTGGAGAAAGGAAAACACTGCATTTCAGCATAAGAACTTTATCCCATCTTAGAAATATGGTGGTGCTATTTTCATGATTTGGGCCTGTTTTCTGCATCTGGGCCTGGAGGACTTGCAATCACTGATGGAACAATGAATTCTAAAGGAAAATGTCAGGACATCTGTCCGTGAATTGAAAAAGGGGGTCATGCACCAAGACAGTGAGCCTAAGTACACAGATCATTCTACCAAAGAATGGTTAAAGAAGAATAAAGTTAATGTTTTGGAATGACCAAGTCAAAGTCCTGACCTTAATCCAGCAGAAACTTCGTGGATGGACCTGGAGGAAGCAGTTCATGCGAGGAAACCCACCAACATCCCAGAGTTGAAGCTGTTCTGTACTGAGGAATGGGCTAAAATTCCCCAAGCCAATGTGCTGGACTAATCAACAGTTACCGGAAATGTTTCGTCACAGTTATTGCTGCACAAGGAGGTCACACCAGATGTTGAAATCAAAGGTTAACATACTTTTGCCGCTCACAGATATGTAATATTGGATTGCATTTTAGGTCGTATTTATGCAGAAATATAGAAAATTCTCTAAAACGTTCAAGCACCACTGTATATGGAACAGTTCTGTAACTGCTTTGTCCTGGTCAGGGTCAGTGGTATGGAACCAGTCCTGGTAAGACTGGGCACAAGGTGAGTGAATTCACCCTGGATGGGATGCAAGTCCATTGCAGGGCACCATACACACACATTCATATTCTTAATTACACACAGAGGTGGGCAGTAATGTGTTACGTTTACACTGTTACATGTACTTAAGTAACTTTTTCCAATAAATTGTAGGCCTACTTACAGGAGGAGTTTTAATGCATAATATTTTTCACTCTTTCTCAAGTACATTTCTGATTTAAAAAATGCTTCCAATTTAAAAAATGTACTCCGTTACATTAGATTACACACTTCTTGCTTTTATTTAATTTATTAATTTATTTTTTTCACACACGCACAGCTTCTACAATGTCGACTACTTTGATGCACGTTTATATCACTATGTTTGGCTCACCCTTTTAAATAAACCACACCTCTCCACCGTGGAGGCTCCACGATTCCTTTTCACAAGATGGCTAATGAAATGGCTCCTGAGGGCAGTTTCTGGCCATTTTGGCACCCTAGGTGGGATTCCTATTGGTGCACCCCTTCACCCCCAGTCACCCCCCATGCGACGGGAAAGCACGGATGTTCCTAGCCCTCATGTCTGTCTCTTTTCCTAACAGCAGCACCCACTATCACCAAGCATACCAGATAATCACATGCAATCATAAAGCGTCATCTGATTAAAGATTGAAAATAAAACTAAACTAAACTAAATAATAAATAAATAAATAAATAACAATAATAATAATAATAATAATAATAATCATCATCATCATCATCATCCGGGGCTGAGTCCAGATTCTTCTACATCAAAACACTTTTAAAAACATACTTCTAAATAGACTGTTTCCATGCATTTTTTTCTTGCATGGGAGCTAATTGGTTAAAAAATGTGGATTTGATTTACCATAGAATCTCAAAATCCATAATACAATGGCAATTTGGTGAAAGACAGCTGAAAACGGCTAACTACTCAAAGTGACTGAGTAAACTTTCATAATCTGGTTGTAAAATAATTGCAATAATTTACCTACTTGATGTGAACCACAATTCCCACCTCAATGGTACAGGTAGTAAAACAGATAGTGTAAGAAAAATAATAGTCAATTCTCCAGCTCAACATTCTCAGCTCAGCTAGTAGCCTAATGTTTTGTTTTATGGAAGCTGTGGTAATTTAGCTGTCAATGTATGACATGATCAGACAAAAAGTTGGATTTATCATAAAACTTGCCTTGGGTGTTATCACTGTTTGTAGGATTACCAGACCGAAAAAATATACAACTTTTTGCTATCTAACATGAGACTAGGATAGTTTGGTGTCGCTAGCCAAGGAGAGGCACAACTAAGATATCATTGTATGGGTTTAGCTGCTACAGTGCCATGCAAAGTACGTTAGCTGTCCCTATGCTCATATCATGTTCATGTAACTTGGAACTCATATAGACATTTACACACCTTGTTTTCTTGGCTCAGCATGAGAGGATGTTAGTGTTTCAGTTTCAGCCCCTTTACTGGTAAAAAAACAAACAAATAAACAAACAAACAAATACATAAATAATAATAATAATAATAATAATAATAAAATCCCTCACACTGACTGTGAGAGCTAGCGTTTGGCAGAATTGAGACTTGTCAGCCAATTAGACACGAGAATTTCCACTTATTTTAAACCCTTTAAATAAACCCTGTCTGATTGGTCTTGCCTCCGTTCACTGATAAAATACAACACTTCATTCACTGAAGATACAAAATTACAACACTGCTGTCTTCTTTTTCTGACATTCAGTTACGTAGTGCCAAACCGCTCCAAGTGGAGAATTATTTGGGGCTAAAGAAAAAAATCTTTGGAGCTACAGCCCCTAATGCCCAGGCCAGGTTACAACCCTAGTACTCACTCTCTTTCTTGTGGGTGGGTGAGTCAAGCGGGGGCACTGGGGCACTCATCGGCCCCCCCTGTGACTTGTTCTATTGTGAAATGTTTTGATGAGATGTTATTACCATTGAGCTAGTTTGGAAGATTTATGAATCTAACCAGTAGCAAAATTGCCTTAATTTATGTTATTTGGTAAATATATAATTTATTATTATTATTATTATTATTATTATTATTATTATTTTAATTCTGAATATGTTTTAGTACTTGAATGAGCAGAATTTATGTTGTGTTTATTAGACAAGCACTTTAAATGTTTATTTTGGGCATAACTGATATTCTGATACATTTGAATGTAGTACATCATAGATGTAATAAATCATTATATGAAGTTACTCACTACTTGAGTAGTCATTTTATGAGATTCTTTTTTAACTCATACTCTCATACTCAAGTTGTTATTTTGATGAGCACTTTTACTTCTACTTGAGTCATTATTATTATAACGTAAGACTACTTTTACTTGAGTACAGTTTTTGCTTACTCTACCCACCTCTGTTCACACCTAGGGGAAATATAGCACAGCCATTCCATTTACCTGCATGTTTTTGGACAGTGGGGGGAAACCTGAGAGCCTGGAGGAAACCCACACTGTCACACCTACACCTGGCTCCCCCTTTCCGACTGTCACGCCAACACCGGGCTCCCCTTCTATGCTCCGCTCTCTATCCCCAGACTTCTAATCACTATCACCTGCACACAATCACACAGTTATCAAGGACTCTTTAAAATACTCAATCTCACATTCATTCCCCGTCAAGTCTCACAAAGGACTTGTGCATACCGCGTTACTTCCTAAAAGTGTCGTTTCCTTTAATTTGCTTCGTATCGAGTGGATTTACTGGCTTCATTGTTTCCCTGTGGATATTATCTCTCCATTGGTTCATTTCCTGTGGATTATTTAGATCCTGTCTTCATCTACTGCCTGTGGAATACTACTCTCGATTGTCTCTCACTTTGGTAATACTCACTTGGTAATCCTTTTGTACTTGCTCCCTGCAGCTGGGTTCATCATCTCCATCTGTGTGCAGTCCATTTCATAACAGAAGACTTGACCACACTACTGACCCAGCAGGAGCGGATCTGCACCACACCTCTGATACTATCTAGGTTTGAATGCTGTAGCTGCTAGGAGTGAGGCTCAACTCAAGAGAGAGTTCTCTGATCCCTCCAGCATGGCAGCGAGTCCCCTACCACCGCCAGTTGAACTGCCAATACCTCCCAGCATGTCATCAGGCTCTCTAGCCATGCCTACCATCTACTCCAGTTCAGTGGAAGGCAGCAGTGAATTTCTATTACAATGCTCTCTTGCTTTTAAGATGCAACCTCATCATTTCCCCACAGAGCGGTCCAAGGTGGCTTTTATAATCGCCCTTCTGTCTGGCCAAGCTCTCCAATGGGCCACCACCATCTGGGAACAGGATGGCCCAGTCACTCGTTTGGTTGATGCATTCATGTTCCATTTTCGGGAGCTCTTCGCCAGCTCAGTAGGAGGTGCCCACACCAGAGAACAACTGCATCAATTTCATCAGGGGAGAAGCTCCATCACGGATTATGCATTGTCTTTCTGTACCCTCGCCGCAGCCAGAGGGTGGAACAAGGCAGCTCTTAACCACCTATTGTCTGGGACTCAACTCCGCCCTGCACTTACAACTTGCGGGGTATGGTGACACGATGGGCTTGGAACGCTTCATACAACTTTCCATACGAGTTGCCAACTGCATGCAGTCTTGCCTGAGTGAACCAGGGGAACTGCTGCAGGGTCGTGAAACACCAAACCTTCGGAGGAGCAGCTCGACTCGGTGGAGCCCCACTGAGCGCCACACATGTCAGGAACTTCATCTCTGCCTGTACTGTGGCTCCGCGGCTCATAGTCTGCCTGAGTGCCCAGTTAGACTGCTGCGAGTGATGGTGAGCTCACTCCACTGTCACCCTGCCATTCATTCCCTGCTGAGTACAGCTGTTTTAATAATCTCCCATTCTGTTTCCTTTATGGTAGATGCCCTCGTCGACTCCAGCTCAGTGGAAAATTTCATCTCCCAGGCACTCTGCCGAAAACTCTGCCTCCGGGCCATCCCATGTTCCACGCCAAACCCCATCCACTCAGTAGTCGGCCAGCCACTTGGCACCAGCTACGTCACTCACCAAACAGAACCTGCTACCTTGCAAGTAGGCACCTGTCATTCGGAGTCCCTCCCTCTCCTCATACTAAATGGCTCCACATCGGATATAATCCTCGGACGGCCCTAGCTGGTACAACATTTGCTGGTGGTGTCCTGGAATTCAGGAGATCCATGCCTGGGGCACTCAATGTTTCCAGAGCTGCCTCTCTCTTTCCCATCATCACCAGCTACCTGAAACTTCTACAGCAGCACCCATCTCTGCCGCATCCATGGAGAGTCCATCAGTTGGTCACTATCTCACCATCCCTACTGAATACCACGAGTTTCTTGATGTCTTCTGCCCCCAATAGGCTACCCAGTTACCACCTCATCACTCATGGAACTGCACCATTGAGTTTCTACCAGGTGCTCTATTGCCACATGGTCAGGTTTACATGGTCCCTGCCAGAGCATAATGCCATGGAGGAGTACACTACAGAAGCTCTCCACCAGGGTTATTTTCACCCCTCTACTTCTCCAGCTGCGTCTTGTTTCTTCTTTGGGGCCAAAAAGGACGGTGGCCTTAGACATTCCATAGACTACCATGTCCTCAATGCAGTTACCATTAAGTACCGCTATCCCATTCCTCTGGTCCCTGCTGCCCTTGAAACTCTGAGAGGAGCAACTGTGTTCACCAAGCTAGACTTATGGAGCGCCTACAATCTCATTTTTGTCCGTTGTGGAGATGAGTGGAAGATGGCTGTCATCACCCCTACTAGCCACTATGAGTATTGGGTGATGCCATATGGGCTAGCCACCAATCTGGCTGAGCAACAACAGCACATTCAACTGGTTCTCCGATGTCTCTGTAACAATCAGTCATTCTTCAAAGCTGAGAAGTGCTCCTTCCATCGTTCTGTCCTGGCCACAACCCACCACGGTGAACGAGCTTCAATGTTTCCTAGGGTTTACAAATTTTTACAGATGCTTCATCAGGAACTTCAGCTCCATCGTAGCTCCATTGACTTTCCTCCTCCATAACAAGACAAGGACTCTACCATAGTCTCAGGAAGCATTCACTGCATTCCAAATTTTAGGAAATGTTCACCTCAGCACCCATACTCTGACATCCAAATCCCGAGCTCCCATTCATGGTGGAAGTTAATGCCTCAACCACTGGCGTAAGAGCAGTGCTCTCTCAGTGGCAAGGTACTCCTCCCAAACTATATCTATGTGCTTTCTTCTCCTGAAAACTCTTGGCAGTGGGACAGAATTATTAATCGGTAACTGGGAGCTGTTGGTGATCAAGCTGGCGCTTGAAGATTGGCGCCACTGGCTGGAAGGTTCAAAGTGATTGAACCCTCGCCAGGCCCGATGGGCCTTTTCAACCACTTCAACATCTCGGTCACATACCATCCAGGTTCCAAAAATATGAAAGCCGATGCCCTCTCAGATTCCCACCTAGGAGCCAACCCTCACCACTCCCGGACCAGTCCTTCCTCCTAGCACCATAGTCAGTCTCATCCGCAGGACCATGGATGAGCAGAAATCCCAAGCCAGCAACAGCAACCCAGCTGTTAAGTGTCCCCCTAATCGTACCTATGTTCCAGCGAGATTATGTAACCAACTGATAGACTCCCTACATGCGTCCATCGGCTCTGGACATCCCAGCATGGCACAGACCCTCTCGACCCTACGGAATCGTTACTGGTGGCCCACCATGTCCCACGACATTCGGCCTGCCTCGATCCAAGCCTGCCCAGACTGTTTAATGTCTAAAGTTCCTTCCCATCTACCAGCCGAAAAGCTCCTCCCTTTGCCCGTTCCACACTGCCCCTGGCCACACCTTGGAGTAGATTTCATCACAGATTTACCTGCCTCCAATGGTTACACGTGTGTGCTGGTTACGGTAGATGACTTTACCAAGGCCTGCCATCTGGTTCCATTAAAGAGCCTCCCAACTGCCCTGGAGGGCACGGAAACACTGTTCCAACATATCTTCCGAAATTACAGCCTCCTGGAGAACATATTATCAGATCTCAATTCATCCCTCAATTCATCTCAAAGGTTTGGAAGGCATTCTTCATGCTCCTGGGGGTGACTGTCAGCCTCTCCTCAGGTTACCACCCACAGTCAAATGGGCAAATGGAGAGGAAGATCCAAGAGATAGGACGTTTTCTGCGGATTTGTAGCCATCGTCCTCAGTATCACTGGAGTCGTTACCTGCCTTGGGCCAAGTATGCCCAGAATTCCCTTTGCCAACCAGCCACTGGCCTCACTCCATTCCAGTGCATACTCGGCTTCTAACCACCCCTTCTCCCATGGTTGGGGGAACCATCTGATGTACCAGCAATGGACCATTGGTTTAAGGAGAGTGAGAGGGTCTGGGACAACACACGTCCATCTACAGTGCAAAAGGAGTTGAGCAATATAGGTCATTAGAGTCTACAGCTTCTATTTAAATTTTTAGAACTTTTAAGTTGGCTTTACTTCCCAACTACCCTTAGCTTTTTTTCGCCATGCCCGTTTGTTTTGAAAAGGAGCCATGAAAATGACTACACTGATCAAATATGTAGGTGTGAATTATTAAGCACAAATTTGTTATCAGATGAATAAGGAATGGTGAGTTAATGGCCAAGTTTTACAAGGGTAAGAACTTCTCAAAAGCACATCTTGCTGTTTGAACTTTGACTTATATAAGGTAGAGTGGATGTAATGTTTCTGATCAAACAAAGATAAAAGAACTTTTCTTAGTCTCTAAAAGCAGTAGTGATGATCATGCATACACATAGAAGACTGTACTGAGTCAGTAGCACACGTAGGGCTTCAAGAGATGGCGATAATTAGCACTGTGCTAGGTTACCTTTTCAATGAAAATGATGACAAGATAAAAAAAAAATGTTAGCATAGATATTCAGATAAGTATTAAAATTTCAAATGGGGACTTTTCAAGCAGTTTTTTTTTTTAAACAAATTTTTACAAAAGTAAAATTTTGTATTAGAGTTTGCTAAATAATTAAACTGTGAGGCTCAAACTTTGGGACCTTGCTCTTTGTCATTTATAATACACTATAAACCTGAATTGAACAGCATTTAATTGAAGAGCCAATAATGAATAGTGTATGATCTGATATTTTCCAACGCTGTCCGTGTTTTCCCTGTCCATTTAGATATTGTTTTCTGTGCAGCCTCATATGAAAAAAGGCCTTGTGAAAATACAGGTCTGATTTTCATAGATTCAACATCAACATTTATTAAGCTTTGGAAACTAAATCAGTGGTACGTTTATTTTGAGAACTTGCCTCAGGCCACATGAGCATATTTTAATATGCTTGTTAAAAAAAAATCCTCCCCACAGTAAAAGAAACACTAATATCTTAATGGCCTCATTTAAAAAAGGAAGAAAGAAAAAACTGATATGCAAAAAAACATGGATTATGAAGAAATCCAATTATAATCAACTGATTGGCTGTCTGTAGTAATAATTTGATGAAGAGGAGGCAGTTCAATTTTGGAGCGATTGCCCTTATTAAAAAGCTTTGAGGAGAAGCATGCTTTTTACTCTGTTTTGATACAGATGAGATGGAGTCTAACTTTATTAATTTCCTGTAATATTAATAATGTTATCCCTTCGGCTGTGCTGCGTTGGGAGAAGAAGCTGAAATTATTCCTTGATGATTCCTGAAATGATTCTACACATGGGATTCCTAAAAGCAATCACGTTTTTATGCCATTTCTTGAGATACTCAGTTTCCCCCCTAAATCTACCCGTTCCATTCACATTCAGAGTAAGTAAATAGCCTCTGAAGCTATGAATTATAATGATGTCATAATATGAGTCAATTTCTTAATTTATCAGGAATAAAGTTATACACGGTGAACATGGTCTCAAAATTGCAACTGAATAAGAATTCACATTAGCCAGAAGTGTTAAATGTACCCAAATCTAAATAAATAGTCTTGTAAAAGCTGAAGTACGTCTTCAAATTGTTAAAGTAGAAAAAGTAAGAGTAGAAGAAAGATTCAAAAGAAAAAGACATCTGCCTCAAATCACACACTGATGGTGAATAAGTGCCATTTTCACCATGGAACCAAGTTAGAAAGGACAACAGCTTTAATCCTAATCTACGAAATGTTAGCTAGCATGATAATAACTCTGACCAAACACACTAACTGAATGCTAATGGCTAGCCGTCCGAATACAAACTGGAGTGATAATGTTAAGTTTAACTCTATGCATACCACATTGAACTAAAAAAAATAATTTTTAGAATTATAGATCTTTATTTTAAAATCCCTCATCAGATCAATTCATTCTCACACTACCACACAGGATTGGAAGACAACTGCGTCTTAATACATTTCAGCCCAGGGGTTTTCAACACCAGTCCTGGACCCACTGGATGGCAGTTTCAGGTTTTCCCTATTCCCAGCACACCTGAGGCAACTCGAAGCACTCGATAATTAGTGGACTAGATGTATTAGGTGTGTTGACAATAAGTAAATGTTAAAAATGTAAAAAGGGCAGTGTGACATAATATGGAAATCTGATATACAGTGTTATATAATTCCAGTTATACAACAGCCCTGTTGAATTCTTGAAACTGACTGGTCGGAAAGTGTTGATTAATTTTCTATAACAGCAGCTCTGACAGTCGTTCCAGTTGAAAGGCAAATCACAGGTTTAAAATGAATTTACTTGTTCTAATATATTATCATTTCTATTTCTACAGCAAATTCACAGGGACTTGGATTGCGTACAGTTTCATAAACTAAGCCTAATCACTGATTTAAAAAAACATGCTGTTATTTAACAAAGAGAACCATAATCAGTCCTTACAGGATTTTGTGGAGGGTTTTTTTGTGATTGTTGTGGCCAAAAATGCTTGGTTTTGCTGCAATGCAACTTGCGACATTTTTTGTGGGGTTTATTTTGCAGAAAACTATTTGAATTGGCAAAATTGCAATTGCACAAAACTGTTTTTTGCAAAGTCTTTCGCAATGATATTTGTTGGTAAATGAGACCTTTTAGCTGTACTCATGTTCAACGCATGTAAATCAAAGAGGGCTTTGGATGTATACGTGTTGTGATGACGTCACGATCAAACTTGTCCCAAACCTGCAGAAAATCTGCAGTAATTTTGAAAAATTGCCGAGCTCATCCAAATATTGCGGATTTTGCTTGATTTTGCAATTGCAAAATCCTGGTGGGACAGCATAATCATTGATATGGTGAAGTTTTCTGTAATTAACATTTACGGAGGAAGTCTCCAGTCTCAGGGCTTTCTGCTCCAGGAAAATCTTCAGGACAAAGGATTTTGGTTTCAATTTTTAGTTTCTTGGTAACATGACAAGAAGAGTCTTTTTGTCTTATTAACATCAAGAGAGACGTGGTGACAGAATGACTGTTTAGATCTGCTACAATGTAAGTGATAACAGGAACGTCTGTTGTGGATGTTCTACAACATTAAATGTATAATACCATAAAACTATAAACTGTTTAATTCTTTTAAAAAAATAATAATAATAGTAATCATTTTTTTGTTGTGGTATAAGAGGAATACAGCACCTGAGACATGCAACCTGGAGTGGCATCACACCACCGTCATTGATTATTTTAAGAGCAGGCCCTGTTGTGTTTTATTCTTAACTAATGTCACAAATAATAATTTAAATGTATGTCCTTACAGTTAAAGGAGTATCTGACAAGACCCTCTGCCATGAAACAGAACATTTTGTCAACCTTTCCATGAATGTTCATGAACATTCAATACATGTTCGGAGCATACTCAGTAGGGGTGGGAGAAAAAATTGATGCATCGCGATTCTTTCTCTAACGATTCTGAATCAAATCTCAAAAATTCAGAATCGATTCTGCGTCAATTCAAATCACGACTGTGTGCTGTAACGGTCACTTATAAGGATTACGGTACTTATGGGGGAGAAATACAACTGCGCAGGTGAGAGAGCACAGAGAGAATGCCGAGAGATGGGGAGTGTGAGGAGATACCTGATCTCCACTTATATTTCAGGCCACTTCACTTTTTGCACAATTTATCACAGATTCAGTTTTGAAATGGATTAGATTTTCTTTTTGGCCATACACATAATAAACCGTAACAACAAAGCAAAAACATGTTTTTATTTATTTTTTTGTGAATTTATTAAAAATCAGAAATTGAATAATTTATCTATGTATTAAGTAATCTAAGTATTCAGACCCTTGGCTAAGGCACATCAAATTTTGCTCAGCTGCATCCTGTTTGCTTTGATTATCTTGATGTCTCTAGAACTTGTGTATAAGCTCTGACACAGTACATGTCAGAAAAACCAAGCCATGGAGGAACTGAAGACCTCCACAATCTATATAGATATTGGCAAGAGTATAAAGCCATTTCTAAAGCTTTGCATGTTTCCAGGAGCACAGTGAACTCCACCATTTTGAAGTGGAAAAAATTTGGAACCACCAGGACTCTTCTTAGAGCTGCCTGTCTGGCCAAACTCATTAACTGGGATAGAAAGCCCTTGGTCAGGGAGGTGACCAAGAATCCAAAGGCCAATCTAACAGAGCTTCAGAGGTCCTCCACAGAGATGAGCAAACTATTCAGAAGGACAACCATCTCAAAAACTTTCATCAATCAGGCCTTTATGGTATAATGGCTAAATAGAAGCCACCCCTTAGTAAAAGGCATATGGTGGGCACTTAAAAGACTCTGACTACATGAGGAAAAAGATTCTCTGGTATGATGAGACAAAAATTAACTTGTTGGGCTGAACTCTATGTCTAAACACTATGTCTGGTGAAACCTGCATACTGCACATCAACTGGCTAATATCCTCTCTACGGTGAAGCATGGTGGTGGCAGCATCATGCTACGGGACGATAACAACCTCAAGGACACAACCAAGACAGTGATTTCGGTACAAGTCTCTGAATACGCTTGAGTGGGAGACATTATTGGATTATTATAAATGCAATGCATTAATGGCCAAAAAGCCAATTTAGCCTATTTTTAAATTTAATCTATAATAAAAATTAATTGTAAACGGGTCTGAATATGTTCTGAACTGACTGTATTTCTTTGCGTAGTGTGTGCTGTGTCTATCTGGTTATCTGGGTAAAACAGCCAAATGTGGCTTTTTTTAATGCTATAATGCTGATGATGCTGGATATGCAATATGACATCAGTCTACCATACACTTGTTTTTTTTTTTTTTTTGTTAAACACCATCACTGCTTTAACCTGCAATCACATTTGAATAAAATCAACCAACACTGCATTTCACTTCTGTGGGTAGTTTGGAATCATCTGGTAATTCATTCTATTTTCATGTTGGTTGGAGCTTATGTACTGGATAACTTTGCACTGGGAGCATTTTACATAAAGACATAAAACAAGGGCCAATATTGAAAAGTTCCATGAGACACGACACACACTTTTTAATTGCTCTGTGTGTGTGTGTGTGTGTGTGTGTGTGTGTGTGTGTGTGTGTGTGTGTGTGTGTGTGTGTGTGTGTGTGTAATTTGGTGCTCTTTTCTTCTGCCATTTTTCAAGGTGACACTGCGGGGTCCTTCAGGGCTTTCTTTCCAATCCTTTTTGGGATTGAAATTATGATGGAGTAATTTTTCCACCGAAAATTGCCTCTGTCACTTGTGGTCGGTATCTCTATATATTTCTCAAGTGGATTTCTCTCTCTCTTTCTGTCAGATACTATGCCAATCCATTTCTACTCATTAAATCTTAGTATGATGTTGCCCGAGATAAGTTGATTTATCATGCAGGTTTTATAACATTATGGGTCTTTACACTGATTCTGAATAACTCAATTATTCATGACTGACTGATAATCAAAAAATAACCAGAAAGGTGCTTAAGAAAGAAAAAAAAAAAGTCATATATGTGACATCAAATCTCACATGAAAAACAATAACCTTTTGCTTGCAAATACACCTGCTTGTTTCCAGCGTAAAATAAAAAAAGGTTGTCATTAGAGATTTACAGGCTGATTCCTCTGAGGAAACATGCCCTCATTTTTATTTTCAATAGAAACTTCTCTAATTATATTGAAGTTAACTTCCTGCTGGTCGATTCAAGGGCGAAAGTGTTACATCAGTGTGGTTTAACCTTAAAAACAGGGCTAGGTGAAATATTTCTGCTGCTATTTTTAGCACATGGAAGTACAATCGCTGAACGAGCATGCCAGTTTATGATGGGGTTGACAGTTACATGGGATTAAACAAATAACAAGAAATAGTATCACCTTTAGACTCAAAGTGAGATGAGAGGAAAAAAATATTTAACTGAGAGAATATAAAAATGACAGAATAGTTACAGTATATAGAATAGGAGATTGAGTAAAGTGAAGAGAACAGTGACAAAAGATAATAACAGAAGAAAAAGGATGAGAAAGGAGTCTCAGAAGAGACCATTGAGAAGATTGAGACAATACAATAATATTACAATAAGAAGATATAAGAAGAGATTATTGAAAACAACTCAAGAGAAGAGAAGAGAAGAGAAGAGAAGAGAAGAGAAGAGAAGAGAAGAGAAGAGAAGAGAAGAGAAGAGGCGGGGCTTGGGTTTTAGTCAGTACAGTAAAGCCTTTAGCCACTACAGACTTCTTTCTGCTTCAGGGTTTTTAGACACCATATGGCATTGAGAGATGAATCATGCAGTAATTCTGCTTTGTGTACGTAACCCTGGACAAACATATTTTCATACAGCTCCTGACCTGCACATATGGTCTTTTTATGGAAAGACCACATCAAATTCACACAGCCATCCAAAACATAACTATTTGACTTCGCAGGTGAGCTGACAAAGATTATTTTTTTGCCCTTTTGAATACGAATACAAAAAGCTCCTTTTTTTCCAGCGTGAGACTGTCTGCCCTGTCCAGCATACGTCCATTTGTCTGCTCTGGCTTATTGTCCTGCCTGCTTGCTTCGGTCATTACATCACAATTATGATGGGGGGAAAAGGAAACGGACGGAAAAAAGAGAGAGAGGGAAAAGACAGAAATTTAGGTCAGTGGAGATGAGCTTGCGGCGATCGGTCTACCAAGGGAGGAGTACACACACACACACACACACACACACACACATGCACACACAGGAGAAGGGTCACTCACTTGCATCCTTTCCTCTTTAGTGAGACATAGCTGATTACAAGTCCTTATTGTATCAGAGTTGTACATAATGTGTTGTAAAAAAAAATATTTCATTTAAAACATTACAGAGCCTGCTAACGACTTGAGCCGATTGTAACTAAACAGGAAGTAAATTTCCCAGGACCTATCAGTGTGTTGAGACTTATATCTCTCACTCTTCTACATAAATACATTATTTTCCAATTAGTTCCACTGCAGTTACTGAATAATTCATACTGGCTACTGAATAATATGCTTTTAAATGAATAACTGAGAAGTAATCTGAGAGTTTAATGTGTAAAAGTACAGATTATGTTAACAAGGCTTGAAATTAAATCTGGCACTGGCAGGTGACTCTTAATTTATCAGCCACTTTGGTCACCAACTTACCTTAAAGTGCCACTCATCCATAGGTGTGTGTATTATAATCTGCGTTGAAGCATGTCTCCTTACGTATGCACATTTTCTTCACTCACACCGAACCTTCTCCATCCGCTTGATCTCACAGCTATATATGGAAACTGTGATTTCTATCCCATTGAGAGTTTAGTCAGATCGAACGTGGCACTACACAGTCGGTGTGAACACATCGGGTCAAACAGTGACAGAGCAGACAGCACAAAAGATGAAAAGAGTGCGATGGTGACAAGTGAAAGATCAGGTTTGTTAAGACTGCCAAGGTACAAGTAAACTAAAAATAGGGTTCGATTAGAGTTGAATGCAAGTGAATGTCAATCTTGAATCTAAATAAATGACAAAAATAATCTATAAAACTGGCATACCACTTTTCTTTTCTCTTTGCATTAATGTTATGTGACATCTATATTAACTATATTTTAATTCCATCCATATTTGAGGTCACCTTGGATCTCTCCTAAGTTCTTCATGTTAAACCAAAACATTACAATCATGGTATAGCGAGGTGGTTATGCAGAAATGCATCATGCAACTTTCCATACAAGTAATTCATATAAATGTTAAATCTTTGTAGGCTCAACCTTCATAAAAGGCAGAGTGAACACTACAAGAAGTGTGGGCATTCTTAAAAAAACTCAGAAGCACAGGTGAGATTCATCTTCTTGCGGTCATATGCACTAATGCTAAGGTTCTCTGCCAAGTCACGCAGTGACGTATGACCGCTGTCATGCAAACTAACTTTTCCTGGAATCTTCGTTATCTTGGATCATAGAACCACAGTTACACAAGTAAAGGGTGGTGAGAATCATCTGAATTACACAGGCCAACAATGTCATGAAGAACAGGATTCACCTTAGGATTAACCAAAAAGGCGCTCAGAAATCCTCATCATACTTACACCACTGTAATGGGTGATATTAACGTTGTAGAAGCTGGAGAAGGTACATGGTGATGCCCAGGTAGCAGCAGTGCTGACCTCTTGGAGCTGAACACCTAAAAAGAAGAGATGCTCCCTGTAGAGTGGTATGTGTCTGGCCCATCTATAGGCCATGGCATGATGTCCAACACCCAGTGGGTTAGCCTCTGCTTAGACAAGGGTGCTGTATTTATGTCAGATGCTAATTTTTAGCCTAGTTCATTTCCACTTATATATATTAATAAATGTATATGGCTGAGGTATCTTGTTTTTTCAAAATTTTAAAAATTTTAGGAAGATTTAAAAATGTTTAAAAATTATGCATAGTCAACATCCTTTATCATTTTGACCTTTCATATAATCATGCATACTTTTAAGCAAACACTGATGTAATCATGTAATAAGAATGTTGTTGTATATGACTACATTTAACTGCCTTATGGGGGGGAAATAAAATACTTTTCCTTTATGCATTGCCGAAATTTTCTTGCATTACTAATTTTAATGACATATTAGACTTAATGTGTATGGCAATAAACAACTCAGTGACACTAAAAAATATGATAAAAAATATATTATCATTGATATTATTGTACTAACTCAATACCATATAATAAAATAAAGTAGTATGTCACATAAAGTACTACTCAAAATTTTACACACCTGCCTATAGAGGTTTTTTTCAAATGATTTAGCACGTGTGGAATTATACACTGAGTAAAAAAAAAAGTGGTGATCAAATCACAACGAGCCTTAATGACAGGTTTGCCAGCTCTCGGTCATCGTCGTAGGGATGCTAGTTAAACATTTTATAAATGTGGAAAGATATTTTAATGCAATTTCAGTTCTATATGATGGCATAAATGTTACACTTTTCTATTTATTTTTGATAGAAACAAATTTCAAGCACAAAATGTTTTTTTGGATTACGAGAAGCATACATTCAGTAAATAAATAAATAAACAAATAAATAAATAAATACATGTTTATGCCAAACATAAAGAAAGAAAAGAACTTAACGAAAATAAAAGAAACAAACAAACTACTGTGCATTAGTTTGGGAAGCAGTTTGCGGAAGTAATTCACCAAAGGGACCGGGGAGGGGCGGGGCTCAGTGTGCGCCTGAGAGTGGGCGGGGCCGGGAGCGTCGGTCCAATCAGCGGTGCGCTCGCGTGGTGCCTCGCGCCCGGCGCGGTGAAAACCTCCCGGCCGCAGGTGTCATGTGAAACGCCGCATGCTCACTGTGACTGGAGCAGTGTTTGGGAAATGTTTCTATTCTCGCGTCTCTCTGTTGGCCAGTGACACCAGGCGAAAACTTTATATCCGAGGATCTTGGTTTTGTCTTTCCTTCTGTTGTTACTTGTTTCTTTATCCTCGTGTTTGTGTGAGTGTGTGTGTGAGAGAGAGAGAGTGTGTGTGTTTCTTCATGCCTGCCGCGTCCGGGAGCGAGTCGCCAACACTATGCGAGGTAAGAACCTGTGTGTGTGTGTGTGTGTGTGTGTGTGTGTTAATGTATAATTAATTATAGAGCAGGTTCAGATGAACCATGACTCTGATTCATTTGCACAGTGTTTGTTTTTGTTTTTTCTCCTAAGACGCTGTGAGACAGTCTGTGGTTTGTAAACATGTTAATGATCCACTGTACACTCACAGCCGCAGTGTGAGTAACACTCATATAACACTGACTTATTTTATTTTATTTTTTTTATGATTGAGTTATATAGTTCTAGTTATATAGTCAGCTCCGTATTTACGGTGTGGATTGTTTTTGCCACCATCACTGTTGCATTAATACAGTGTTTAATATAGTGTACACCTGTACACTTAGGTTATTACAGCACTATAAGTGTTAATTCAACACTTTCATTGTTTATTATCACCAGACAGCAATAACGGATTTCGACTCGCGTTTACAGGAGGCCAGTTGCAAAATATACTCTATATAACCTGTAACTTGCATACAATATTATTTTATTTTCCATATCACCGGGTTGTATTTTTATATAAGGGTTTGTTGCGGTGCCACATTGTGACATGTATAGAAAGAAAACGTTTTAAGTTTCATACTGAACATATAATTTGAAATGTATAAATAAATTAGTATTTATAAATGTTTGTTTTTTGAGGGATTACTTACGTTTTTAGAGGGCTTAGTGATTTGAAAGCAGTTATCGCTTTAAATGTTAACTAATCGTCCACTAAGATGGCTGTACACACTAGTGTAAATAAATCCACCTCTGAGAGGATATCGGATGCTAACCGTCTCTAGCTTAATCACTGTTTTGCACCAGACATGGCCTACTCACTGTAGTTATAAACTTTTTCAGGTTTAATACAGTTGTTTACTTCCTAAACATTCCTAATATCGTTATTTCCTAGTATCCTTATATCGTAGTATCTTTATTCTTTGCTCTTTTTTTTTTTTTCAAGCCCAATAAATAACCGTTAGCGGTTGCTATCTGACTGAAGCGTCCCGTCGTTATCCAAACTGACAGCACGCGCTGACGGAGAATGTACACAAACGGACATTTTTATTTCGCAAACGCATAATATGTGAGGGAAGATTCTGAAATATGGAACAACATCGGAGATTATCTGTACTCACTGTCGAAAAACTGACCTTAAATCTGACCTGAAGTGTGGAAAACAGAGTTGACATGTTGGCTGTCGTCCACAAGGCGCCGCTTCGCGCCCAAATTCCTCACTGCAGCTTCCGGTCCGCCGCTTCCTTTCTACTTTAATCACTTTTCCCGGACTTTCTCTGCCGTACAATCACTTCTTCTCCTTTGTAGACGTTTTGTCTCGCTGTTTTCTACATATAAACCGTGTTATATGTTCTGTTCAGAAAAGCACACCGTTTTTTTTTGTTCGTTGTTTGTTTGGTTATAAAAAAAAAAATAAGAAGAAGAAGTCGCGCGCTACGCGGAAGGACATCAGATCAACACAGCAGTGATTCGGTTTATTTTGCTCATAGGTTCCAGTTAATTTAGTTTAAGTGAACTGTAGGTTTGAATTAATAAAGAACCTCCCGCATTTCCTAATTTGTATCAAATTGAGCCAGACCAATATTATCACTTCATTCACACACTCAGTAAAAAAAAATAAAATAAAATATTTTAAAATACCTTTTTACAGACCTAAAGTACCTTTAAAGTACCTTTCCTTATCCCTGGGGTGGTACCTGGGGTGTGTATCTTTTACATGGCAATGTTAATGTGGTGTACCATTAATGATTTACAGTGTACATCAGTATTTGGACCTTAAGGGCCACTCTTGTACCTTTAGAGTATTTGAAATGTACACGAAATATATCTTTCCAGGTAAAACATACACACTAAAGGTACAAATGATGTGTACCCCTGATGATACCACCTCAGTGACTAGGAAAGATACAGTTTAGTACCCTTTTCCTGAAAACAAGAGCACTGTGACTCTAATCTAATAATTTTAAAATAATAAAGTCTTTTTTTTTTATTCTAAGACAAAGATATATCTGTCATAGCATTTGACTTCATGCATTTGCAATTTTTAACCTCAAATAAAATGAAATATGGGCCAACACTGAAGGTGAATGTATTGTCAAATGACAACCTAGCATTGATAAATCCCCTATTTTTCCCTTTCCGTGTTCTATAATATTAATTGTAATACTCTAAACATAGGCATAAATAAAACATAATAGATAACTAAAAAAAAAAGTATAGTGCAAAAAATTTCTAGAAACAAGCTTTAAAAAAGACCTAAAAATATTTTCTGAGAAACCATTTGAGTTTAATTGTCTGTAATGAGGCAATTGTTTTTGCCCCCGGGATTATTTTCCTGCTTCTAAAATCAAGCTTCTAAAATATAATTATGTGTATATAACATATAAATTGTTGTTATTTTATTTCTGATTTTATTTGTTATTTTATTTAATAATCAAACCAATTAATTCATATTTCAAGGATTTAATTTTATTGGTTACTGTATTTCTTTTTTTAACTGAAACATGGACTTGCAGAATATGTCCATAATAAATTTAGACATCTTCATTTGACTTTAAATCAAAATGGAAATCTATAAGTGTGCAAAACCATAATAATAATTAAAGTGCAGCCTCTGACACAGTGATTAAAAATACTGTCAGTCTATAAAGTTGTTTTTTTTTTTTTGTTTTGTTTTTTTTTTGTTTTTTTAGCACTGGCTGTTCTTGCGTGTGTGAATATAGAGATTATTGTGTGAGTAGACATGTACTGAAGATTCACCTTTGTAGGTTTTTGACATAATGTTGACAGCTGTTGTATTTTTACATTGAACGTTATAATTATGAACTGACAGTTTAACTCGTGACTGTCTCCCAAAAGCACAATCTTTGCTATTATTTGGTGGGAAGTTGGTAAAGCTGTAAGATTTACGACACCATATTGTTGGTGATATATTTAGGGCTGCAACTAATGATTATTTTCATAATCGATTAATCGGCCGATTATTTTTCCGATTAAACAGATTTTTTTACATAAAATTTTCAATACCATTTTTCGTTTACTTTTTCGTTAAATCCACAAACTGAGTTACAAATAAAAACTTCAGACTAAAACTTTACATTACCACAACTGTTATATATATATGAAATAAGATTAATAATAAAAAAACATGCATAATAAAAGACTTACTTTCACTGCACCTTACAGTTTCTGTTACTCACTGCCTTTAGGCATAATGTTTTACTTATGTTTACTTTGATCTTACCGTTTTAATTTAACATTACCGATCTTAGTTGCGCTCCCACTGTTTGTCACCGTGTCTACATTGTGAGTGAGGAGCAATGTGGTTTACAGATTACAGATCGCTCCCGTTACAATAAACAACAGAATTTACTCTGCATGCATGCAAATACAGCATGTAATGATAATATTAAACTAAACCTTTTAAGCAATTCACACCAGTTTCCTCAACCCCTTGCAGACAGTGGAGCATTTTGGGTATAAACATAAGTTTGTGCTCATGCATCACTGTTGTGCTTCCGTGCTAAACCAGCTACGCTTTGTAAAGTTTGCAGGTCATATTTATATGTCTATGTTGCAAGTTACAATCTTCTTCACTACATTTAATATAGAATGCTCCCCTGCCTTAGAGGACTTGGAGGTTGCACACTTTTTTTCCGCTGTCACTAGACTCAAAGGTAACTCTGACAAACTGTA